>JAJJWX010004885.1:0-252609 GCA_023529315.1 Papaver bracteatum | reverse complement strand
AATTCTTTTCTCCTTTATTTATTACGATACTCGTGAACTATTATCTTGCGATATTCAGTACTTACACATTTGCTCTTTCGTTTTCACCTTCTTCCTGAATTAATCCACCATCCGCTCCTTGATTTACTTCTTCTCTTCTTTCGTTTCTCAATTGTTGATTTTCTTCTTCTTCCATTGAATTGGATCTCCAAGTGTGCACACTCACTCTATCATAATCCACAACTCTATCTTGCACCAGTGTTTGTTGATTTGGATGTTGAATTTGATTTTCTGTTCCATTCCTTATTCTATTTCTTCTTGTTCTTACTCTTGAAGATTCTCCCAATTTATTTGTTCTTTCTCCTGCAAGTCTTTTACTCCTTCTCACAGTTGTTGGTGGTTCTGATGTATTTCTTCTTCTTCCATCCATTAATTCTTTAAACTGTTAGATCTTGTATAAATTCCTTCACTATTTTTTCAAACTCCTTCCAATTACGATGTTAATTTTTATCTTTTTCTTCAAAATATTACTAATTCATCCCTGTTTCGGGCGCCAAAATGTAGTTGCAGGAATTCCTACACTACACCCTTGTCAAGAACTTGTAATATTCAACTAAGATTCGAAGATTAAAAACAACACTTTACTGTTTTATTTTAAGAAATGATTTACAAGAAATGTAAGAACTCAGAAATACAACTTTCTTTCTAGAGTTTCTCTCTCCTCAAGACTTTCTCAACTCTCAAAAATACATCATCATTCTCTGGATCTAGTCGAACCCTTTATATATGAAAATACATAGTGGATGACAACTAAGTTTTCCCCTTAATTCGGATCTACTCTGCGATCTCATCGTCATAACTTTAATGTTAATTATCGCCATCTTTGTTGCCATCGCGGGATAAACATGTTTTTCTCATGTTTCTTCTATCGTCAGTCATTACATCATTCTTCTGTGACACTTGACAAATGTTGTTGAAGGACACACGATATTCTTGCAGAAGTGTTGTTAATATTGTAGGAATATCTGGGCGTCTCGCATAAATGTCGTTTCTATCGCAAGAATATCGTCGTGGCGATATTCTGGTCCTACAACAATGGTTGTTCCAGAGTAAATTCGGTCACAAAAGAAGATGGGTCGATCTGTATGAGGGAAGCTGAGAAATGTGTGAGATCAATGGTGATTGAGATTATAGGTGTGTTGTGTATTCTGCGTAAGAAAGTTCTGAACGATTGAATTTACTCCGTTGAGAGTGGTTTCTCAGACGATGAGTTCGTGTAGACGAAAGATCGTCTGTGTGAACTTGTCGATAAATTCTTGTTTGTTTCATCAAGATTCAGAGAATTTTTATATTTTTGGAATTGTAAACACCATGATCCCATGAAGTGTGACAGTTGATGGAATCAAGAGTGGAGAAGTGAAAAGCGTGTTAAAACCCATTGCTCAACGTGCAAAGACTTGGTTGATTTTCCATCCACTACTTTGTTAACTCCTCCAACGGATTGCACAACTTGATCACATTCTCATCGTATATATGAACACATGTGTCGTAGACCGCCAGACCCCCCATGTAACACGATTGATATCTCGTGAGATTTTGTAGTCTGCAAGGCATATGTGTATTTAGTTAATCAGTTGCTGACTTCATGGGACCATGAGCCCTTGTATTGTTGAGTCAGACGTGATTTGAAAATGTTCTGATACTTATGAATTGAACATGTCTTTTGAGACAGAGGTATAATTCTCAAGTAAACGTTAATAGTTAAGGTGAGCAAATATTGCTCATTCGATGAATTGTTGAATATTGATAGTTGAACCAATATTCCTTGGTTTGAGCAAATATTTCTCATCTGAGCTAATGTTGCTCGTTTGATGAATTATTAGTTGCGTGACCAAATAAAGTATTAAATTAGAATACTGGCAACTGAACCAAGTATAATTAATAAAATGTTGGTCATGAGATCAACGTAAAATTATTAGCATTTGAATTTGGAATTATGAACCTTGGACTCAACACCCTAATTTGATCAATTGATAATTTATTGAAAATAAACCACATAGTGAAGGAATGACCGACTACATGGGATTATGGGTCGACCATGTAGCGCCCGGATGATCACGTGAGCAATGATTTGTTGATGAAAGGACGATTAAATGCTGGTTTAATCATTAAAATAATGCTCATCTGAGATTTAGGTGATAAAACCTAATTAATTATGAAGAGATGAGGACCGACCAAGGGGTCATGAAACTGGCCCTGGGTGGTCACGGGTTCGACTGACGATCATCTTATGAAGCTCCAAGTTGTTTGGAAGAGTTTTGGACCTAATACGTGCAATTGCGCAAATTATGTCAAATTGTGAAAATGCATGGGACCAGCTCCTTGCAAGCCAAAGAACCAACCTTGGTCGGTCAAGGTAACATGCTCACATTATCAAGGTGTTCGTATCTCAGTTCTGAGAATTTTGATATTTTCTGATGTGCATTTAAGCAACATTTTGGGAAAATATGAAGAAATCAGGGATTTTTGCCGAAACCGTGAAAACTTCATATGATGAGGGAAAATAATAATAAAAAATGAAGGAATCATGAAGTTTGGGACCGGCTATAGACAAGGCATGGCCGGCCGGCCAAAGAGCCCGGTCCCACGACATTTTTCCTAATTTTAGGGAAATATCATAAAACCAAGGAGTTTTGTTGCAATCAAGGAGTTTCCATGAGATGAAGAAAGAACATAACATTAATAATAATAAAATAAGAGCATGTGGGACCGCCCGGTCCCGTGAGTTTTCCCTAATTTTATGTATTATTTCATGATTTGAAGGAATTTAATAATTTGAAGGAAACATCATGAAATCAAGGAATTTCATGGGATCAAGGAAACCTAAAAATAATAATAATAAAATAAGGGCGTGTGGACCGTCCTGGGCATGGTCGACCGGCTAGGGCCCGGTCCCGTGAGTTTTCCCTAATTTTATGTATTTTTCATGATTTGAAGGAAATATCATGAGATTAAGGAGTTTTCATGAGATTAGGGAAATAATAATAAAATCATGGGAAATCATGAGGTGTGGGACCGGACACAACTAGGGCATAGCCGGACGGCTAGTAGACACGGTCCCATGACACTTTTCCCAATTTTATATTATTTCCTTGATGCGAAGGAAACACCATCAAACAGAGGAATTTCCTTAAAACAAAGGATATATGTTCAAATGAAAGGATTTTCATAAGATCAAGGAAAATAATAAAAAATATGATAAAATATAGAATTAGGCGTGGGACTAGTCATAGCATGGCTGGCCGGACGGTGAGCCCAATCCCCTGATGCCTTGGCTAATATTTTATTATTTATTATTTTCTTCCTATTTTGCATAGGTTCATCTTCTCGTCGTATTTTGAAATACTCGTTCGTGCATTCAGGTGCTCGTTGATGTGTTATTGCTGAGTACACTTGCACCATTTTAGTCGGGGCTTATTCGAAGGTAGCTTAGACGCCCGTGTATTGAATATTTATCACTAACCCATGGAATTCTGCTAGGAAAAACCATAAATTGAAGTAACGAAATATTATGAAAAATATTGAATATTTTTCAGGGATTCAGTTAATGAATCTAATGATTTTAAGAATAATTAATTGATGGCTCTATACTAGTACGATCGTCCATGAGCATTAATTATTCAGGAATTGAGTGTTATGAGCTTGTTGAAGTGTCATTTTTTTTATATAGTCAGGGAAAACATTGTTACATCTTGAAGACGTTATTGCTCTATACTAGCAGGCAAGCTGTCTAGGAGCCGTCCAATCTTTCGATTCTATATAGAAGTAATTACTGAAATTGCTCAGTATTCATGAGATATGTCGTTGCCTCAGCTGAGAGACTACATATCTACATATATATTATGAGAGAAGGTATTCTCAGTCAGAGATTCTTGTGGCATGGGCTTTCATGCTTTCAATAAGAGACATTGAGCCTCAATACTCATCTGATTACACCAACATCGTATAGTTGAGACCAATCAACTAAACCTATAGTTCACCTAGTTCTGTCTGTATTACCACGCCTCCAACCTGTAAAAAAGTCACGTACTTGGACCAATTCCTTTGGTTCGTATTTCAAACAGTAAAGAAACAACAAATCTATTTGGTATCAACTCTCTTCAACCAAGTGATATGAGTTGCGCAAAGGCTCTTTTGTTTATCTTAACATAAACTCTTTTTCCATGTTCCAAGATCTATCTTATGTTCAATCACTAAAAGGAAATCGTTAAGATTAAGCAAACAACACTCTTAATCCAAAGCATTGTGTTGATGCCGATCTTCTCAATTAATCAATCCAATATACCACAGGGATAAACCGATTATTAATTGGATCCTCTATTACCCAAACAAGTATTGTGCACACCAAAGATTATAAAACTAAGTTAGAAATATTCTATCTCTTCTTTGTCTTCAAATCTTCTTAGATCTTCAATAAATACCTGCACACAACTACTTGAATCTTTTGTGATAAATCACGCACAAAACGGAGTCTGTTAGCAATGGATTATCACAAGATCGTCTTTAGATCTAACAACAGTCTAAATTTCCCTGTCGATACCTTGAACTAGTTTGAGTGAATCTTATATCAGAAGAGAAGATTCTTAATCATAAACAAACTAGGTGCAATCAAAGTTCAACCACAATTAGTCAATCAAATCAATATGAAAACTAAAGATAAACCGCAATTATCTAGTTTACCACCAACAATACGCACTAAAACTTCTCAATCCCAAAGAAGACTTTCAACTGATCGGCCGTAAGAGATTTCGCCTAATTAGGTTACTCCCCTCTCCGAATAGGAGGCTTCACCAGTAACAGTACAACAGAGAAATTTTAATGTCATGAAGGATTTGTTTGCCAGAAATGCAAACTCAAAGTATTTATAGACAAGGAAGTTTGGACACCAAGGAATTTCCAAACCTAAAATATTCTCAAGATATTTCCATATTAACCCAGATTCGGTTTTCATAATTCCTGTGAATTCACTGTCCAAATTTATGATCGAAATCCCCTTGGAAAATCTTTAACTAGCAAATGCACATTACGAATTATTATTTTCCATATATAATTGAAAACCTTAATTAAAAGATTCTTAACTTATTTAAATTCGATCTTGGGATTTACTTCCTTCTTAGATGGTAAGGAATATCTTTGAACAATAAAATATACACATTAATGCGCGTGTTCAAAGTGTGTCGACATCTTTCTCTTGCAAGTCCTTTTTCATACTTGCTCACTTGAAACCGATTTACCACACTTCCAAACAAGTTTAGAATTGGTTCATCTGACTTTTAAAAACTATGTGATTGATCAAGTATCACTCAATCACAAACCATGGGTGTAACGGTTCTACCAAAACAAGTTTCGGTTCTACATCCATGTGAGTACTGTGCATAGTCACACTAGCTTACCAAAATTCGGCTGACTAGGTACTAGGATCGGTTCCCCACATATTTGGTATTTAACTTGTATGTGTTGCACATGTTCATAGGATCGGTTCCCCTTTCTTTTATAAACCTTGATGCACGTCATACAAGGATCGGTTTCCCCTTGTGATGTACTGCACCTCTTACTAGGATCGTTTCCCCTCTCCCAAATTTGGTCAGACACACACAAACCCGATCATTCCCCAGGTGATTACTTAAGATCGGTTTCACTAATAAAAGTCATACCAATACATAAGTCAGGCCTCATGTGAATAGTTTTACCAAGAACACAAACAAGTCATGAGCGGTTATACTAATCACACATATTGGTCATTCATAAGATATGCAATGAAGAACAGCCCCAATAATGCCTGGCGATTTCCTTTTTGGTTCACAACACATATCATGAACTTACTTCCTTAGAACACATGTAAACATTGTTCCCTAGGATGAAATCCTCACCTCATACCCATACATAATCACAATAGCATTCATACGATTATGTTGATGTCTTATATACAAAGTTTAATGGTAAATCAAGAAACTTCATATTGTATTCCTTAATACTATGTCTATCTAGAGTGTTCATGCTTCGCAGTTTTGTATTTTCCGTATGCACGACTTGAAAGATACGTTAGAGAATGAAACAGTTCAAGTCAAATATCACTAACCTCAAGTGGAAGGATGATGTTGTGGTTATAGCTCCGTACTTCTTCACTTCTTCAAGTCTTTGCAATACTTGTAATGTCCCATCCTAATACTTTCAAGTTAACCTATACAAATTTGAATCTAGTATATTTTAATTAATCGACTTTTAAATGAGTTTTGACTTACTAAAATATGACAACCAAACTTGACATACCAACACTTGGTGGGTTCAACCTAGCTATACTCTAACAAGAGTATTGTTTAATAATCCCCAGAGAATCACAATATTCAAATACTTTGGTGTCCTTGAATTATGTGCCATGATCGCATCTAATTTTATTTAGTTTGCGACCCTGTTCATTCTGGATTCTATTAACAATAATCTTGAATTCAATGAGGGTTTCATTCTTTTGAGCCACAAAAAGCCATCCAAGTAAATCTAGTGTAATCATCCACCATAACCAAAGCATACTTCTTTCCAGTCACAGTAGGTTGTTGAATTCGGCTGAAGAGATCTATATGAATTAAATTAAGTGGAGATTTAGTGAGAATATCTCGAGATGATTTATGTGGAACTTTTATTTGTTTACCCTTTTGATAGGTACCACATACACCTTCAATCTTAACATTGATTTTAGGAACACCTCTAACAAGTTCTTTTATTTATGATCTGAGTTAGAAGTCGATAATTGATGTGACCAAAAAGTTCATGCCAAAGATGTGTAGATTCCACTTTAATCAAATTGCAACAATTACTGAACTGAGTATCCAACAGATAACAATTATTTTTTCCATGTGATCCTTGAAAAATCACTTTTCCAGATTTGTCTACAATCTTACATCCATTAGCATTGAAGACAACCTTATGGCCTTTGTCACATATTTGACTAACAGAAAGAAGATTAACAGTCATACCTTTAATGTATACTATATCACGAATTTCAGGAACGCCAGGTAATTTGATTGTCCCCTTCTTTCTTATGTAGCAGCAACTCTTATCACTGAATATTACTGGACCACCATCAAAGTCGCTTGTGTTGACAAACCAAGAGAGATCTACAATCATGTGCCACTATCAATAAACCATTGAAAGGGTGATATTGATTTTAGAGCAAAAGCTCCCATACTAGCACTAGTAACCAGATTAGGCTTTCTTGTTAGTGTTGAATATCTTTTAAAAGCAGACAAAAGTTGTACAATATTCTTGTGAAGATCACGTGCAACTTTTTTTTTTTTTAAAGGCAAACAAACATGTTGGAAATTATCATGAGAAAAACAAAACAAACATGTACTAACATCTTTATCCTTGTTCAAAGAATTCTAAGCACCTTCAGGTTTCATAAAGCCCAACCCTTGCTTATCACCTGACAAACGACAATTCTTCAATGAAGAATTAGAGGAGTTACTCAAATCCATTAAGGATGACTTTACAAATTTCAAATCCTTAAGTTTTGCAATTTCTGCAGCAAGATCAGAGTTGATCCGGATTTGTTCATCCATATTCTTCTGGAGATAAACATCCTCTTCGGAATGTTCTCGAAGTTCAGATTTTTTGATATAAATGTCCAATGATGACCATCAATTTTCCTTATCAAACGATATTTTTCAAGACAAAAATTATTGATAAAGTTTTTAAATTAAGATTCTCAATCATATCGATGGTTTTTAGAACACGCTCGAAGTTAAATTTATCCTTTTCTGGTGAAGCATTTTCAGAGACAATATCGTCCATACTTAGATCGATACAAACACAAACTTATGAAATCTTAAATATGTTTGCCTTCTCTGATACCAATTGAAAAAACGGAGGTCTAACAACCACTCCCAATATTTCGTTCGACAATCCGAATAGACAAACTCCAATATACATTCAAGAAAATCAACTAGACAGTCAGACTCAATCTAGAGAAAAGTATATCAAAGAGTTTATATCTTTGTTTCACAATGTAATCAACAAATCAAACAGATAGAAATCCGCGAGCCTGATTATTATGTGAAAAAACTTGAACGGTACCAAAGACCAGTGTTCAAGTGTCAATCAATATAATCAACAACCAAATGTTGGATTCATAATTGATTGATCTTAACGCACAACTTGTGATATTTCTATTATATAACAAAATAATACCGAAAAGAAATAACACAGACACCATAATTTTGTTAACGAGGAAAACCACAAATGCAGAAAAACCCCGGGACCTAGTCCAGCTTTGAATACCACACTATATTAAGCCGCTACATACAATATCCTACTACCAATGAACTACGGAATGGAATGTAGTTGATCCATAATCAATCTCACACTGATCAAGGTACAGTTCCGCTCCTTACGTCTCTGAACCCCAGCAGTATTTTACGCACTTGATTCCCTTAGCTAATCTCACCCACAACTAAGAGTTAGTACGACCCAAAGTCGAAGACTTGATAACAAATATGTCTCACAAAGAACAGTCTATTGGAATAGATAAATCTGTCTCCCATGTATATCAATATTGTAGCGCCCCCTAAGCTAGCAGCTGACTAATCCAAGAGACTAACTATAAAATGAGGCACTAACGATCAAAATCATCTATTAAAAACACTGAGAAAGAAATTATAAACAAAGATTAATCGAATCTAAACCCTCCTTAAAATAAATATAAGAAATCCTCTCAAGTGATACATATTCAGTAGTGAGTTGGTTTACAAACAGAATATAAACACACAATAAACATAGCAGAAGACTCAACGCCACGAAACTTCCGTTGCGCAACTCTGATCTGTCTCTGAAACTGAAAGTGGGAATGGGTGAGCACATCATCCCTAAAAGGGGTGCCCAGTAGAAATAACAACTAGCTTTCAATTAATCATTAATATGATTCGAAGACAATGCAGGTTTAATCGAAAGTCGGTAATACAAGGAAAGACAATGAAACATAAAGTAGAAACTTCTTCATAGACATTCATAAATAACAGTAAACATCCATGTATGAGATGTGTGTTTCCGCGCATAAGGGAAGAATAATATTGCGGTGGATCGCCCTAGCCATAATAATATTGTGGTGTATCGCCCTAGCCATAGAATACTGAATATATATAAAGGAAGAATAATATTGCGGTGTATCGCCCTAGCCATAATAATATTGCAGTGTATCGCCCTACCCATAGAATACTGATATTATGTCGGCACACATCTCATACCACACCAAGCACACAAGATATGCATGAATTTCACAACACAGATTGATTTGTAAAACAATAATGAATACAAGAGAGTTCGTTATCGATTCCCACCTCTTTTGATGACAAGCCTCGCCTACCTCGAGATCCAAGATCCACTGGTTCATCCTTTGATTCGATCATTGTTAATAACTAACTGTTAGTCATACAAGACTAAACCCTGAACCCTGAACCCTAAGAATCTAACCAAAATGGCTCACACAAGAATCATACAAGTTTGATTACTGGTTTTAGGTCCATTTATGACTTTATATCCTTTTATTCTCTATCTTTAGCAAAGCTAAGGTTTACTAATTGTATTAGGTTGATTATATAGTCCATTAGCTAAGCCAAATGAATATCTACAACTTTGTAGAAGAAGTCAAAGTCTAATTCAGACCATAAGGGTCTAATACATCAAAATAAGAAAATTATACCTTGGCCCAAATTCATTACACAAGGCCTGGTCCACTAAGGTCACTAACAGTCCACGTGGTCAACTGAAAGTCAACGTCTAAAGTCAGGTCAATAGTCAAAGTCAAGTCAAGTCAAATAAAAATCGGTCAACGATCTGACTCAGGTCAAGATAGGGAAACTCAGTGAGTTGAATCTGGTTTAGACTGAGTTATCTCAGTCAGACATGCTAAAGTTTCTTACATAACTGTAACTCTAACTCAAATTCAACTTCAAACTAAAAATACATCAATTGAATCATTCAAATAAACTTCAATTTGGATTACAAAGATAATACAGCCTACCTGCAATTGCATCTTTAAGCTATACTCAGATCACCTCAACACAGTCATCTAATTACCTTTTCAAAACTTCAGTCACATAACATCTCTTACAAACTGAATCATTATCACTTCCATTATCTCTAACAATCTATTCCTCTATCTCATTCAACCGAGTTTAGTTCAAACCTCACTGCCTAAACTCAGCAGCTCAACTGCAATGTCAGAATTAATATTTCCCATAATATCAACATCAACTCCTCTCATTCGCCACCATGATCTCTTCCTTATTCTCAACTACACTCTCACAGATTTGACACCAAATCTCATACCTTGCAATTCCCATTTACCCCATAAACTTTACAATTCAATCACATATACAAACTCAGCTTACCTGCAAAATGCAGTAACAAGCTTTCCCCTAAGATCCACTTAACAACTTCATCTAACCCTCATTCCCAATTGCAAACCAACATTCTCAAATGCAAGGTTATTTCTTCTTAACCTGACCACCAATATTCAAACAAGGTTCACCTACAACTACAGATACAACTCAACAACTCATTTATATTCTCCAAGCCCTATACTTATCATCCATCCATCATTAGTTCAACCTCATATCACAGACCAACCCACTTCTACAGCACAACCTGCCAATTACATCATGTCACAAACGATACCAACACCTACAAAATTAGCTCATGATTCAACTTGCAACTATGTCAAACTCTTTAACTCCAACACCACTTCTAACTAGAGTCATAGTTCCACTAGTCAATCATCTCAACCTCAGTTTCAAACACATACTTCCTTCAACATCTCATTTATTCAGACCATCCCATAATACATACAACTTCATATACACAAACAACATCACCATTCTCTAGCCACCAACACCACCAATCTACAGTTCATACATCTCATACAATTCTTTCATCTATAAGCCAGTTATCCATCATAACTAACTCAACTTTGAGTTCAGATAATAAGTATACAACTTAAAAACAGAATTCAAATAAGTTTACTAAATTTACCGAGAGGAACAGTTACCTCAAGATGAATCCATTCCAGTAAATATAATTCAATCCATGTTCATGCTTAACAAGATTCTGCAAATCTTCTCAAGGCTACAACATCCCACCAAATTATTTCATCCAACCTATCTCAAGACCACTCAGAATTCCTCAGCACAACTCAATCCATATGTAGTTGCAAGAAATCTTACAACTACACCCTCAGTAGAATTCATAATTCTTTAAGAAGTTCTTGATTAAAAATGACACTTTGATTAATCTTCTCAACTGATTACAAAGAGAAATGTTAATGAAACTTAGAACAGCTACAATTCTCTCTATTCTCTCTCCTAAGACCTTTTCAAACACTCACCAAAAGAACCTCTCTAATCTTACATTTGAACTACTATTTATAGTGAAATCTGTACAACTGTATACGTCCTACGAAGTTTCGCAACCTATGTTCGTAAGCTTATTTTATGTTCGCAGATTCATCACACTTTTCCCGTGCTTCTTCTACTGTCGCATTTTCCTGCGGCACTTTCCTTCTGTCTTTGTTGTTATGTTCGTGATCCAATATCTTGCGATATTCTGTCCCTACATCTTGCCTCTTCTCATGTCATTTCTGCGAAGAAGAAATGTCATGAGAATCATTATTCTCGCAAATTTAATACAGTTATCATCTCTAGTCATATTCGCAACACGTGTTTTCTCTTTCATCAAATCTTTGACACGTCTTTTCGTAACCGTCCTTCTCAACCATTCGCGTCTAATCGCATTGATGAATTTCTATCTTCATCAAACTCCTTTCTTTATAAATACTATTTTTAATTCCTCTTTTTACTCTTTTATCTTTTTTCATCTTCTTCATCACATCTGCTTCTGCAACTTCTTCCTTCTTTCTTCTTTTGTTTCTTTTCTTCTCTGTTTTCTATCCTTCATCTAATGGCTCCAAAAAAGAAGATTGTAGATCAACTTAATGCAGAGTTTGCTGATAGAGATCTTGTTCTTTCTGAAATTGATGGTCACAACAATAAATCCTCTCTCTGTATGGAACTCTTCACTGATCTTCCTTGGGATGATCGTAAAATTTTAGTCTCACGAGGTCAAATCCTCGCAGGTCTTCCTCTTCCTCTCTATGATGTCCATCTTCCTTTATTCTATGAAATTATTTCCCATCCAGATTTTTCACGAGCCATCTATCAATTAACTGGAGATTGTATTCGTCTTTTGGTTGAATTCGCAAACCGTGCTGCTACTGGGCAATCTTTGTATTCAGTTGAACTTAGGAAACCTGAATTTAGAGATGTAGAGATTATTGCTGCAAATTACACGGTCGAGAATTTCTTCAAAAATTATTCATTAATTCCTGCGAAGAAGGAAGATAAGCGTTGGGGTGTTCGTCTTCATCGCAAATCTGATGTCGCAGAAGCTGATCTCCTTATGCATGATATTGATTATGCTTCTGGAAATAATCAAACCCCTCGCCGTTCTCATGATGAAGATTGGTACAACTATCCTCTAGCACTATCAGGTTCTTACATCTCCGGGATAGTAGATCTTCCTGCGAACCTTCAAGATCGCAACTATCAACCTTGGGTCTTTTCCTGGCCTTCTAGAATTAAAGATGTAAGTATCTCTGTTTCCTTATCTTCCTGTTATTTTTCTTCTTTTCTTAATCCTTTTGCAATATTTTCCAGGTGAACGATCTTAAGGAAAGTTATCTTAAGACTTGGAAGTCCATCACTCGTGTGGCTTTCAATTTATTCTCAAATGAGGTAAGAAACATTCTTATATGTATTTTAAACAATATATTGTTGCCTCTGTTTCTTACCCTTATTTGAATTTGTAGGTTCTTCCTGACTATCCTGGAGCAGTTGGGAGTAGGAACAAGAATTCAACTTCTTCTGAAGTGCTAACTGATAGACAAAGAACACTTCGCAGCTCTGCGAAGAATACTAAGGTTTCTGGTAATGAAGAAGAAGATGTTCTTCGCAAGGGAAAAAGGAAACTTGAGGATGTTGCTCTTGCGAAGAAGAGGAAGAGACTCCCAGTTAGTACTCATTCCAATGTGATCTCTTCTAGCAAGAATGTTGATGAAGAATTAAATGATGAAGATGATAGACTTTCTGAGAAAATCCTCAGCTCTGATTCTGATACTATTTTTGATAGGAGAAGTGATGATGACGATGATGATGAAGAAAATGAAGATTATGGTAATATAGAAACTCTTGCGTCTTCAATGAATCGATTGTCTGAGGTTTTTCTCAACTCATCTCGTGGAAACTCCTCTGCTGCGAGTGCTCATAAACATATTGCGAGGGCTTGCAGAGTTCCTACTGTAATCAACAATGATTCCCTCAACGGAATTTCAAGATTTGTTTCTCCTGTTGCATTATATTCTATGGGGAGCATGGTAAGTTTTTCTTCTATTCCTTGTTTATTTCCTCTATTTCATTGATTTCTAACTCCTTTTATTTGTTCAAGTTGGGAGAGTTAGCTGTGAAGTTTCTTATGATTGGGAAAGACGTCATACAATGGCTGAGCAAAAAACTCTAAATCGCTGTAGAAAATTGGAGTCTCAGAATAAAAAACTTCTTCAAAAAGTAGAGGATTTGAATATTGATAATGCACAATTAAAATCCCAATGCGAAAGTAACGTGCAATCTGCGAGTATCGCAACTGAGAGTTCTTCTCTTCTTGAGAAGAATAATCAACTGGAGCTTGAAGTTAAGCAATTACATGGTAAATTCGCAAATTTTGATCACTTTAACTTCTCAATTTACTAATCACTTCCTTAATTTCTTCCTTTTCTCTTTACTCTCTTATTTATTATTTATCCTTTTTTCTTTGCAAATGGTGAAGAAAATTATACGAAGAGGATTGACGACTTGGATGTTATTCTTTCTGGACGTAATTAGAAGATTTATGATTTAAAGTCTCAATATCAAATTTCTCAGAACAACCATATCTTAGACATCAAGCATTTCCGAGCTAAGATGACTCACAAGATTTGTGAGGATAATCAAATTCCTCTTGGAAAATACCAGACGCTCCTTTCTGAAGAAATCCCTGATGATACCCCCTATTTGGAGATCTCTGATAGTGAGGCTGAAGATGAAACTTCCGAAGAAGAAAAAGAAGATCATTTTGATGAGGATAAATCTCCTGCAAAATAGCTTTATTCTTTTTTGTATATTTGCTTCAGTTCTTTTTGTATTATCTACTTGAATACGATATCTTCTTCTTTCCTATCCTTTTAATCAGCTGGTAATTTTTTATTCGCAACTTAATTAGTTCCAATATCTTACTTTTGCGATAATGAATTGATCTTCCTCTTATTGAATGTTTCCCTTCTTTGCATAACTTGATCATACGAAGAGGAATATAATAACTTGATCATATGAAGAGGAATAATATATTTTGAAGATCTAGCTTAGTATCCCCTTTCCCCTTATTATTGCTCTTCAAGTGATCAATTATTGTTGCAAGTATTAAAACACTACCTCAGTTTAAGTTGCGAAGTTTCAGATGGTTGCGAAGTAAATAAGAAATCTTCCCCTTGAATTATAAAACATTCCTGAAGAAGTATAAGGAGTATGAAATATCCCTGAAGAAGTATAAGAAGTATCCAATCCTTGAAGAAGTATAAGAAGTCCAATCTTTGAAGAAGTATAAGAATCCCAATCTTTGAAGAAGTATAAGAAGTATTCAATCCTCGTAAAACTTAACTTGTATGAAATATGAGAATTATTGTGAATAAAGCTGCCTCAATTGGTAGAAATTCTTGATATATATCTCCAATGATGTTGATGGTATTAACTTTATTATTTTCTATGGTCTTATCATGCCTTCCTAAGTAAAGGTCTTATTTTGCCACCTCTTTTGCGATAAAGCCGCAGGACGTTAATGCATTCGCATGCCTCAACCCCTTGACTTTATCTTAACAATATTATTGTGGTTGCAATAATATGACAAGTCTGAATATTCTTGCGAATATACAGTCTCGTGACATTATTGTCTTGCGATGAAATCGCAGGACGTTATCACATTTTCATGTAATAACCCATTGATCTCATCTTAACTTCTTTGTATTCAATTCTGCGAGTGTATATATAAATTTTTTTTTTTTTTTTTACTCGCAGAAAGATAATTGTTGCACAAATATGATAAGCCTTAATATTCTTGCGAACAAAAAGCCTCATGACATTTGCGTCTTATAGCACGTATCAGCTCCCTAATGGAGGGTGCTGCCCTTTATCTTCCCCTTGGTTGCCCCTTCAAGGAAGCGTACATCGACCATACAAGGTTAGCTCTTCCCATCCGGTTTTGCAAACAACCAGTTTTTGTTCGCAACCTCTTATCCTTTTTGCCTATAGGGCTTATAGTTACGAGGTTGCACCCTATGGGGTATCTTTGGGCCAAGTGCATCATTTGCCAAGACTTGTCAAGAATGGCAGATGTGCTTCAAACCCACCCGGAACTCTTGACTCAACCGTGTACCTCGGCGCCTTGATCTTTTTCTGCACTTCTTGGGAAAGACAGTATGCCTTAGTCGCTCAACCTAAATCATGGTACATCGCAAGATTAGGTTGAGAATCCAAGGTGTCTAACCCGGATAGGTACCCCATTATTGGGTTGTACCCCGTAATGTCCATGTACTCAGGTTCCATGGTGGTGTTCCGGTTTCCCTGAGCCATGCTTATAGGTACCCCCTTAAATGACGTACTTTAGGACTTTGCCTCTTGCGAAATGTTGCTTCGCGAACTAGGGTGTACGCCACAAAGGTTTGCCTGTGTAAAATTTCTGCGGCTTCCTTTTTTTTTTTTTTTGAAAGCTGATCACAGTTTGCGGTTTTTTGTTCGCAATAAATTGTTTTATTCGTAAAAATTCATCACAAATTTTTCATGTTGCGAAATACCTCATCTCATTCTCTTGTTTTTCAAAATACATTTTGTTATTGAACAAACATATTGATTACCTTTTTGTGCCATTACCTTTTACTCCTTTATGCTTTAGTCCTCAGCCATTAAATTTTCACTTCTTTTTGCAGCCTTTGCTCTTTTCCTCCAACTTTCCTTTTCAACTGCTTTTCCTTCGCAAACTTCTACTTCTGTATCGTAACATTTCTTGCCTTCTGCCCAATCACCCTTGATAACTCCAATACCTTTTGGATGAGGAAATTTTATGCATTGATGAAGAGTTGAAGCCACTCCTAGAATCCCATGAAGCCAAGGTCTCCCTATCAGAGCGTTGTATGGTGATTCGACATCAACGACGCAAAACAAAATTTCAGTTCGCATTCCACTTAAGGGAATTCGCATGCTTATTTCTCCTTTAGGTTTATTAGCAGTTCCATTAAAGCCATAAATCCTATAGGTAGAAGGTATCAGATCTGCGTCTTTTCCCCCATGGTTTTGTAAGCAGGATAGAAGAGAATATTGACAGAACTTCCTGTATCAATTAAGATTCTATTAAGACCAAATGATTCTCCTTTTTTATCATCTTCGCTTTCTCCCATATCTAGACAAACTTCCAATCTTACTACCAATGGATTGTCATGTGTTTCGCAACCTTCTGGAATTTCTGTGGCTTCAAAATAAATTTCACGCTTCTGCCAATCTTCAAGTCGTGAAATTTTTGCGATTTTCATGATTTCCCTTCTTTCACCATCTCTTGCATAAACTCTGCTTAACACATTATCATGAAAATCTTCTATAGTTTTATATGAATGAACAATAGAATTGCAGAAAACATTCCTTGCTTTTGATCCCACTTCTATATGTAAGGTTTCCTTTCCCTTTTCTTGTATTGTATTCACCATGCGAGTTATCACTGGAGCTTGTGGTAATTGTTGCGAAGGTGCTTGCTTGAGTAAGAAGTGGTCTAGTTTTCCTTGATCAATCATTCGCAAAACAATCCTTTTGATATTATTGCAATTATTTGTAGAATGTCCATGAAAGTGATGGTATGAGCAAAATTCATGACTTCTTGGACCCATTGGTGGTTCCTTTCCCATGTTCCATGGTGTTGGTATGTTCTCCATAAGGATGATTGCTTGCCATATCTTTTCTATACTTGTATTCAGAGGTGGCATCTTTATCTCTTCTCTTATCATTCTTTGACCTCCTTGTCCATTGTTGTAGTTTTGTCTATGATTCCCTTGTCCAAAATAGTTCTGCCTTTGTCCTCCATAATTTTCCTGTTGCTGATCTAATCTGGGGATCTGACTATTTCCTCCTCGGTTATAGAAATTCCTTTCTCTATCATACTCTTCTTGATCCTTGCTACCCATTGCTACCATCTTTGGTTGACTATTGTCAATTTTCTTCTCTTCTGATATCTACGAAGATGTTTGCGAGGATGTCTGCGTAGTACCTGCCACGACATTGATTATTTTTGGAAGTAAGTTTGCCCCTGTATCTTGAGTGTTGGTGTTTGTCACTGGATATGACTCCATGTTGTTTTGCTTTTCCTCCAATGTAATGTATTCTTCTTGCAATTCTCGCAACTCTGTCATCATAATGGAATTCTTTCTTCTGAAGATTTGAACATATAGTTGTTCAGTTTCGAACATTGCATTTATGAAAGACAAAATCAGGTATCTCTCATCTACACGCCCTGCCATATCACTGCACATAGTTTTCCATCTTCTTACCAAATGCTTCAAGCTTTCTCCAATTCTTTGTTTTAAACCAAAAACATCTTCAATACCAAGTCGTGAGGAATGATTTGTGATATATGCTCCTAAGAAAGTGACTTGTAGATGATTAAATGATGTAATAGTGTTCTTTGGGAGTCCCTCGAACCATTTTAGAGCTTCTCCTGTTAAGCTTGATGCGAAGTACTTGCATAACACAGCATCGTGATTTTCCCATTGCAACATACATCTTATATATGCTTTAATGTGCTGAATAGCACATGAAGTCCCATCAAAGATGCTGGTTAATGTAGGCAAATTGCATTTTGGTGGAATTCCTCCCAATTGCACCTCTCTAGAAAAAGGAGTCTTCGCAGCTTCTTCTATTGCTTCATCTAATTGCCTTCTATCTCCTCCTCCTCTATTGTTTATCATTCCTCTCATTTCAGCTAATTCCCGAAATATCCGTTCATTTGCCTCAGAATTCTCATCAATTGGTCTCTTCAACGCATCCTCTCTTCTTCTATGTTCTTGCATTTCTTCTCTTGCGATCCTTCGCATTCTATCATATTCTTCATTAATGTTTCCATTTGCACAATTTTGCAGATATCTTCTTTCCAGATTATCACAATTGTTTTGTTGCAAAGCATCTTGAAATTCTCGTTCTTCCATTTCTGTTCTCCTCATCCTTATCATGTGAACATCTGGAATTTCTTCTTCTTCATTTCTCCTCCTTCTGCGATTTACCTCTCCTTGATTTACTTGAATTCCGATTTCAGGATTTGGTCCATTCCTTACTATTTCTGCTTGTTGATTTCTAATTCTCCTCTGAATTATATCATACCCAATATTTTGGTTGTTGCGAGCTTGTTCATGTCTTCTTTCTTCATCCTCATAATTGTTTTGCTGTAACGCTTGTTGCAGTTCTAATTCTTCCATTTCCAATCGCAATCTTTCTCGTTCTCGAGTTAAACGTGTTCGTTCTGTATGTTGCCTTTCAATTTCTCCTCTAAGTTGATGTTCTTCCTCTTGATTTTCTCCACCATTCCGGTTATTTTCCCTTGGAAATGGTTCTGTTCGTAAATTTTCCATGTTTTGTTCGTTATTCGGTATTAAAATGAAACGATTCTCTTGATTTCTTCCAACCAGATTTTGTGCTTGTCCTTGTATAGCACTTTCACTATTGATTGTTGGTGAATTTTGTTCTCCTCTCTCTGGTCTAATATTTGATCTCGCAGCACTCTGTGATCTTCTTCTTTGTAACATCTCATTTTCCCTCCTCAATTCATGATTCTGTCTCGTAATATTTGAGCGTTCTTCAGCTTCAAACCTTCGTTCTTCTTGAATTTCTTGTCTCAATGTTTCCAATGCCTCCATTTCTCTTTCATGAATTGTTCCTCCCATTAATCTCCCATTTTCTATAATTTGCGGTTCTCCATATGTTTCTGCTGGTGTATCGGTTATCCAAGTGTGTATACTTACTCGATCATGATCCATTGCTCTCCCCTGTGTTACTATTTGTTGAGTCTGATTTCTTTGATTACTCCTTCTCCTACTAGGTTCTCCTATTATGTTCGCTTCTCCACCTGCGAGTCTTACACTTCTTCTTACTGCAGTCAATGGTTCTGATATATTTCTTCTTCTAGCCATTTCTTTGATGCAAAATTCTCTAATTATCTCCTTCTTTCTTCACAGATTTCTTTAATATTTCTTACAGATCACACTTTCAGAACATCTTTTTGATCACGTTACCTTCTCTTCATTTACAATCTTTATCCACTGCCTTTATCTGATCTTTAGATTTCCACAACTTCTTCAAATCTCTGCTAAAACAAGCTGAGCTTCCCTGTTTCTAGCGCCAATTATGTAGTTGCAAGAAATCTTACAACTACACCCTCAGTAGAATTCATAATTCTTTAAGAAGTTCTTGATTAAAATGACACTTTTATTAATCTTCTCAACTGATTACAAAGAGAAATGTTAATGAGACTTAGAACAGCTACAATTCTCTCTATTCTCTCTCCTAAGACCTTTTCTAACACTCACCAAAAGAACCTCTCTAATCTTGCATTTGAACTACTATTTATAGTATAATCTATACAACTGTACATATATTGCGAACAATCGCAATCTATATTCGTAAATACATTCTATGCTCGCAGATTCATCACACTTTTCCCGTGCTTCTTCTACTGTCGCATTTTCCTGCGACACTTTCCTTTTGTTTTTGTAGTTATGTTCGTGATCCAATATCTTGCGATATTCTGTCCCTACACCATAACCAAATCTTCAACACCATCACTGGTTCTCAGATAACCTTAAGATAACTCCCAACTCTCTAGTTTCCAATTCAAGCTCGAGATATCAATTCAAATCCTTAAATCAATCAAACCCAATCCTTTAATTTCTCCTCATTCACCTCTAATCGAATCTCCAAAGTCGAAACCCTAAATAACTGATTTCTTCAATCAATCACCGAATCAACTTCAATACTTCATTTAAACATCTACCCATGGTTCTCAATCTAACCGTAGCTCCATATTCACCTTCTAGAACTTCAGAATCATAATCAAATCTATAAACCCTAATTTCTATAATTATTCCCCGATTCATCACTTCAAACAGGAACCTAACAATCCCTACTTGTTCTCCTTTATGATTCACCGCATAATCATATTCCTCGTCAATTGATTCTCTAACAAACTCTTAGAATCGCTCGCAGAAGAACAGAAGGAGACGAAGATGAAGAAGAAATAAGAAAGAAGAAGAAGAAAGAATGAGAAGAAAATGAAGAGAAAATAGAAAGTCCTTGATCTTATCGATTTGGTTTGAGTTATCCTAAGAGGGTTCCCTGAGAAGAAACTAGGTTGCCTTGATAACACTGTAAGGTGAAATGACCATTTTACCCTTCACATAAATAAGAGATATCTTCTTCGTATGATGTCTGAATGACACGTTCAAGTAGTCCATGTCACATAAGTTTTTGAGAACTATCCGATGGTACTAGTTTCGTATCTAGATCGTTGTTAGATTAATTTCTATTAATTAACGTTCGTGTTAAACTAGCCGAGTTATTAGCAGCTAAGACCTCTCTTGACTAGTCTAATAGCATTGACGATCTTGAGGGTCCTTATAAATACCTACGAGTTTTGTTCTATCTTTTGATAAATCAAGGTGCACATGAACCAATTGATAAACCGGACTTATATTATCGAAGAATAGCCTAGTATTATCAATCACCTCACAATAATCTTAACCGTATGGTAGCGAAACAAGATATTATAAAATCACAAGCAATGAGACGAAGAAGTTTGTGACTACTTTTTATCTTGCCTATCGGAGAACCAATCTCGAGCAAATCTTAGAGAAGATAGTACTCAATACGATAGAACATGGAAAGATCATAACACACAACTACATAGAAAATAGTTAGGCCTGGCTTCACAATCCAAATGAAGTCTTTAAGTCGTTAACCTACAGGGTTTCGTGAAAAACCTAAGGTTAAAGGAGAATCGACTCTAGTCGCAACTAGTATAACAAAGAAGGTGTAGGGATTAGGTTTCCCAGTAGCTAGAGTTCTCCTTTATATAATTTTCAAATCATGGTTTGCAATCAATGTTACCTTTGTAACAAAGCATTCAATATTCACTCTTAGATGAAAACCTGATTAGATTCAAGCTAATATCTTTCAACCGTTAGATCGAACTTAGCTTGTTATACACAAGTGAAATGTACCTTCATTTAGGTTTGAGTAACCGTACCTAAACGTGTATACTAGGTTAGCACAACAGTAGTTAACCGAAGTTAGCTATATGAACACTCTCATATCAACCTTATTAATCTTAACCACAACTAGTTCAAATGACTCAAATGAAACTAGTTATAGAGTTGTTCAATTGCTATATTCTCATAGAAGTATACAAGAAAACAATTGAAGCAAAATTGTTTTGGTTTACTCGAATCAATTCATGAACATTATAGCCACGATTTGCAAAGAATGCATTCCTTATTATATAAATGTATCGGTTCATGAACAACCCGATTTTAGAACTTTAACCACTAAAGTATGCAAACGGATACGCATACTTAAAGTAGCCGGTCTGAGTTTGGGTTCGCCAATATGCAAACGAGTACGCATACTTCCAAACACAGCAGAAATTTCCGGACCCAAACCCTTCACCAGTACGCGTATGGGATGTGTACTTAGGTACTCGAAATTTCACTAACAGGTACGCATACGGGTATGCATACTATAGTTCCGGTCATGGATCACATACATTCAAGAATGCATACTAACCCAATGATGGTTAAGTGTTATAAACGCTATTTCAATCATTGATACTTTCTTAGAGGATGATAATTTCTGTTTTCACACATTATTAGCATCATAGCAATTTTAAATTTATTAAAATAATTATAACGAAACATTCCAAGTCTACACCAAATGATTGTATCACACAAACCATGTAAGATGTTACTCGGCGATTTTCACATGATCATCTTTTGACTTCCGTCAAGAATATAAGATGAACTTGGTTGAAGCAAAAGCTTACCAACACATATTTCGAGAAATATGTAAGCGATTTAATCTAAGCTCGAAATCTCAAATGTGTATAATCGAATACTATATAGTAATACGACTTTTGTCTCAATATAGGAGATATAGAATAAATAGACTTTCCAAGTGATAGATGTGTTTTAGTCTCCACATACCTTTTGTTGATGAAGTTCCACAAGCTCTCCTTAGTAGTTCTTCGTCTTCAATTGATGAACGCCGTGAAGTCTAATGCTCAACTACACAATCTATCCTAGTCCGAGACATCACTATATGTAGACTAGAAATCAAGACTTATAGTTTTGATCACTAACATTGACAAACAAGCTTGAGATAACAACGCTTGCGAGTTAGACCGAGCAGTGCTCTAACAGAGTTAATGTATTATGTGTTCATGAAAATGAAAATTAATCTTTCAAGTTCAAACCGGCTAGTTTCGGCAAACCATGTTGAAAAAAGTCCTTTGTACACGATTCGGTTATGGTTTACCTAACCAGAGTGTATATCTTGTTTTTTTGAATTAGATTCAAAGATTCATCTAGCATTGGATATTGTTTACTTGGTTCTAAATATATCTTAGATTAAACCTAAACCAACCTATGCTTTGAAAGTCTATAAAAGGGGAACTTCAAGCAACTAGGATCTTTGAATACCGACATTATTTTTTAGCGTGTCCTAGTTATATCTAGAGTCATCCTATTCCTAACCTTTTTATTTAGGGTTTAGAGATTACAAATTAAGTCTTCATAGGGATTCGTGAATCCAGGTGCAGTTATATTTCCTTAATAACTCGTGTATCATGTATCTTGATCGATTGTTGATTTATCACTTAATCAAGATAGATAGAATTATCAAAGTTCTCTTCGTCTTAAAATTTGTTGATTCCACAGGTTTTATACTTGTGAGGTGAATAATAATCTAGGTTCCACTTCGGGTTGCATAAGTCTGATTTTGAGGTTAGCTAGACTTTGGTTATTGCTTTCGATCTCCGCACCTTTGATCATACTATTTGATTATAAAAGGAAATCAATTATATATGCTTAATCTGTAGGAGTCAGATTTGTTTTAAAGTCTTCAATTGAGTTGAAGCAACTCGTAGTCGGTGTGACGTCATCTAAGGGAATCAATTGCGCGGAGTCCTGCTGGGATTTAAAAAGCGTAAGGAGCGCGATTGTACCTTAATCGGTGGGATACCTTTTAGGGGTCAAATACATTATAGTCTGAAGTTAATTGGTAGTAGGCTAGTGTTTGTAGCGCCTTAATACAGTTTAGTGTTCAATATGGACTAGGTCCGGGTTTTTGCTTCATTTGTGGTTTCCTCGTTAACAAAATTGTTGGTGTCTGTGTTATTTCTTTTTCCGAATTCTATTGTTTGTCTTTATAATTAAAAATTCACAGGTTGTGCATTGATCAATCATAGTAGATACATTCAGCCGAGTTTGTTGGATACGACTTGATTAATACTTGGATATTGGTCTTTGGTACCGTCCAAGTTATCTCTTTGTGATTAGGTTCACGGACTTGTTTCTATAAACATTCGAATTGCAAGAGATTGAGATATAACTCTAAGATATTATTTCTTGATTAATTTTAACTCTCGGAGTTGTATTTAGTTTGTCTATACTGATTGCCTAAAAAAAGTGGTGGTGTATTTCGGTACCCCCACATTTTCACCTTTAGATCGTCTTTCAAACTGTAAAGGAGATCGTCTTTCAAACTGTTAAGGACTAATTTGTTTGGTAACCACTTTTCTTATCTCACGAATTTTATCAGAGATATTATAGTTGATCTTGATAAGTGGTTTTCTTTATAAATAAATTTAACTCCTTGTCGGATTAGATATTCCAAGATCTGGATTAACAAGTTAACCAGATCAAGTCAAACAGAACTATCAAATTTGGATACTGAAGAGTACCACCAAATGATAGCTTTTCATTCTAAATTCAACTATTCAATTAATCTCCTATCAAAGATAAACAAGATATAGTCGGATCTCGTCCGATCAAATTTTTGCACGAAGCTAATCCCAAAGATACGAAACAAATAAGAAAATTTTCTTGTCTTCGAATATTTAATAGTATTCTGTACCTGCACAATAACAAACTTGATTCCAACTTATGATCGGTTATGCACATAACGGAGTCTGTTAACAATGGATGATCACAAGTCAACATCAGATATGAACTACCGTTAATATCTTGATCTTGTTTGAGTGACCTTATGTTAAAATATAAGGCTCTCAAGAGTAATCAAATTAGGTGCAATCAAGAGTTAACAACCGTTAGTCAATCAAATCAATAATCGAAAACTAAAATAACAATGAAAATTACATCAACAGTACTAGTAGAAGCTTCTTGATCCCAAAGAAGTCTTTAAACTAGCGGACCTAAGATATTTCGCCTAATTAGGTTACTCCCCTCTCCAAGATAGTATAACAAGTAATATTATTAGTCGGCTACAATAGTGACTACGAAACGAAGTGCCTGCCTCCGGATAAGTTTGTAAGAAGAACAAACTTCACTATTTATAAACCAAGATAGTTTGGATACCAAGGAATTTCCATAAATGGAAATATTCTCAAGATATGCATTAAAGCACCTAAATAAGCATTAAAGCACCTAAATTCCATTTTGTCTAATTCTAACTAATATCCAACTGTACAACCAAAATCCCTCTTGGATAACTCAATATTAGCTAGCACTTAACTAATATATCTTTCCAGAGATATGTTTTGTTTGCTGGTAAAATAAAAAAATATATACTCTCTCCGTCCTAAATTAAGTGTCCGCTTTGACTTTGTCAAGATATTAAGGAAAACCTATAAAATATCGTGACTAGCCCTTGACTAGCCTATTTAATGTTATGTTATTACCAAAACTAAAATTATTAGTGTTAAAAATTCTAAAATGGATAGTATTATTATTTTAGGAAATGTTTTAAGAAATAAAAGCAAATTATACTGCTTTTATTATAAAATCCACAATTTAAGAATTTGTTTTTTAAGAAGAAGTAGAAGTTCTATTAGGATATTTATAACTACCCATAAATGTTTTTTTTTAAGAAATGAATGACAATTAATACAAATATATTGAGTAGTTTTTTTCTTCCTTATATTTGATGATAATATTTAAGATTTTGAATTAAAAATGATTTTATGATTATTAAAATAAAGGGTATATTTGATAGTTTAAGGAAAAAGTATGTCTATAAACAGAGCGGACAGATAAAAATGGACAGACCAAAATAGAAATTATGACAGATAATTTAGGACAGAGGGAGTATTTGAAAAACTCTAAAGAGTCTCAAACATTTCGGTTTGGGATCTCACCTTGAGTATCAAGGAATATTTTTGAATAATAAAATCTAAGATTTGTTATCATGTTTAAATTACTCATTATATCGACAACTTGAACTTTTCAGTTTTGCAAACTTAATTTACAAATCACATAAATCCTAAAGTGTACATGACTAAATAAATCGGTTTTGAATGTTGGGACCGGTTCTTCCTTGACTCCCCACATAGGTTAGGATTGGTTTACCTTGAATCCCTATATAGGGATCAGTTCTACCTTGAATCCCAACATAATTTAGGAGCATTTCTACCTTGATTCCCTATATAGGTTAGGACTGGCCCAACCTTAGATCTTCAATGAAAACCGAACCTTCAACCCTATTGATTTCTTTCAACTACGAAACAAGTTTGTAAGTATACTTACTTAAACTCATGTAATTAAACATAATTTCATAGGCATTAAATAAAAACTATGTTCACTACACAATTTAGTAACGAGTTACAAAGATTATGTTTAAAAGATAAGCGTTATACTTCATAATTTAATATACATATATAAAGCATTCACAACTATTGATATATTCTTCCTTGATACTTTGATCATAACAATATGATCAAGTCTTTTATACTAGAGTTTCATGTATATAACTTCTCATGTTAGGTTTTCAATTAGAAACGACTTAAAAGCTTACGATATAGAAATGGAAAAAAGTCAAGTCATGTATTCACTACACCATTTTGGACGATTAGAAACAGATCTGACATGTTACAAAATAGGGTTGTAACAGGCAGGTTCTATTTCAAAAGGTGGCGTGACAAATTTTTGTAACGGCCCTGTGGCTGTTACGAATTTTGGGTTGTAACATGCGGAGACTGTTACTACGTGTTATTTTGAAACAGGCATGACCTGTTACGATTTGTTTATAACACCAACGTCGTAACAGAGCTCAGCCGTTACTACGTGTCATTTTAAAACAACTTAGAGATGTTACTATAGGACGGGTTGAAACAGCCTTGAGCAGTTACGAATTTTTTACTAACATCAAAAAAAAATACTACCTGTCAAATAAACCCTCTTTGACCTGGTCAATATTGACCATGGTCAGTACACATTCAGCCGGAAATACACCGGAATTCAAAATATCTGCAAATCTTTCACTCAATCCATCCCATAGATTCAATTAAACATTCAACAATGAGTTCCTTTATTAAAAATAACTTTCGTGCTTTCTACATACGATTTGGTTCAGAACTAAAAAGAAAATCCTTATTATTCTGTTGCATAATTCTTAGGGTATATGAGATAAGAATAAACCAATAAAAATAGGACTCACATAATCAGTATTTGCCTTCACATTTAAAGCAGAATTGGTGAAGCTGATGGAATCCAATGCCGTAGCAGCTATGCAGTAACTTCAATGCCCATTGCTCTTGCACGAGACATCTCTTTCAAGAACGAAGCATTATCGAACCATCATCACATTCCATCCATCCCAAATATCCTTCATAAAACCTTCAAGTCACGACGAGAAGTACAAAAAATTAAAAACATGTTCAGAAACAACATGCCGTGTCAAGTAATTGATTATTCTGAGTAAGTAATTCAAAATAAAAATAATATTCCTACTAAGAACAGCAAAAACCCTAATCCTAAGACCCGAGTCTTACTGTTGTTCCCTGATGTTCAGTATCATGAAATTTAAGTCCAAACAAACCAAAAGATATAAGCATATGGAATCATCACCACCGGATTCCCAAGTATATAAATTTCTCCTTCTCATATTTTAGTTGAAAGGAAACATCATCATAATGCTTTTGAATCATTTCAAAGGGGGGTTTTGAGTCCCTACCACCACCATTCCATATAACACCATTTTTATACGCATGACTCGTTCTGTTTCCCTTGATTCAAAAAGTTAAAGGGGAAAAAAAGTACAAAAAATAAATCGGTCAACACTCAAATACACTGTGTACATAAAGAAATATCGTTTTCTTCTTCTCCTCCTCCTAGCTCACCGAAAAAAATTTAAGCTGAGAACCAGAATGTGGACACACAAAGGTAGAGAAAGAGACACTTTTACAAACAGAAATAAAGAGACCAGTGTATAAATACTTTTACACTGGTACCCTATAAGTTCATGCTTACCGTTGCTGTTAAACTCAAAACAATCTATCACTAAAGGAGTGTCCTACAGGAAGTAACAAAATAGTGTATGTAAGACTGTAGTTGGAAGAACATGCTATTAATAACGCAAGAAGATAAGAAAAAAAGTTGCAGTTACTGACAGCTGAATCATAGATTTCTCACGTCACGACAAAGGCAAGCATGCTAATCATTTAATTCGGTTTAACAAAAGCCTCAATCCCATTCAAGGGTAGCTTCACTAACAAATAAATAAATGGCACAGTTATTGCCCACACATATCAGTTGTAAACACAATTATATACAGACACGAAATATTTTGTATTGCCGAAAAATAACATCAAGAGAGATAACGCCTATATCTCAGGTTTTTAAACCACTCAAGCATAGACCCATGGAGATTGATTCAAAGGGGTGACATTCATATTCTAGAAATGCAAACAATATAAGGATACAACAAGCTCCTAAAGCAAAAGTCTAGCATAAGCTTAACGACCTCTCAGCTTCCCAAACCTATAATTTGAGAAAACCAATCATGCAAGAACTTATCAAATTACATAACCAATTATCACCAATCATGAGAAACTTAATGAACCCAATTCACCAAATTTAAAATGTCCCATAGCTCTCTTGAAAATCTATTTCTAAAATTACACACCTTTATTCAGTAGAAATTGAAACCTAACCTTAGCTTCTTCTTCCAAAAATATCTCCACCTCAAGTTGTTCCTACTGAAATTAAAATCATGTCAAACTTCATAAACTTAGTAAAAAATCGAGACTCTATTAAAAAAAAAAAAATCAACAGGTGAAATCGAAACCCTAATTGAAAATAATATCTGAAAAACATATCGAAACCCAAATCGATATTACATTCAAATCGAAACCTCAAACTGAAACCCTAACAGATGAACTATCTAGCTTCAAATCGAAACTTTAAATCCAAACCCTCAAGATGAAAACCTAACAGATAAACTTTCTTCTATAAGAAGCTTCAAATCTGATCTTCAAATCCAAATCCTCTAAATGAAACCCTAACAGAGAACATATTATGTAGAGATGAGGAAAGAGAAGAAGCGGATAAGTCGAGAGGAAAATGGAAGGGAATGACCGAGTCATGTGTAACCAAGGGGACTATAGTGGATAAACTCAGATGTGACTAAGGGGGGAAATATCCTCAGGTAAAACTGGCTTGGGTGGAAAAATGATGAAGGTGTGACCACCTACGCACATGAATGGCACGCTCGGACCATATCCAGTTACGAAATCTGACAAGATTTGTAACAACTTCAGGCTGTTACAACCTTTTTTTATTAGCATTTTACTGTTATGAATTCGTAACTTCCAGTAGGCTGTTACGAATTTCAGTTACGAATTCAAGAAAATGGTGTAGTGATTTCTAACCTCAAGTTGAAGGATGATGTCTTCTTTGATGTCAATACGTCTTCTGATTCTTCAGGTCTTCAGAGTAATACTTGTATGTCTCAACATTTCTAGACTTCCTAGTCTAACCTAACGAAGTTGACTCTAGTGATTTAATCAAGCGACTTATGATTTTTAAAATATGATAACCAACTATGACATACCAACGCTTGACGGGTTCAACCAAGCAGTGCTTTAACAACCTATTAATCATATTTTTAGAGGTTTTTACATTTGATAACTCCCATCTGAGGGGTTACAAAAAAGTTTGTTTTCTAATTGGTGCATGTAGGGCCAACTAGGAAAAATTGCCAACTTATTTTACTCAAAATTGGGCCAAATTAGCAAAATCGACCGCCTTAACCGGTAAAAATCGAAAATGGCTTGGAATCGGAAATCAGGCGGTCATATGGAAAGTAATTGACCTTGTAGAATGATTTTGACTACATTTACGGGCTTTATGAATAGTTTTGGAGTATTTCAAAGTCGTAACCTAATTATGTTTCTCAAAGAAAACCTAGGTTTTCAGAGGATGACTTTAGTATGCAACTGGGACACATAAGTGTCAGGATTAATTTTCTCATGTGCAGGGAGTCCTTTATTAATATTAAAGAAAAAAATTGGTAGCTTACAAACAATCTAAGTTCGTGAACTATTGCTTTGTATAAAACTGCCAAGTAAGAGAAACTTCTCAATGTAGATTGTGCATGAAAGCATGTGGGAAGGTTGCTTTGAATTATAAATAAGATGCATGCAACCAGAGTGCACCATATGGTTTTCAAGAGAGCCACGATTAAGTAATTCTGAAACCAACAAAATTAAATTATCGCAAGACCAAATCAGTTCATGAACTATCGAAACAATTTGTAAACTTGAATTCATCTCGTAACTTTTGAGTTTTTTATATTTACAAGTTCGCTAACTATGCAAAATAGTTTGTGTACTTGAACATAAAAAGTGTACAAAAAATATTAGGAATGAACTAGTTCGCGAACTGGGCAATCAGTTCATCTACGCTTAAATAAATAATGTCTGGTACTATCTCAAAATCGACTAGTTCGAAAACTGACCAATTCAGTTCGTGTATGCGATTTAATTAAGATATTAAAAATAAATTCTTTATATTTACAAGTACAAGTTCATAAACTCGTAAAACAGTTGGTGAACTTCAAGAATTAACTTGAATACTCCTTTAGGTTGCAATCTTCTTTTCAATGTTCATCATAATACTAAAGTCATATGACATGTCTTAGTAGATAGAATGATAGATAGTTTGAGTAAAAGTCAGACTTCATATACCTTTTTTGATGAAGTTTCTGTTGATGCCATCTTTATCCTTTAAGGTCAATTGGCGATTTCTGATACTCCTAGTCCGAGACTGACTTTATTATACTATAAATCAAGACATAGTTTTGATCAACTAAAATTGACAACAAGCTTGACATATCAAAACTTATGAGTTTGACCAAGTGATGCTCTAACAAAAGTTATGTTTACATTATGGAATGGGATGCTAGACATATACTTCAACAAGAGGTGTTACAGTTTGAAGACGGAATTGTAAATTTTTTATAATATGGAAGAAAGAAATTCAGAACATTTGTTTTTTCAAGTGGTGGATGTAGAATTATCTTTGAAGAAATTTCAAGATAAAATAAGTCTTCTCGAATTCTCTTTAGCAAAATTTTACGGCTCGACATCAAAATATTTTAAGGGAAACGAATGAAAAAAAAATACATGGTGTATTTTACCTTTTGTTATTTATTGGTCTTACGGTTTTACTTTTTTAATTTGTTGGATTATGTGGAAGAAAGGGAATATGATCACTTTAGAGGTGGTGCTGGAACTAGAAAAGGGATTTTTATTTCTTCAGTTAAATCCATATTGATGTTATATATGGTGTTCTTTCTTAAACACTTTCCAAAAGGTTTCGACTGATATTGTTCTTTTTAGTGGGATCATTTGTTTGCCGCTAAATACTGTTATAATTACTTCAAATTTTTAATTTTCAAATATGAGCATTTTCTCTTCCAAAGATCGACAGTGCCTAAACAAAACCAACTTAAGTAAATACAACACCAAAATGAAGTCTAAATATTTGCACAACAAATTAATGTAGGTAACTAAAACCCACATTTATATCCATCTTCTTTCTTCCAAGAAATATAATTGTCATGTCACCTTAGATAAAACTCGATCGGATAAAAGTACTAGAGAATCCTCGGCAAAGAAGATAATATTTGTAACACCCCGTGTTTTTAGCATGGCGCATGCTAAAAGATGCGCCATGTCCTGCGATAAAGCTTCATCCAAAGCTTCCGTTGGTTGGTAAGAGGTAGATTGGCCTAAGGCCAATACCGCGCCAAAATGGCGCATTATGCTTGGCATTAGGCCAGATGGGTAGGTGGATTTGAGCTTGCAGCGTAATCATTGCGCATTATGAAAGTTATTGGCTTATAGACAATATCGCACAATCATTGTGCATCATGCTAGAGAGGGCTGGGCGAACTAGTGTTGTGCAATTATTGTACTGATATGTAATCATTGCTGAAAAAGAGGTGGTCTAAAAATCACACCCAATATTTTGAATTAGCAATCTGTATGGACAAACTCCAATATATAATTTTTATAGAATCAACTAGAAAGTCAGACTCAATCTAGATAAAAGTATATTAAAGAGTTTATATCTCTATCTCTCGATTTAAATCTTACTCAAGCAAACTGTACCAAAGACCAATATCCAAGTGTCAATCAATTTAAATCAACAACCAAAAGGTCGGATATTCTAATTGATTGATCAACGCACAACCAGTATTATTTAAATTATATAACAAATATAATACGGAAAAGAAATAACACAGACACTAGAATTTTGTTAACGAGGAAAACGCAAATGCAGAAAAACCCCGGGACCTAGTCCAAATTAAACATACAATGTATTAAGCCGCTACAGACACTAGCCTACTCCAAGCTAACTTCGGTCTGGACTGTAGTTGAACCCCAATCAATCTCACACTGATCTAAGGTACAGTTATGCTCATATGCCTCTGATCCTAGCAGGATACTACGTACTTGATTCCCTTAGATGATCTCACCCACAACTAAGAGTTACTATGACCCAAAGTCGAAGATTTTAATAAACAAATCTGTATCACACAGAAAAGTCTATGATAATAGATAAATCCGTCTCCCACGAATATACCTACGAGTTTTGTTCTGTCTTTTGATAAATCAAGGTGAACGGGAACCAATTCATAAACCAGACTTATATTCCCGAAGAACAACTCAGTATTATCAATCACCTCATAATAATCTTAATCGACGCAACGAAAAAAGATATTGTGGAATCACAAACGATGAGACGAAGATGTTTGTGATTACTTTTTATCTTGCCTATCGGAGATAGAAATCTCAAGTCAATTATTACAATTGTACTTGTACGATAGAAACATCAAGATCAGGTCACACAACTACAAGAAAAGTAGTATCGTCCTGGCTTCACAATCCCAATGAAGTCCTTAAGTCTTTAATCTGGTTTAGAAGAAGAAACCAAATGTTAAAGGAGAATCGACTCTAGATTAGCACAACTAGTATCACACATAATGTGTGGGTATTAGGTTTCCTAGTTGCTAGAGTTCTCCCGTATATAGTCTTTCAAATGAAGGTTTCCAATCAATGTTAGCTTAGTAAAAAAGCATTCAACAATTACCGTTAGATGAAAACCTGATTAGATTCAAGCTAATATTTATCAACCATTAGATCGAAAACATAACTTGTTATACACACATGTAGTGCACGTTTGTAGGCTTGTGTAATCGTACCTAAACTTGTACATTAGTTGGTTCAACAATAGTTAACCAAATGGTTAGCCATATGATAACTTTCATATCAACCATATTCTTCTTCACCATAATTATTTCAAATGACTCAAATGAACTAGTTAGAGAATTGTTCAATTACAAGGGAATCTCATGTACTACACAAGACACTATTGAAGCAAAAATGATTTGATTCACTCGAATCGGTTTATGTATATAGCCACGGTTTTCAATAACATTCCTTAGTTTATAAATATAAGTTCACAAACATCGTTTTAAGAGATAACCTACTCAAGTTCTTGGACTGGGTTCATAGACTTAAGTTCCTGGATGGAGTTCACAAACTCCAGCAGAAATACTTGGGTCAAGAACTTCCGCTAGTTCGCGGACTGAAGCTCACGCACTTCTCCGGTTCTGTTGATCAACAAAGTTCGCAAACTTTGGTTCAAGGAATAAGGACTTATACATATATGTGTTTCCATAATAATGCTTATATCCTCCAATGGTTATATTATTTAAACTCTCATTTTAATTATTGAAACATTCTCAGAGGACGTTATATAGTTGTTATTCACAAACCATTTTTCGTCAGAGAAATTTTCAAAGTGATTGAAACTTAACATGACTTTCGTCACTAGGTAAAGATGAACTTGGCTAAAGCGAAAGCTATACCAACACATATTTCGAGAAATCGATAGGCGAGGTAAACTCGGCTCGAAATACCAAATATGTATAATCTTAGTCTATACAACAAAACCACTTTTGTCTCAAGATAGGAGATAAATAGACTTTTGAGTGATAGATAAGTTCAAGTCTCCACATACCTTTTAGTCGATGAAGATCCACCAGTTCCTTGAGTAGTCCTTCGTCTTGTATGATGATTGCCATGAAGTTCTTGAGCTCAACTACACTTTATATCCTAGTCCGAGACCTTAGCTATATTAGACTAGAAATCAAGACTTATAGTTTTGATCACTAATGTAAGGAACCGCAAGCCTGTCAACGCTATTAGACTGGTCAAGAGACGATTTACCGCTAAGGACTCGATTAGTTAATATAGATTTTAATTATTAGAAATTAATCTAACAATAATATAGATACGAAATTAGTATCACTGAATAGGTCTCGAAAAGTTATGCGAAATGGAATGCTCGCACGCGTCATTCAGACATCGGACGAAGAAGATATCTGTTATTTTAAGTGAAGGGTAAAATAGTCATTTTGCATTAGAGGGTTATCAAGGCAACCGACTTTCTTCTCAGGGCACCCTCTGTGGATAACTCAAAACCAAATTGATAAGAGCAGTTCCTATGGCAATGGCCAAATATCAAAATTTGTTCATCCACGTGGATGAACAAACAATATTCTCCACTATGGGAAACAAGGCAAAATGAACAAATCTGATATTTTAGGGTCCCACTAGTGATTTTATTAATATAAACTAATAAGAATTGGGTTCATTTGAACAACCATTTTCTTGGTTTGTTCATCCCATAGTGGGAGAAAAATGAACAAACTCTGAGTTTGTTCATCCCATAGGAACTGCCCTAAGGTCGAGAATTTTTATTTTTATTTCTCTTTCATTTTCTTTTCTTTCTTCTTCTGCTTCTCCCCGTTCTTCATCTACTGATGATTGTGAGAATCAAACGAGGGTTCCGAGTTCGAATCAAGAGTAGAAAGATTATGGAGTAGTTGATGCTGGTGGTGGTGTTGTTGTTTGAGTTTATGAGGAAGTTAAATCGAGAAATAAGTAATTTAGGGTTTATGGATTTGAAGTTAGATTTGTGTAGAATAGATGATGATTATTTCAAGTTGATGATAGATGAAGATTGAATGGGTTGATGATGAATCGATGATATGAGGATGTTTTGATGAAGAATCAAATAAAAAGGTAAAATAGGGTTTCTGTAAATTGATTGGAATTCGATTTGATAAAGGATTTAGAAGAGTTAGATGGATTTATAAGATGGTTTTGTTTAATTTAAGTCTTTGATTGATGATTTGGGTTCGAATTAGAGAAGTGTTGATTTAAGGGTCACTGTAGGGTTTTGCTGATAACTAGTGATCCAGTTGAATTAGAGATTAAGTTAGGATTATTTGTTGTATACCAGTGAAGGTGATAAGGATTTAATGGATGTTGGTTGAAGATGAGGTGTTGAATCAGATGAAGGAAAATAAGAAACGAATTCAGTTTCCTGAGCAACACAGAGTGGAGGTAATTATGATTCTAAGTTAACTATGTAAAGTTATTCATTTTGACTGTTGAGTGTAAGATGTTAATGGAGCTAAGATTTAAATAAGTAGGTGATTCTGTAATGGAATTGCAAATTTAAATAGGGTTTATGTAATGAACTACAGTTGAGGATTATATGTTTGAGATGTAGAAGTTGGTGTTCTATGTAACCTTGAATGTAAGTTATAATCTTCTTATGGTGTTGGTGGTCTTAATTGGAGTTGTAATTGTAGAACTGAAGGGGAAGTTGTTATGGTTGTGAATGAGTTAGATTGAGATATGGTTAAATTGTAAAATTCTTATTGAATTGAATGTATATGTGCTGGAAATAGGAAATCTGTGGACTGTAATTGTATATGTGAAGTGGTTTCAATTTGTGATGTTGCCGAGTTTAAGTCACATTGGTTGTGACTGGAATAGATAGAACAGAATAGAGATGGTGGTATGCAGTGGGAGTGGTGTGCAGGGAATTGTAGTGTTGTTGATTTGTAAAAGAATTGGAAGTGTTGATTGTTACTGTGGCAGCTTAGTAGTGATGTGGCTGTAATAATTTTGGAAATGGTAGATATAAGATTGTAGTAGTGATTTAGTTAAAGCTTGCGACTGCAGCTACATTTCAGGTAAACTGATTTGTCACTTGTAATTGAGTTATATAGTTTAATTAAGAAAGTGTAATGTTGATATTTGTAGTGAACCAAAATAGTAACTGCTGATAAGAGTGGTTGGTTGTATTAATGTTTGAGCAGTGGCCTTATTGAAAGCCTGCATCTGCAGACCTGGGTAAGCTTAATTACAGTTGTATTAAAGTTATATAATTCTATTTGAATGAAGTTTGTTTAAGATAAATGATTGAGTTGCTATTATTTAAACAAGAGTTGGATGAATACTTGTAATAGAGTTTTGGAGTTAGAGTGATGCACAATCATGGTGCAACAGAATATTTGGCCTATGCAATGGCATGTTAGTCATCCCAGTCAGATGTCTGACTAGTTTGGTTAGATGACTCGATTAATCTGACTAAGTCAAATGGGAACCTGACTTACCTTAATCAGTCTTGTAGACTGAGTTAACTCACTGAGTTTCCCTTATCTTGACCTGAGTTGAATCGTTGACCGATTCATGTATGACTTATTTTACCATGGACCTTGACTTGATGTGGACGTTGAATGTTAGTTGACCCTTGACCGTTAGTGATTGTTAGTTGACTTTGGTGGACTTGGGCTTATGGCAGTTTTCTTAATTAGATGTTTTGGACCTCTTGTGGTACGAATTAGACTTTAGTTCTTCTACAAATTGTAGATGTTCATAGGACTTAGTTAATGGGCTTAGAACTATTAGTTAGACTTGTATGAGCCTTTTGGATAATCTCTTAGAATACTTGTGTGAATAACAGTTAGTTATTAACAACGATCGATTTGTCCACCATTTTCCTCTTGAGAGGAATCCACGGACTTTTGTATATCAAAACAACTTGACCATACTTTCTTCTCAACTGGTCTAGTCATATCCCTGGAAACTAACTTCTTAGACGAAGATAAAATCCTACATACCTCAGCGGTCTTTTGAGTGAGTTTAAGCTTCCTTGCTAAATGATTTTCTCTTCGTTGAAGTTTGTTTACATGCCTTTGTTTTTGTTTGAACTTGTAAAACCTTGAAATTTCATGACCTTTTAAAAAAAAAAATGAGCATGTCAAACTAGGATAAAAATCAGGCTTTTGAGATGTGCAAGCATAGAGGCACATGGTAGAACCTGAAACATTACAAACAGAGTTTCCAAAGGATGGGTCAACTTTATCTTCAAGAATAGTTGGGTTATCTTCTGAAAGAATATCAATATTGATGTATGTATATCTACAATCGTCAAAATCAATATTTTTACCAAGAAGTGCAACACTTGATTTCTCGTCTTCATTAGAATCATAGTTGTCAGACATTTCATCAAGAGTTACTGCAAGACCTTTGTTCCCAGTGTATTTTCTACGATTTGGACACTCGTTTGCAAAATGACCAAATCCCTTACACTTAAAGCACTGAGGCATATCCTCATCATCAGTTTCATCAATATCCCTATTTTTAGGAGGAACACGATTATGAGGTTTGACTGATGCGTTAGGCTTATCTCTGGAGAACCGTTTACTTATCTTCAGTAGAAGATCCCTAAACTATCTTGTGATCATCGAGACTGATTTGTCAAGATCTTCATCTGATGAATCTGTCTCAGAGTGATCATCTTTAGATATATGCATTTTTTTTACTTTTATCAAGTAATTTAGTGTCCTTTAGTTCTTTGAACGCAACATCCTTAGATTTGGATGAATGCTCATGATCAAAGATCTTAAGCTTTCCAACCATCATAATTCTGGAGAGATTATCAAGGTTATTTCCCTCAACAATGGCATGCTTCTTAGAGTCGTATCTAGATGGCAACGATCCGATAATTTTTATCACAATGTCCTTTTCAGGAATAGTCGTACCCAATGCAAAGGATGCATTAAAAATTTCAGACACTTTGTGAATAAACTCATCAAATGTTTCTTCATCTGCCATACGAAGTTTTTCCAAATCGGAATTAAGGTTTTGAAGCCTAGCTTCCTTGTCACTGGTATTACCTTCTAATACGGTTTCTAAGATATCCCAATCTTCTTTAGACTTAGCACAATTTGACACATGGTGCTGAAGACTTGGGGTAATGGCATGTATGATAGCATTCAAACTGTCGGAATTTTTCTTTGCAGCAAGTATCTCGGCAGGGTTGTATTCACCAATATTCTTGGGAACATTTACATATCCAACTGCCACAACGGGAGGATCATAGCCATTAACAACATATACCCATGATTGAAAATCACGTGCTTGAAGAAAAGCTCGCATAACAATTTTCCACCATAAGTAATTAGAGCCATCGAAGACTGGTGGTACGATTATTGAGATAGTATCTCTGTCCATAGAGTCAGATCGCTACAAACACAGACTGATAAGGTCTCTAAACGTGTTTGCCTGCTCTGACACTAATTGAAAAAGCGGGTGTCTAACAACCTGTATGGACAAACTCCAATATACTTTCTAGAGAATCAACTAGACAGTCAGACTCAATCTAGATAAAATTATATCAAAGAGTTTATATCTCTCGATTTAAATCTGACTCAAGGAAACTGCGAGTATCAATTTAAATACAAGAGAGATAAACTTGGATGGTACCAAATATCAATATCCAAGTGTCAATCAATTCAAATCAACCACCAAAAGGTCGGATATTCTAATTGATTGATCAACGCACAACCTATATTATTTCAATTATATAACAAATATAGTACGGAAAAGAAATAACACATACATCAGAATTATAAATAAGATGCATACAACCAGAGTGCACCATATGGTTTTCAAGAGAGCCACGATTAAGTAATTCTGAAACCAACAAAATTAAATTATCGCAAGACCAAATCAGTTCATGAACTATCGAAACAGTTTGTAAACTTGAATTCATCTCGTAACTTTTGAGTTTTTTATATTTACAAGTTCGCTAACTATGCAAAATAGTTTGTGTACTTGAACATAAAAAGTGTACAAAAAATATTAGGAATGAACTAGTTCGCGAACTGGGCAATCAGTTCATCTACGCTTAAATAAATAATGTCTGGTACTATCTCAAAATCGACTAGTTCGAAAACTGACCAATTCAGTTCGTGTATGCGATTTAATTAAGATATTAAAAATAAATTCTTTATATTTACAAGTACAAGTTCATAAACTCGTAAAACAGTTGGTGAACTTGAAGAATTAACTTGAATACTCCTTTTGGTTGCAATCTTCTTTTCAATGTTCATCATAATACTAAAGTCATATGACATGTCTTAGTAGATATAATGATAGATAGTTTGAGTAAAAGTCAGACTTCATATACCTTTTTTGATGAAGTTTCTGTTGATGCCATCTTTATCCTTTAAGGTCAATTGGCGATTTCTGATACTCCTAGTCCGAGACTGACTTTATTATACTATAAATCAAGACATAGTTTTGATCAATTAAAATTGACAACAAGCTTGACATATCAAAACTTATGAGTTTGACCAAGTGATGCTCTAACAAAAGTTATGTTTACATTATGGAATGGGATGCTAGACATATACTTCAACAAGAGGTGTTACAGTTTGAAGACGGAATTGTAAATTTTTTATAATATGGAAGAAAGAAATTCAGAACATTTGTTTTTTTCAAGTGGTGGATGTAGAATTATCTTTGAAGAAATTTCAAGATAAAATAAGTCTTCTCGAATTCTCTTTAGAAAAATTTTACGGCTCGACATCAAAATATTTTAAGGGAAACGAATGAAAAAAAATACATGGTGTATTTTACCTTTTGTTATTTATTGGTCTTACGGTTTTACATTTTTAATTTGTTGGATTATGTGGAAGAAAGGGAATATGATCACTTTAGAGGTGGTGCTGGAACTAGAAAAGGGATTTTTATTTCTTCAGTTAAATCCATATTGATGTTATATATGGTGTTCTTTCTTAAACACTTTCCAAAAGGTTTCGACTGATATTGTTCTTTTCAGTGGGATCATTTGTTTGCCACTAAATACTGTTATAATTACTTCAAATTTTTAATTTTCACATATGAGCATTTTCTCTTCCAAAGATCGACAGTTCCTAAACAAAACCAACTTAAGTAAATACAACACCAAAATGAAGTCTAAATATTTGCACAACAAATTAATGTAGGTAACTAAAACCCACATTTATATCCATCTTCTTTCTTCCAAGAAATATAATTGTCATGTCACCTTAGATAAAACTCGATCGGATAAAAGTACTAGAGAATCCTCGGCAAAGAAGATAATATTTGTAACACCCCGTGTTTTTAGCATGGCGCATGCTAAAAGATGCGCCATGTCCTGCGATAAAGCTTCATCCAAAGCTTCGGTTGTTTGGTAAGAGATAGATTGGCTTAAGGCCAATACCGCGCCAAAATGGCGCATTGTGTTTGACAGTTGGGAAGGTGGCCTTGAGCTTGCAGCGTAATCATTGCGCATTATGAAAGTTATTGGCTTATAGCCAATATCGCACAATCATTGTGCATCATGCTAGAGAGGGCTGGGCGAACTAGTGTTGTGCAATTATTGTACTGATATGTAATCATTGCTGAAAAAGAGGTGGTCTAAAAATCACACCCAATATTTTGAATTAGCAATCTGTATGGACAAACTCCAATATATAATTTTTAGAGAATCAACTAGAAAGTCAGACTCAATCTAGATAAAAGTATATTAAAGAGTTTATATCTCTATCTCTCGATTTAAATCTTACTCAAGCAAACTGTACCAAAGACCAATATCCAAGTGTCAATCAATTTAAATCAACAACCAAAAGGTCGGATATTCTAATTGATTGATCAACGCACAACCAGTATTATTTCAATTATATAAAAAATATAATACGGAAAAGAAATAACACAGACACCAGAATTTTGTTAACGAGGAAACCGCAAATGCAGAAAAACCCCGGGACCTAGTCCAAATTAAACATACAATGTATTAAGCCGCTACAGACACTAGCCTACTCCAAGCTAACTTCGGTCTGGACTGTAGTTGAACCCCAATCAATCTCACACTAATCTAAGGTACAGTTATGCTCATATGCCTCTGATCCCAGCAGGATACTACGTACTTGATTCCCTTAGATGATCTCACCCACAACTAAGAGTTACTACGACCCAAAGTCGAAGATTTTAATAAAAAAATCTGTATCACACAGAAAAGTATATGATAATAGATAAATCCGTCTCCCACGAATATACCTACGAGTTTTGTTCTGTCTTTTGATAAATCAAGGTGAACGGGAACCAATTCATAAACCATACTTATATTCCCGAAGAACAACTCAGTATTATCAATCACCTCATAATAATCTTAATCAACGCAACGAAAAAAGATATTGTGGAATCACAAACGATGAGACGAAGATGTTTGTGATTACTTTTTATCTTGCCTATCGGAGATAGAAATCTCAAGTCAATTATTACAATTGTACTTGTACGATAGAAACATCAAGATCAGGTCACACAACTACAAGAAAAGTAGTATCGTCATGGCTTCACAATCCCAATGAAGTCCTTAAGTCGTTAATCTGGTTTAGAAGAAGAAACCAAATGTTGAAGGAGAATCGACTCTAGATTAGCACAACTAGTATCACACATAATGTGTGGGTATTAGGTTTCCTAGTTGCTAGAGTTCTCCCGTATATAGTCTTTCAAATGAAGGTTTCCAATCAATGTTAGCTTAGTAAAAAAGCATTCAACAATTACCGTTAGATGAAAACCTGATTATATTCAAGCTAATATTTATCAACCATTAGATCGAAAACATAACTTGTTATACACACATGTAGTGCACGTTTGTAGGCTTGTGTAATCGTACCCAAAATTGTACATTAGTTGGTTCAACAATAGTTAACCAAATGGTTAGCCATATGATAACTTTCATATCAACCATATTCTTCTTCACCATAATTATTTCAAATGACTCAAATGAACTAGTTAGAGAATTGTTCAATTACAAGGGAATCTCATGTACTACACAAGACAAAATTGAAGCAAAAATGATTTGATTCACTCGAATCGGTTTATGTATATACACACGGTTTTCAATAGCATTCCTTAGTTTATAAATATAAGTTCACAAACATCGTTTTTAGAGATAACCTACTCAAGTTCGTGGACTGGGTTCATAGACTTAAGTTCCTGGATGGAGTTCACAAACTCCAGCAGAAATTCTTGGGTCAAGAACTTCCGCTAGTTCGCGGACTGAAGCTCACGCACTTCTCCGGTTCTGTTGATCAACAAAGTTCGCAAACTTTGGTTCAAGGAATAAGGACTTATACATATATGTGTTTCCACAATAATGCTTATATCCTCCAATGGTTATATTATCTAAACTCTCATTTTAATTATTGAAACATTCTCAGAGGATGTTATATAGTTGTTATTCACAAACCATTTTTCGTCAGAGCAATTTTCAAAGTGATTGAAACTTAACATGACTTTCGTCACTAGGTAAAGATGAACTTGGCTAAAGCGAAAGCTACACCAACACATATTTCGAGAAATCGATAGGCGAGGTAAACTCGGCTCGAAATACCAAATATGTATAATCTTAGTCTATACAACAAAACCACTTTTGTCTCAATATAGGAGATAAATAGACTTTTGAGTGATAGATAAGTTCAAGTCTCCACAAACCTTTTAGTCGATGAAGATCCACCAGTTCCTTGAGTAGTCCTTCGTCTTGTATGATGATTGCCATGAAGTTCTTGAGCTCAACTACACTTTATATCCTAGTCCGAGACCTTAGCTATAGTAGACTAGAAATCAAGACTTATAGTTTTGATCACTAATGTAAGGAACCGCAAGCCTGTCAACGCTATTAGACTGGTCAAGAGACGATTTACCGCTAAGGACTCGATTAGTTAATATAGATTTTAATTATTAGAAATTAATCTAACAATAATATAGATACGAAATTAGTATCACTGAATAGGTCTCGAAAAGTTATGCGAAATGGAATGCTCGCACGCGTCATTCAGACATCGGACGAAGAAGATATCTGTTATTTTAAGTAAAGGGTAAAATAGTCATTTTGCATTAGAGGGTTATCAAGGCAACCGACTTTCTTCTCAGGGCACCCTCTGTGGATAACTCAAAAGCAAATTGATAAGAGCAGTTCCTATGGCAATGGCCAAATATCAAAATTTGTTCATCCACGTGAATGAATAAACAGTATTCTCCACTATGGGAAACAAGGCAAAATGAACAAATCTGATATTTTAGGGTCCCACTAGTGATTTTATTAATATAAACTAATAAGAATTGGGTTTATTTGAACAACCATTTTCTTGGTTTGTTCATCCCATAGTGGGAGCAAAATGAACAAACTCTAAGTTTGTTCATCCCATAGGAACTGCCCTAAGGTCGAGAATTTTTATTTCTCTTTCATTTTCTTTTCTTTCTTCTTCTTCTTTCCTCTTTCTTCTTCTGCTTCTCCCCGTTCTTCATCTACTGATGATTGTGAGAATCAAACGAGGGTTCCGAGTTCGAATCAAGAGTAGAAATATTATGGAGTAGTTGATGCTGGTGGTGGTGTTGTTGTTTGAGTTTAGGAGGAAGTTAAATCGAGAAATAAGTAATTTAGGGTTTATGTATTTGAAGTTAGATTTGTGTAGAATAGATGATGATTATTTCAAGTTGATGATAGATGAAGATTGAATGGGTTGATGATGAATCGATGATATGAGGATGTTCGGATGAAGAATCAAATAAAAAGGTAAAATAGGGTTTCTGTAAATTGTTTGGAATTCGATTTGATAAAGGATTTAAAAGAGTTAGATGGATTTATAAGATGGTTTTGTTGAATTTAAGTCTTTGATTGATGATTTGGGTTCGAATTAGAGAAGTGTTGATTTAAGGGTCACTGTAGGGTTTTGCTGATAACTAGTGATCCAGTTGAATTAGAGATTAAGTTAGGATTATTTGTTGTATACTAGTGAAGGTGATAAGGATTTAATGGATGTTGGTTGAAGATGAGGTGTTGAATCAGATGAAGGAAAATAAGAAACGAATTCAGTTTCCTGAGCAACACAGAGTGGAGGTAATTATGATTCTAAGTTAACTTTGTAAAGTTATTCATTTTGACTGTTGAGCGTAAGATGTTAATGGAGCTAAGATTGAAATAAGTAGGTGATTCTGTAATGGAATTGCAGATGTAAATAGGGTTTATGTAATGAACTACAATTGAGGATTATATGTTTGAGATGTAGAAGTTGGTGTTCTATGTAACCTTGAATGTAAGTTATAATTTTCTTATGGTGTTGGTGGTCTTAATTGGAGTTGTAATTGTAGAACTGAAGGGGAAGTTGTTATGGTTGTGAATGAGTTAGATTGAGATATGGTTAAATTGTGAAATTCTTATTGAATTGAATGTATATGTGCTGGAAATAGGAAAGTTGTGGACTGTAGTTGTATATGTGAAGTGGTTTCAATTTGTGATGTTGCCGAGTTTAAGTCGCATTGGTTGTGACTGGAATAGATAGAACAGAATAGAGATGGTGGTATGCAGTGGGAGTGGTGTGCAGGGAATTGTAGTGTTGTTGATTTGTGAAAGAAGTGGAAGTGTTGATTGTTACTGTGGCAGCTTAGTAGTGATGTGGCTGTAATAATTTTGGAAATGGTAGATATAAGATTGTAGTAGTGATTTAGTTAAATCTTGCGACTGCAACTACATTTCAGGTAAACTGATTTGTCACTTGTAATTGAGTTATATGGTTTAATTAAGAAAGTGTAATGTTGATATTTGTAGTGAACCAAAATAGTAACTGCTGATAAGAGTGGTTGGTTGTATTAATGTTTGAGCAGTGGCCTTATTGAAAGCCTGCATCTGCAGACCTAGGTAAGCTTAATTACATTTGTATTAAAGTTATATAATTCTATTTGAATGAAGTTTGTTTAAGATAAATGATTGAGTTGCTATTATTTAAACAAGAGTTGGATGAATACTTGTAATAGAGTTTTGGAGTTAGAGTGATGCACAATCATGGTGCAACAGAATATTTGGCCTATGCAATGGCATGTTAGTCATCCCAGTCAGATGTCTGACTAGTTTGGTTAGATGACTCAGTTAATCTGACTAAGTCAAATGGGAACCTGACTTACCTTAATCAGTCTTGTAGACTGAGTTAACTCACTGAGTTTTCCCTTATCTTGACCTGAGTTGAATCGTTGACCGATTCATGTATGACTTATTTTACCATTGACCATGGACCTTGACTTGATGTGGACGTTGAATGTTAGTTGACCCTTGACCGTTAGTGATTGTTAGTTGACTTTGGTGGACTTGGGCTTATGGCAGTTTTCTTAATTAGATGTTTTGGACCTCTTGTGGTACGAATTAGACTTTAGTTCTTCTACAAATTGTAGATGTTCATAGGACTTAGTTAATGGGCTTAGAACTATTAGTTAGACTTGTATGAGCCTTTTGGCTAATCTCTTAGAATACTTGTGTGAATAACAGTTAGTTATTAACAACGATCGATTTGTCCACCATTTTCCTCTTGAGAGGAATCCACAGACTTTTGTATATCAAAACAACTTGACCATACTTTCTTCTCAACTGGTCTAGTCATATCCCTGGAAACTAACTTCTTAGACGAAGATAAAATCCTACATACCTCAGCGGTCTTTTGAGTGAGTTTAAGCTTCCTTGCTAAATGATTTTCTCTTCGTTGAAGTTTGTTTACATGCCTTTGTTTGTGTTTGAACTTGTAAAACCTTGAAATTTCATGACCTTTTAAAAAAAAATATGAGCATGTCAAACTAGGATAAAAATCAGGCTTTTGAGATGTGCAAGCATCGAGGCACATGGTAGAACCTGAAACATTACAAACAGAGTTTCCAAAGGATGGGTCAACTTTATCTTCAAGAATAGTTGGGTTATCTTCTGAAAGAATATCAATATTGATGTATGTATAGCTACAATCGTCAAAATCAATATTTTTACCAAGAAGTGCAACACTTGATTTCTCGTCTTCATTAGAATCATAGTTGTCAGACATTTCATCAAGAGTTACTGCAAGACCTTTGTTCCCAGTGTATTTTCTACGATTTGGACACTCGTTTGCAAAATGACCAAATCCCTTACACTTAAAGCACTGAGGCATATCCTCATCATCAGTTTCATCAATATCCCTATTTTTAGGAGGAACACGATTATGAGGTTTGACTGATGCCTTAGGCTTATCTCTGGAGAACCGTTTACTTATCTTCAGTAGAAGATCCCTAAACTATCTTGTGATCATCGAGACTGATTTGTCAAGATCTTCATCTGATGAATCTGTCTCAGAGTAATCATCTTTAGATATATGCATTTTTTTTTACTTTTATCAAGTAATTTAGTGTCCTTTAGTTCTTTGAACGCAACATCCTTAGATTTGGATGAATGCTCATGATCAAAGATCTTAAGCTTTCCAACCATCATAATTCTGGAGAGATTATCAAGGTTATTTCCCTCAACAATGGCATGCTTCTTAGAGTCGTATCTATATGGCAACGATCCGATAATTTTCATCACAATGTCCTTTTCAGGAATAGTCGTACCCAATGCAAAGGATGCATTAACAATTTCAGACACTTTGTGAATAAACTCATCAAATGTTTCTTCATCTGCCATACGAAGTTTTTCCAAATCGGAATTAAGGTTTTGAAGCCTAGCTTCCTTGTCACTGGTATTACCTTCTAATACGGTTTCTAAGATATCCCAATCTTCTTTAGACTTAGCGCAATTTGACACATGGTGCTGAAGACTTGGGGTAATGGCATGTATGATAGCATTCAAATAGTCGGAATTTTTCTTTGCAGCAAGTATCTCGGCAGGGTTGTATTTACCAATATTCTTGGGAACATTTACATATCCAACTGCCACAACGGGAGGATCATATCCATTAACAACATATACCCATGATTGAAAATCACGTGCTTGAAGAAAAGCTCGCATAACAATTTTCCACCATAAGTAATTAGAGCCATCGAAGACTGGTGGTACGATTATTGAGATAGCATCTCTGTCCATAGAGTCAGATCGCTACAAACACAGACTGATAAGGTCTCTAAACGTGTTTGCCTGCTCTGACACTAATTGAAAAAGCGGGTGTCTAACAACCTGTATGGACAAACTCCAATATAATTTCTAGAGAATCAACTAGACAGTCAAACTCAATCTAGATAAAATTATATCAAAGAGTTTATATCTCTCGATTTAAATATGACTCAAGGAAACTGCGAGTATCAATTTAAATACAAGAGAGATAAACTTGGATGGTACCAAATACCAATATCCAAGTGTCAATCAATTCAAATCAACAACCAAAAGGTCGGATATTCTAATTGATTGATCAACGCACAACCTATATTATTTCAATTATATAACAAATATAGTGCGGAAAAGAAATAACACATACATCAGAATTTTGTTAACGAGGAAACCGCAAGTGCAGAAAATACCCGGGACCTAGTCCAGATTAAACATACACAGTATTAATCCGCTACAGACACTAGCCTACTCCAATCTAACTTTGGTCTGGACTGTAGTTGAACACCAATCAATCTCACACTGATCCAAGGTACAATTATGCTCCTATGCCTTTGATCCCAGCAGGATACTTCGTACTTGATTCCCTTAGATGATCTCACCCACAACTAAGAGTTTATACGACCCAAAGTCGAAGACTTTAATAAACAAATCTGTATCACACATAAAAGTTTATGGTAATATATAAATCCGTCTCCCATGAATATACCTACAAGTTTTGTTCCATATTTTGATAAATCAAGGTGAATATGAACCAATTGATAAACCATACTTATATTCCCGAAGAACATCTCAGTATTATCAATCACCTTATGTAGTCTTAATCGACGCAGAGAAAAAATATATTGTGGATTCACAAACGATGATACGAAGATGTTTATGATTACTTTTTATCTTGCCTATCGGAATCTCAAGTCAGTTATTATAATTGTACTTGTACGATAGAAATAGAAATATCAAATCACATACATAAAAGAAAAGTAGTATCGGTCGGGCTTCACAATCCCAGTGAAGTCTTTAAGTCATTAACCTGGTTTATAAGAAGAAACCAAAGGTTAAAGGAGAATCAACTCCATCTTAGCACAACTAGTATCACACAGAATGTGTGGGGAATAGGTTTCCTAGTTGCTAGAGTTCTACCTTATATAGTCTTTCAAATAAGGGTTTGCAATCAATGTTAGCTTAGTAACAAAGTATTCAATATTCACCGTTATATGAAAACCTGATTAGATTCAAGCTAATATTTATCAACCGATAGATCGAAAACATAGCTTGTTATACACACATGCAATGCACGTTTGTAGGCTTGTGTAACCGTACCCAAACTTGTACATTAGTTGGTTAAACAATAATTAACCAAATGCTTAGCCATATGATAACTTCCATATCAACCATATTCTTCTTCACCATAACTAATTCAAATGACTCAAATGAACTAGTTAGAGAGTTGTTGATTTGCAAGGAAATCTCATGTACTACACAAGACACGATTGAAGAAAAACCTGATTTGATTCACTCGAATCGGTTCATGAACTATATAGCCACGGTTTGCAATAGCATTCCTTAGTTTATAAAGATAAGTTCACAAACATTATTTTTAGACATAACCTACTCAAGTTCGCGGACTGGGTTCGCGGACTTAAGTTCCCGAATGGAGTTCACAAACTCCAGCAGAAATTCTCGGGTCGAGAACTTCCGCCAGTTCGCAATCATTATATTGATACACAATCTTTGTAGTAATACACAATCATTACAAACAATCATTATGCGCATACACAATCATTGTGCGCATACGCAATGATTGCAAATGAATAGTGAAGCAAGCATGTCAATTTTATCCCCTTTTCCCAGTTGTAGAAATTGCAAGTTAACATATATAAGAAGGGGTAGTTGGTTGAAGGTGCATATGCGGACTATGTACTAATTAAGCTTCATAGTATAGCTGGATGAGTTTAAATGACGCCTAAGGCTCATTTATAGATGTGTAGCCTTGCAAAGAGGGCATTTGATGCTTAGTCATCACTATGCCATGCCGCGGACCCGATAATGCATAATCATTATGCATTTTGACGCAATGCCCTATATGGACCAGGCCATTACTATTTTTGTTGAGCCACAGCCTCGCTAACGAGTTGGATGAAGCTTTTATCCCTTCGAGGATAAACTATAGTATGTGCTTGATCCCTTTAGAGTGGGGAAGGGTACGTAGGCAGCCGCAATGAGTTGCAGCATTGCCGGTCCAGCACATTGTCGCTTATATCATCTAATTGCGAGATGATTGCGGTAGATTGGACCCTCATATCATCTAAGCTCGGTAGATCGATGCAAGAGATGATTGTGGTCAAGCTTGATGAGTCTTAGTTGCAAGCCAGCAAGTGTATGCTTATACTTCCTATCAATCTACAAAGAGCAAGCTATAGCCTATCTGGAGGCTAAAAACCCAAGTGTCATAATTTAGCTCAAGATGGGTCTAAATTGATTGGAAACATACCATTGATCAAGATGTCATACGGTCTTGGGATTTTATCCAAAGTCCAATATTTAGGGCCTCAAAAGGACATTTTTCCTATTTTAAGAAAGTTTTTGTTTTCTTAATTAACCCTTTGCGGATCGAGGGTGAGTTGGAATGGTGTGGAATCTAAGTTGGTTGCATCATGCTCTATGAGCATGCTTGCAATGGAAAATGAACGTGCATTTGCTTAGCTTTAAGAACCGGACTGTAGCTTCATCATGGCGCATTGGGGGAGTTATGGGCGTGCGAGGCGCAATTTTCCTATCTGTCACAATTGGTATCAGAGCAAGTTCCGAGACAACTCTAGGGACTGTGCTGGAATGGCTTGTCAGATAGTATTTTCCTTAATGGAAAACTTAAAGTTGGAGAGTATGCCAACTTTTGCGCGGAAAGAGTTAGTAACTGCTAAGCCAGTTACTTTGCGAATCGGGTTGAGATTTTTTAAGTACTGTGAGTTTTCTTGGCCTAAGTGGCACCCCACTTACGAGTGAAAATCTGGAAGACCGTTTGGGACGGTGGGTAGAAAATGGGACTGATCATCCCCACACGTTGGCAACTGGACAATGATGTGCGTTGTCAGGCCCGGCTAGCATCCCACTTACGAGTGGTAACCTAGATGACCATCAGAAATGGTGAGCAACTGGATCATGTTCCACACAGTACTATGCATTGTTAGCACCAACCTTGTGAACCTTAGGGACTCTTGGGTGGTGGTATGGGACGCCATCTATGATACATTGTCGAGATATCCTCTTGGCACTGACCAATTATGATTATTGGTATTATTGTGGGAACTTTTGGATTCCTGGGAATGTGATATGGGACGTTTACTCAGAAGGTCTAAATTGTTGTTCATGACAACTTGAAGAAACCCATGATTTCTGAGCATCTGGTATGAGACTTTTGTTCAAGAATCCAAATCGAAAAGCTTGTTCACAATAGTTTTTGTTTTGAATTTCGGGGACGAAATTCTTTAAAGGGGTAAATAATGTAACACCCCATGTTTTTATCATGGCACATGCTAAAAGATGCGTCATGGCCTGAGATGAAGCTTTATCCAAAGCTTTCGTTGGTTGGTAAGACATAGATTGGATTAAGGCCAATACCGCGCCAAAATGGCGCATTGTGTTTGGCATTTGGAAATGAGCCAAATCTCGCATCAAATGATGCATTAGGAAAATTGCGTAGGTGGCCTTAAGCTTGCAGCGTAATCATTGCGCATTATGAAAGCTATTGGCTTTTAGCCAATATCGCACAATCATTGTGCATCAGGACAGAGAGGACTGGCCGAACGAGTGTTGCTCAATTATTGTACGGATACGCAATCATTGCACATAATCATTGTACTGATACACAATCATTACAAACAATCATTATGCGCATACTCAATTATTGTGCACATATGCAATGATTGCGAATGAATAGTAAAGCAAGCATGTCAATTTTCTCCCCTTTTCCCAGTTATAGAAATTGCAAGTTAACATATATAAGAAGGGGTAGTTGGTTGAAGGTGCATATGCGGACTATGTACCAATTAAGCTTCATAGCTTTGCTGGAAGAGTATAAATGATGCCTAAGGCTCATTTATAGTTGTGTAGCTTTACGAAGAGGGCATTTGATACTTAGGCATCACTATGCCATGTCGTGGACCCGATAATGCATAATCATTGTGCATTATGACGCAATGACTTATATGGATCAGGCAATTACCTTTTTTGTTAGGCCACAGCCTCGCAAACGAGTTGGATTAAGCTTCTGTCCCTTCGAGGTTGAACTACGGTATGTGCTTGATCCCTTTAGAGTAGGGAAGGGTACGTAGGAAGCTATAATGATTTACATCATTGCCGGTCTAGCACGTTGTCGCTTATATCATATAATTGCAAGATGATTGCGGCATATTTGCCCCTTATATCATCTAAGATCGGTAGCTCGATGCAAGAGATGATTGTGGTCAAGATTGATGAGGCTTAGTTGCATGCCAGCAAGTGGATGCTTATACTTCCTATCAAGCTACAAAGAGCAAGCTATAGCCTATCTGGAGGCTAAAAATCCAAGTGTCATAATTTAGCTCAAGATGGGTCTAAATTGATTGGAAACATACCAATGATCAAGACATCATATGGTCTTGGGATTTTAGCCAAATTCCATTATTTATAGCCTCAAAAGGACATTTTTCCTATTTTAAGAAAATTTTTGTTTTCTTAATTAACCCTTTGCGGATTGAGGGTGAGTTGGAACAGTGTGGAAGATAAGTGTGTTAGAGCACTGCTCGGTCAAACTCGCATGTGTTGCTATCTCAAGCATGTTTTTCAATCTTAGTGATCAAAACTATAAAGTCTTGATTTCTAGTCTACTATAGCTAAGGTCCCAGACTAGGATAGAAAGTGTAGTTGAGCTCAAGAACTCCATGGAGATCATCATACAAGACGAAGGAATACTCAATGAACCAGTGGATCTTCATCGACTAAAAGGTATGTGGAGACTTGAACTTATCTATCACTCAAAAGTCTATCTACTCTATCTCCTATCTTGAGACAAAAGTTGTTTTACTATAAACACTAAGAATATGCACATGTGACATTTCGAGCTGAGTATATCTCGCTTATATATTTCTCAAAATGGGTGTTGGTAAAGCTTTCGCTTTAGCCAAGTTCATCTTTTTATAGTGACGAAAGTCATGTTATGTTTCAATCACTTTGGAAATCATTCTGACGAAAAATAGTTTGTGATTAACAACTATATAACGCCCTCTGAGAATGTTTCGATGATTGAAATGAGAGTTTAGATTATATAACCATTGTGGGATATAAACATTGTTGTGGAAACACATATATGTATAAGTCCTTAACACTTGAACCGAAGTTTGCGAACTTGGTTGATCAAGTGGAACCGGAACGTGAGCAGCAACTCAGTCCTCGAACTCAATCCGCGAACCCAGTCCGCGAACTGGCGTAAGTTATCGAACCCGAGAATATCTGCTGAAGTAGAAGCTCAGGTGCAGTCCGTGAACCCTGTCCGCAAACTGATGGAAGTTCTCATCCAGAGAAATTCTGCTGGAGTTTATTAACTTCTACCGGTTAGCTTGAGTCCGCGAACTCAGTCCGTGAACTCAAGAGGTTATGTCTGAAAACGTTGTTCGTGAACTTATCTTAAATTACTAAGGAATGCTTTTGCAAACCGTGGATTTATATTTCATAAAATAATTCAAGTGAATCACATTGTTTTTGATTCAATCGTGTCTCTTGTAATACTTGGGATCTCATAGCAATTGAACAACTCTCTAACAAGTTCATTTGAGTCATTTGGACTAGTTATGGTGAAGAATAATATGGTTGGTATGAAAGTTATAATTTGGCTAACCATTTGGTTGACTAATATTGAACCAACCATTGTACATGTTTGGGTACGGTTACATGAACTCAAAATGTCAAGTACACGTGTGTATGACAAGCTAAGTTTTCGATCTAACGGTTGAGAGATATTAGCTTGTATCTAATCAGTTTTTCATCTAACGGTGAATATTGAATGCTTTGTTACTAAGCTAACATTGATTCCAAACCCTGATTTGAAAGACTATATAAGGGAGAACTCTAGCAACTGGGAAATCTAATCCCCACACAATTTGTGTGATACTAGTTTGCTAAAGCTAGAGTCGATTCTCCTTTAACCTTTGGTTTTCTTCTCTAAAAAACAGGTTAACGACTTAAAGACTTCATTCGGATTGTGAAGCCAGACCGATACTAATTTTCTTGTAGTTATGTGATATGATCTTGTTGTTTCTATCGTACGAGTACAATTGTAATAATTGGCCTAAGATTTCTATCTCTGATAGGCAAGATAAAAGTAGTCACAAACATCTTCGTCTCATTGTTTGTGATTCCTCAATAATCTTCTTCACTGCGTCGATTAATTTTATTGTGAGATGATTGATGAAATTGAGCTGTTCTTCGGGAATATAAGTCTGGTTTTATCGATTGGTTCATGTTCACCTTGATTTATCAATAGACGGAACAAAACTTGTAGGTTTATTCGTGGGAGACGAATTTATCTATTACATGTAGACTTTTCTGTGTGAGACAGATTTTTTTATTGAAGTCTTCGACTTTGGGTCGTAGCAACTCTTGGTTGTGGGTAATATCAGCTAAGGGAATCAAGTGCGTAGTATCCTGCTGGGATCAGAGGCGTAGGAGCATAATTGTGCCTTGGATCAGTGTGAGATTGGTTGGGGTTCAACTACAGTCCAGACCGAAGTTAGTTTGGAGTAGGCTAGTGTCTGTAGTGGCTTAATACAGTGTATGTTCAATATATACTAGGTCCCGTGGTTTTCTGTATTTGCGGTTTCCTCGTTAATAAAATTCTGATGTCTGTGTTATTTCTTTTCCGCATTATATTTTTATATAATTGAAATAATACAGGTTGTGCGTTTTTCAATCGATTATAATATCCAACCTTATTGGTTGTTGATTTAAATCGATTGAAACTTGGATATTGGTCTTTTGTACCATTCAAGTTATATATATTTGATTAGACTCGCGAATTATATTTTCTTGGGTAAATCAATTCGAGAGATTGAGATAATAACTCCTTGAGTATTTTATATTGATTGAGAGTAACTGTCTAGTTAATTCTCTAGAAAACAACTCGGAGTTGTCCATACAGATTGCTAATCGAAATATTTGGTGAGGTTGTTAGTGTAGCGCCCCCTAAGCTAGCCGCTGACTAATCCAGGAGATTAGATAAAAAAAGGCACTACAAATCTAAATCAAATACTTAAGCATTCAATTAAGAAATCTGCTATAAAAACTTAACCCAAAATTAACTCCGCTCAGAAATATATACACAAGAACTCCTCTCAAATGATACAAATAAAATAGTCATTTGGTTTACAAATAGAATATACAACATAATAAACATATCAGAATATAATCAACTAACGAAGTCAACTTCTCGGAGCTTTCTCTGCGCAACTCTGATCTGTCTCTGAAACTGAAGTGGGAATAATTAACATTTAACTTCTAAGTAATCATAAGCAAGAGTTGAAAAATAATACAAGTTTTCTGAAACATCAAACAGTGACTAAGTCACTGAAATAAACATACATGTATATGGAACAAACTCCTTCTTTCAAACAATGTATAATATTTGTGCTAACCACACTCAATAGCTATGGATGCCACCAAGACCATGGTGACCAACTCTAAACAATAAAGGCTGAATTAAAGTAGGTATAAATGTGAAGGAGCGTATCCTATATACCACAAGTGGAAATTCTCATTTCCTATAACAATTCATATTGACAGCAAAACATTACAAGTCCTTTCCAAATCGTGGAAAGATTCATATAAACAAAAGGATTATCATAATGCATTTTAAACAAGGAATGGAATGCACGAACAGACAATGCATGAGTTAGTTAATCATAAACTTTTGTAAAAACAACAATAATAATTACAAAAGAGTCAAATGTATTCCCACCTCTTTTGAAGACAAGCCACGCCTACCTCGAGATCCACGATCCACTGGTTCGTCCTTTGAATCGGTCGTTGTTAATATATATCTGTTAATCACACAAGTACTCTAAGAGATTATCCAAAAGGCTTATACAAGGCTCATACAAGTCTAACTAATGGTTCTAAGCCCATTAACTAAGTCTTATGAACATTTACAACTTTGTAGAAGAACTAAACTCTAATTCAGACCACAAGAGGTCCAAAACATCTAATTAAGAAAATTGCCCTAAGCCCAAGTCCACCAAAGTCAACTAACGGTCGAGGGTCAACGTCAGTCAATAGAGTCAAGGTCATGTCAAAGTCCAGGGTCAATGGTCAAAGTTCGGACACTGAGTCAAGACAGGAACTCGGTGAGTTAATACCATTTCGACTCAGTCAGATCAACACATTCAGACGAGTCAGCTAACCTGACTGGGATGACTAACCAGCCTAATTATATTGCAGATACAAGAACACAACCATCATGATTCTATAAATGTAACATTATACAAACTATTCACTTAAACTGAATTCTATAATTCAATACAATTGTAATTAAGCTTACCTGCAATTGCAGTACAAGCGACATTCAATCTACAAATAGTCCATCAGTTGCGGCCAAGCTAAAGACTACTTCAAATGAACTTAGTTCAACACTATCACTTCTATCGAACCTCACTACCAGAGCTAACCTATACAGTTCAAACACCTCATATCTGTTACCACAAATATTACAGCAACCTTGCTCCTCTGATTCTTCCCAATACACACACACACAAATGCCAGAAGTGTATTTACTGAAGATTCATTTATGCCTACAACAGTTCTTACATTCATAATCACCACCACAATTTAAAATTACAGCTCCACTAATACTTCCACCTCCAACACCAGATCTAAAATAACAACTACAGCTACACTGCCACTGCCTTCTCATTCACACACTGAACCATTACCATGCAATCTCAATACATAGACGACCATCATCTAAAACCACCAACATATCTAAACTGCAACTTCAACACCACCATATATAACTCATATAATTCTCAAAACAGATAACACACACACTCTCTGCAACATCTCAATCACTGAGATAAATTCATAACACCTATATCCTCCTACATTGACATACATACCCACAGCCAATACCCATCATAAACTGCGACCACCTGCAATACAATATCAGAACTAACACAATCATCACCATCATTTCAGGTCTCATATTTCCCTCCACCAGATTGTATCACCACCACTTATTCTTCTGCAAGGTCACTACTTCACACCAACACACTACAACCAGAGATTCAAACCATAACTTCATAAATTCTCACATCAACATTACCATGTCCATATTAACCATTTCAGAACCACCAGTTCAAAAAGTTACAAATGTAACCCAATTTGATATACACAATCTCCAACTCTTCACTGTTTCAATCACCAGTTCAGTGTAATGATTCTTCCTCCAGTTCCATACACATACATCTATCTCAAAACCATTTCAACTCATAAAGATAAACCCACCTTCAATACAACCTAAACCTTAACACATCCATAAATAGACTCATACCACAACAAACTTAATTCACAGTTCAAGGAAAGACTTATAAACCCAATATTGAAATTGAACTGATTTTACTAATAAGAGTCTTTACCTCAAATCAGTGTTGTTCAGGCAACTGAGGTTGAATTATTCCTTCCTTTGCCTCAATTGAATACCCATCTCAAACTAAACACCCAAAAATATTCATCACCATCTTTGATTTACAGAAGAACCCCAATTCTGCAATTTCTTAATCAATCTTCAAAAAAAACCCATAACTCCCATCAAACACCAATTAGGAACAAACCCATATTCTAACTTCTTCTTGTTCATCCTTAATCGAATTCTCAGAACCAAATTCAGAAACCCTAATTCACAGAGACATAATTCGTCACCTGAAATCTTGATACAATATGTAGTTTCAACCTAACCCTTCTATTAATTCAACACCCAACTCAAATAACAATCAGAATCATTTAAATCGAACCCATCTTATAATTTATCAAATTCCTCTATTTCTTCCATGAACCCTAACTTAAATTTAGAGAAGCAATTCCATTTGTTTCTTCCCGTGCTTGATAAACATCAGCATCATCACCAGCAATAGATTCCTAATGTTTCCCCTAAGTTTCTTTTTGATTTCGACCTCAAAGTTATCTCACAGAATCGTCGGAGTGACGAACAGAAGCAAAAGGAGAAAGAAAAGGAAGAAAGATGTAGGATCAGAATATTGTCACAACAATATTCCTGCGACATAAACAACGGTTCTGCGATACATGTTTGCAAAGTATCTTATAGTGACGTAAGGAATGACATTGGATGAAAGTGACAGAAACATGGGAAAAGCGTGACATTACTGCGTTGAATCGATAAATTTGCGAATGATTAAGGCGGTGGACTTTGCGTTGTATCGCAAGGATTCAGATCCGAAATTAAAGGAAATATTAGCTGTAAATGAGCTGTCATGAACTGTAATCCATTATGTAAATGCCTATATAAAGGAAATGAATAATTCCAGAGAGGGATGTATTTTTGAGGGTTAGGAAAGTTCTTAATAGAGAGAAAATGTTACTAAGTTCTTTGTATTCTTGATTACTGTAATTCTTTTAAGATCAAATCAATAAAAAATGTCCTTAATCTTCAAATTGTGTCATTAATGCTAGCAAATTCTTAGGTTGGGTGTAGTGTGGGAAATCCTACAACTACATTTTGGCGCACAGAAACAGGGAGTGATTGGTGGAAAATCATAGCAAAAGTTAGGCAAAAGAAAGAAATCATCCAAGAATTAGAGGAATATCAAGAAAATTGGTGGAAGAAAAGATGGTTAAAATCAAAGATAGTCAAAAGAAAATGGAATGTGATGTAATAACAAAGATGATGATAGAAAAATTCCATGAAGATATCAAAGAAAGGATACACAAACGAGATTTTGAAGGAAAGAAAATCATGACGGTAGATAGGACATCACCGCTAAAAGAATGGGAAAAACAAGAAATCACATTCACAGCAGCAGAAATTCCGAAAGAGAATTTATGCCATACATCTCCATTAGTAATTACAGTGCCTGTCGTACCAATAAGAAAAGAAAAATCAACAAAATCTACAGAAGAGTGGGCTGTGAATAGGACTTTGGTGGACGCAGGAAGTTCTGTGGATATAATGTTTTACCACACGTTCAATAAAATAGTATATAAGGATGAAGAAATGCTGAGTCCAACATATAATATCCATGGATTTGGAAAAACCCTAACAAAACCAAAAGGAGAAATTGTCGTGCGAATTTTTTTGGGGGAAATAGAGACACATATAACTTTATGTGTGGTGGATGTGAAATCGCCATATAATATGCTGTTGGGAAGACCATGGATACATGCAATCAAGGCTGCATCATCAACTCTACATCAGCGTATAAAATTTCCTATGCCTAGTGGAATTGGCGATATTAGAGGAGATACAAATCAGGCAGAGTTGTGTTTCCAAAATGAAGTAAGGAATTGTGAAAATCAAATTCAATTGCGAAAACAACGCAGAAAAATGAGGAAAGAAGAAAGGAAAGAAGAAGAGTTCAAGGTTTACATGATAAGATCAAAAGAAGGAAAAGGAATTTTTGATGATGTATCGCAGGAAAGTAATGAATCACCAGAGGCAATAAAAGTACCAACACCAATGGGAGAGCATGAAGCCAGTTATACTGCGGCAGAACCAACAAAAGAAATAAATATCGGAAGTGAAGAAGACCCAAAAATACTGAAAATTGGAACTAAGATGGATGCGGAGGAAGAGGAACAAACCGTAAACCTTCTGCGAGAATACAGAGATATTTTTGCGTGGAACATGGATGAGATGCCTGGAATAGATCCATCTGTTGCATGCCATAAATTAAAGATCAATAAAAATGTGAGACCATTCAAACAAAGAATAATAAAAATTGCGACTACTTATCATGCCAAGATAGAAGAAGAATTGCAGAAGATGCTTGACGCAGGAATTATAAGGCAAGCGAAATATCCAGAATGGATCGCTAATATGGTAGTAGTCCCCAAGAAAAATAAGGGGATAAGAATATGCATTGATTTTACTGATCTAAATAAAGCATGTCCCAAAGATAGTTTCCCATTGCCAGATATCCCGCAGCTGGTGGAATCTGCCGCAGGAAATGGTCGAGTATCTTCGTTAGATGGATACAAGGGCTATAATCAAATCCCACTTGCGGAATAAGACCAAGAACATACTGCGTTCTTTGCTCCCAGAGGATTGTATTACTACACAAATATGCCTTTTGGGTTACGAAATGCAGGAGCAACCTACCAAAGAATGGTGGAAAAAGTGTTCGCAAAATGGATACATAAAACTTTAGAGGTATATGTGGATGATATGTTGTTAAAAAGTAAAGAAGCTAAAAATCATGTGCAGGACTGAAGGGAAATTTTTGATCAGATGCGGCTTTTTAATATCAAAGTTAATCCTGAGAAATGTACTTTTGGAGTATCATCTGGGAAATTTTTGGGATATATTGTATCAAAAGAAGGAATACAAGTTGATCCTGAAAAGGTGCAAGCAATTCGAGATATGCCAACTCCAGCAACAGTGAAAGATGTGCAAAAATTGAATGGACTATTAGCCTCACTAGGAAGATTTGTTTCGCGATCATCAGATAAATGCAAACATTTCTTCAATATATTAAAGAAGGGAACAAAATTTAAATGGACAGATGAATGTGAGAAAGCTTTTCAAGGCATTAAAGAATATTTGATGAATATATCCATTTTACAGAAGGCTGAACTAGGAGAAGAATTGCTGATGTACCTTGCGACAACTCAATATGCTTTAAGTGCAGTACTTCTGCGAAATAACGCAGGAGTAGAAAAACCAATTTATTACATCAGTAAGACATTCAATGCTGCGGAGAAAAATTATTCAAAGATTGAAAAGTTAATCCTGGCGCTAATTTATGCGGCATCTAAGCTTAATATATATTTCCAAGCGCATAAAGTCAAAGTATTAACAAAAGTACCAATTGAATCGGTAATGAAAAATTCAAAAAGATCAGGCAGAGTTGAAATATGGAACGCACAAGTGGGGCATTATGATATCCAATATGCAATTTTATCTTCGCCAAAATCTCAAATTGTCGCAGATTTCCTCGCAGAATTCCCTTTGGAGGATGATGAAGCTGTAGAAGACATGATGGATATAGAAGAAGAATATGGTGATCCTAAAGATCTTTTAACAGAACCAAATAGGTGGGAGATATTAGTAGATGGGTCATCCAACGGAGAAGGAAATGGAGTAGGAGTCGTTTTTATTTCGCCAGAAAGAGCAAAAATGGCATTTTCATTTCGATTAAAATTTGAATCTACTAATAATGAGACAGAATATGAGGCTGTTATACATGCTCTAAGATTTGCGATAGAAATGAAGGTGGAAAATGCAAGAATTACCAGTGATTCGCAGTTGATCATTCACCAAATTGAAGGGGAATATGCAACAAATGATATATCCTTAAAAAAATATAAAAAACTTGTGGAAGAATTATCTGCGAGAATTCCAAAACTCAAATGGAGGAACATTTCAAGAAGAGATAATAGACTTGCAGACGCTTTTGCATTTATATCAAGTATGATGGTAGATCAAAATGCGAGAAACATAAAAATACAAACACTCATAGCACCTTCAATTAATAAAGAAGAGGAAGAGGGGGTTGAGACAATGATAGTAGAGAATGGTGGCGAAGAATCAGGTGCAATTATCGCAGATTGGCGTGCGGAAATTCACGCATACCTAGCAAGGGGAGAGGTACCAAGAAATAGGTTGGAAGCACATAAATTGAAAAGTAGAGCAACAAATTATGAGTTAAGAGATGGAATACTGTATCGAAAATCTTTAAATGGGACATCCCTTAGATGTTTAACGCAAGAAGAAGGAAAACAAATATTAAAAATGTTACATAGTGGAGATGCTGGTAATCATAGCGGCGGAAGATCTTTAGCATACAGAACTAAAATGCAAGGTTATTATTGGCCATATATGCATGAAGATGCAAAGAATTTATCAAGAAGATGTGAAGAATGCCAGCGATTTGCAAAAAGAATACATGCACCCGGTGAAATATTAACATCATCAAAAAATGTTTGGCCATTTGGAAAATGGGGTTTAGACATTGTGGGACCATTTGTACCAGGAACAGGGCAAAAGAGATATTTAATTGTCGCGACAGATTACTTCACAAAATGGGCAGAAGTTAAAGCAGTACAGCATATTCGTGATAAGGAAATTTTTACATTTATATTTGAAAACATCATTTGCAGATTTGGGATTCCTGCACAGATGGTGTCAGATAATGGAAAACAATTTGAAGGACAAAATATAGAGATGTTACTTAATGCATTCAAGATAAAATGCGGAAAATCGACTCCTTTATACCCACAAGCTAATGGTCAAGCTGAGGCAACTAACAAAACAATCGCAGATATCCTCAAGAAGAAGTTAGAAGGGAATCATAGATCATGGTGTCAACAAGTCCATAATGCAGTTTGGGATTATAATACAACACGAAGAGAAGCAACTGGGGTATCACCTTTTTGTTTAACATATGGAGTTGAGGCAGTATTACCAACAGAAGTTGCTATTCCTACGACAAAAAGAGAAGCTTGGGAAAAGAATCTTAGCGCTGGTATGATTCTAGACAAACTTGATGAGGTATAAGATAAAAGAGAAAAATATTTACAACATATGGAGAATTACCATCGTAGATTAGCTCGTGAATATAATAAGCGAGTAAAGAAACATGAGTTTTAAATTGGATATTTAATTCTGCGAGAAACACCAGAATATCAGCGGGAAAATGGAGGAAAATTAGCAAGAAAATGGGATGGCCCATATGTCATCAAGGAAATAATTGGAACTGGAGCATACAAGTTAATGGATCCAGAAGGCAGAGACATGGGTCAAAGACTTGGCAGACCATGGAATAGACAATATCTAAGAAAATATTATCAATAAAGGTTTGCTTGAGATGCTTCAAATATACACAAACAATTGCGAGAGAATAAAAGATGTATGTCACAAGAAGAAAGTTGGATGAATACAAGATTTTTTTTTTTTTTCGCAAGAGTATGCGAGGTGATTAAAATTTTAATGCAAATGCATAAGACGGGCGCAAATCGCCTAAAAACATATTAAAATGGGACGAACCTTTAGGGCGTACACCCTAGTTCGCGGATTCTATTCCGTAAGAGGAAATGTCCTTAAAGTACGTCATAAGGGGGTATCTCTTTGCATGGCTATGGGAAAGGCTATACTGCTGCTGGAACCTAGCCATGGAGAATTTGGGGTTATAGAAAATCCATCCGGGAGAGATAACTTGGATTCCCAACTATATAAGGTTATACCCTGGTTGGGCACCCGAGAGTTTCTCCTAAGGAATGCAAAGTATGATCAAGGCGCCGAGGTACACGGTTGAGCTGTGGGTGCCCGGGACGGATGAACCTACCCTGGCCATCCATAGAAAGTCTTGACTTACGATGTGTTCGGCCCGAAGAAAACCCCACTAGGGTGTAGTCTCGTAAATATAAGCCATATAGGAAAAAAGGATAAGAGGCTACGAAAACAACTGGTTGTTTCTAGAACCGGATGGGAGGAGCTAGTCTTGTATGGCATAAGTACGTCTCCTTGAAGGGGCAGCCAGGGGGAGAGATAAGGGCGATACCCTCCATTAGGGAGTTGTGTATCAAAAAAGACGGCAATGTCATGGGACTTTATATTCGCGAGAATATTTAGACCTGTCATATTGTCGCGTGACAGAGACAGCAATGTCATGGGACTTTATATTCGCAAGAATATTTAGGCCCGTCATATTGCCGCATAACATGCCGAAAAGCCTAAAACTATAAGTTAAGATGAGATCAATGGGTTTTTGCGATAAGATGAAAAGCTGAGATAAATGAAAACAATGATAAGAGGATATAAATCGCAAAGATGTCCTGCGATTTCATCGCAAAGACGGCAATGTCATAAGTTGGAAAAAAAAAACTTATCATATTATCGCAGAGATCAAAATAAATGATAAGACAAGATCAATGGATTATTACACTAAAAGTAAGAATGTCCTGCGATCTTGTCGCAAAAGGTGGCATAATAAGACCTTTAACTAGGAAGGCAAAATAAGACCACAATAGAGATCATATCTGTATATAATAAAATATTTTCTCAGAATTATTCGCGATAATATAGTTATCATATTGCTTCAATTCGCAGCATCATTAGCGATATTTCATTAATTATATTACGGGTCAACAATAAGAGGCAATTTTGAGATTCTTTACAATGGTGATATAATAATACTTCACAAGGAAGATTGTGACAGGCAAATATGGGGATTGTAAAACAGTATTTCATTATCTTCCTTGAGAAGAATATATCAAGAAAACAAAAAGAAGACAATCAAGTTACAAGAATTTGCGAAAGATGACTCAAGATAAAAAAAATATATATTCAGAAGAGGATGATTGAAATTGTAATGTTTCGCAAAAGAAATAGGAAGAAGAAATATTCGGAAATTACAATTATTCGCAGAACAGAAATTACTTAATATTTATCTTCAGAAAAGTATTCTTTTGTAATCTCATCAGTCTCATTTGCTGCTATTATCTTCACCAACAATATCTTCCTCAGTACGAGTCTCTTCATCACCAGCGATTGATTTTTGAGGAGAATTTTGTTCTTCTACTTCATTATGAGGATTTTCTATTTCTGTAGTAGGGCTTTGTTCATCCTCAGAAGAATTTTTATCATCACTTGAATAATTTAGATCTTCATCAATGGGACGAGGAACTTCATTATCATCTATCTTCAGGGGTTCGATCTTCGTAGGAGGTAACGAATGAGAGAGTAGAATATTATTTATGATAACCTCAGCGCCTAAATGAGCCTTGCGGAGGCAATTATTTTCCCGATTTCTGATCTCTATATCCTTGAAGCATTCAAGATAGTCAAATCTTCTCAATGCTCTATTGCGAGAATTAGAAAGTGCGGTATTCTTCTTGCGAAGTTTGGTTAATTTCATAGACAAATCAGAAATAGAAGTTTGAAGGTTCTTCTTAGATTCTGCAAAAGAAAAATTGCATATTAGATGTAAAAAAAAAAAAAAAAAAAGGCAGTCAAAGTGACTACCTTCCTTTTGTGAGGATAAAGTTTGAATTATGCTAAGAAAACCACTATTCCATTGATTCATGGCATCATCGAAAGTATCACCAACTTTACCTTTCAAATGAGATTTTATACTTCTCTCTTTGGAAAGAAGATAAGCATTTTCTTCTTTCAAGGAGAATTGGGATTTCTTCAGTTGAGCATAGTCATCTTTGAGAGTGTTAATTTTTACACTTAGATCTAATCTACCTTTTATAAGTTTCTCTTGCTCAGCGGCAGATGATTTGGTTATCTTTTTAATGTCATTCTTCAATACACAAAGAGATCGTTCTTGGCTATCACACAATTTTTGAAGTTTGTCCAATTGCTGTGAATAAACCATTATTTTACTCGCAAAGTTTCGTTTCTCTTGAGACAAAGTTTCGTTTTCGTCTGATAAGGATTCCAACTTCAAATTAGTCTGATCAAGCGAATATAAAAGTTGAGTGGCTTCATTACTTAGACGATCTCGTTCATAAACTAATTGGTTATTCTCATTCTTAAGATTATTTATCTCATCAATTGAATATGAATGAAGAATATTCAATTTATCAAATTGACTTTTCCAATATTCTTTCGCAATACGAGCTTCATCGGCAACGGTTTCCCATTCAAGTATCTTATTTAATTGATTATGTTTTGAAGCTAAATTTGCGTCAACAAATAAATAAATAAAGATTGAGTATATAGAAAACAAAGGTGTACTGAAGCAAAAGACAGAGGCAAGGAAATTATACCTTTCAGATCATCATTTCTGTTGCGAAGAATTTGGCATTCCAATTCAGAATTTCGGAGCTTATGGTCGAGAAATTCACATTCTAAAGTTTTTGCTTGAAGATTTTTCTTTAAGACTTCAATCTCATTTTCTAAAGCAGTTAGCGAAGAGGAAGAACCGCAAGATCCGAGATGCTTGTTTAGAATCTTATAAACGTCTTGTTTCGCAGGATCTGAAGAAAATTTCGTAGCATCATTCAAAAGTTCAGATAATATTCGAAAGGCGGCTTCAACCCCTGTTACTATTTCTTGGGAAGAAGGAAGAGAAGTAGAGGAAGAGGGTTTGGTAACATCATTTATCGCAGGAGTTTGATTGGAATCATTCGTGAAAGTTAAAGTGGGAAAAGGAACTTGAGTAACCACAGCTTCATTTATCTCAGCTTCATTTACCATAGTCTCATTTGTTGCAACCTCTTTCACTGCAGCATCATTTACTATAGCTTCAGTCATTATAGGTTCATTTATCGCAGCATTTAGAACATTAGAATTATTAGAAATGGTAATATTAGCATCAATAACTTTACTTGGAATTAATGAAGAAGTAGTATGGGTGTTAATATCAGAGTTCACAGTAGAAGAAGGAGAAGAGTTATCCTGTGGAGGAACAGGCTTTGCAGGCAAAAAATCAAGAATATCTATTTCATCTGAAAGAGCTTTAACTTGACGAGGACGCTTAAGAGGTTTAGAAATATTTTCTTCAATCTGCGAATAATAACATAGATAAGAAACAGAGGCAACAATATTGTTATTTTAAAAAGAAATAAGTGTTTATTACAACCTTATTATTCTCAGATTTCTTCGTCTTCCTAACACGCTTCTTATGAGAATCCTTAGAGTTAGGGTTTTCGATAATAATCTTAATCTGAGAAGTGGAGTTACTGATAAAGAAAATAAAATATGGGGATTATAAAGAAGATCGGGCGATAGAAATAATGAAAACATGAATAAATTTCAAGATAAGAATCTACCTTTGTTCGTCCATTAGAGCAACAGCAGGAAGGATAACAAGAGAGAGAAAATTGCATACAAAGAAAGGAAGAAGAGAAAAAGATAAAAGAAGACATATTTTCGAGTAAGACATCTATTTATAGACGAAGAAGGGGTAACCGGGTGAATCGGTAAAGAAGTAAGGATTGACATGTGTCAATGGTAAAGACGTAAAATAAGGAATTTTGTCGGGTGAATGTGGAGATGTGTCAGAATAAAGGGAGTATGAAAAGGCAAGAAGTTGCGGGAAATCAAGAAACTTAAATTCTCATAATCTTTATCTTCTTCGTAGAAAAGATATGAGAAGAGGCAAGATGTAGGATCAGAATATTGTCACAACAATATTCCTGCGACATAAACAACGGTTCTGCGATACATGTTTGCAAATTATCTTACAGTGACGTAAGGAATGACATTGGATGAAAGTGACAGAAACATGGGAAAAGCGTGACATTACTGCGTTGAATCGATAAATTTGCGAATGATTAAGGCGGTGGACTTTGCGTTGTATCGCAAGGATTCAGATCCGAAATTAAAGGAAATATTAGTCAGAAATGAGTCTGTCATGAACTGTAATCCATTATGTAAATGCCTATATAAAGGAAATGAATAATTCCAGAGAGGGATGTATTTTTGAGGGTTAGGAAAGTTCTTAAGAGAGAGAAAATGTTACTAAGTTCTTTGTATTCTTGATTACTGTAATTCTTTTAAGATCAAATCAATAAAAAATGTCCTTAATCTTCAAATTGTGTCATTAATGCTAGCAAATTCTTAGGTTGGGTGTAGTGTGGGAAATCCTACAACTACAAAAGAGGAGGAAGAAAGAGGACACGGGGAGAAGAATAAAGAAAAAGAAGAAAAGAGAATGGGTTTCTCTTCGACACGTATTGGTGATAAGGCCAGCTACTCATCATAGAGGCACCCAACCAAAAGATAAGGGCAGACCGTCGGTGCTCATAGGAGATAACTCGTCTTCCTTGATAAGCCCGAGTGTGAAATGACAATTTTACCCTCCACGCAACTCAAATGATTTCTTCTTCGTCTAATATCCGAATGATAGGTTCGAGTAGTTTATTCCACGCAACTTTTCGAGATCTATCTAACGACACTAGATTCGTATCTAAATCGTTGTTAGATTAAATCCTATTAATTAACGTTCGTATCAATCTAATTGAGTTATTAGTGTCTAAATCATCATTTGACCAATTTAATAGCGTTGACGAGCTTGAGGGTCCTTACATTCTCCCACCTTATTCATTTTCGTCCTCGAAAATCAACCATCCTCATGGTCTTCAAAAACTCCCCACCTTATAGAGATGATCTTATTTCACATCTAAGCGTAAACAACACAAAACAAAGCACAAACCTATATGGCTTTCTACAACTAAAATTTGGGGCTCTAGGTTCAATAGACTAAATTAATATTCCATAAGATGATTGTCTCTAAGGTCACTATGCCAAATTAATTTCTAACCGATGACTAGGTCTAAATTTCTTATCAATAAATTTCTACTTCAATAGATCAATGGTTCTCACCACGAGAGAAGGTACTCTTATTAGTTTCTAAGTAAAGTTTGGGATTTATCAGTTCACTAATAGAAGCAAGTCTCCTTTCAATGCCTAGTGATATAAGAATGTAGTTGCCCTGTCTAGGTTTGCGACGCCTGACAATGCTTACTACCTATCAAGTATCACCTGAACATATCAGAATTACCAACCTCACTATTCCCCAGTGCTGGATTAACTAAGTATTAATTTAATAAGATTAATTAGTCTCTAAACTTCTATCTTAACTGGTATACTTCGTAAAATATATGAATAGTTTACATCATTTTAAATACTTTAATCATCAAAATTTATCTTTTTTTTTTAATTATTATTGATTTGTTTTATCAAATATAAATAATCCAATTTAGATTTAACGTCAATTTATATATCTGATACTTTTAATCTTGTTGTAATACCACACATAATTTTTTTCATATATTATTTAAGAATAACTGAATTTTATAACCATTATTTATTTAATATTGTATTTATTTGTTTATTCCATTATGTGACTTGATAACGGCTAACAAATATTCATAGTTGTTCGGTATTAATATTTTATTATTAGGATTACATTTATTTCTTATTTCTTAGGCCGATAAAAGTTAGTCATAATTAATCATAATGCGAAGTTTAATTTTATTATCAATACTAGATTTGATTTGATTTGATCTAACTTTATTTCCTTAAATTTATATTATTGTTAAGTAATCCTTAAGTTGTGCTATTACTAAAATTACATTTTGCTACTATTCCATAATTAATATTCAAATGTCATTTACACTAACTCCAGGATTTATAGTAATTAGTATTACGCATTGTTATTTGCTTATGTTATCAAATATTATTGTCTTAATTATGTTATCATTTTCATTATTCTTACAGCGTGTTCGTTTCGGAGAATTGGGAGCCTCGGAATTCAATTCTGAGGGAATCGGCCCAATTCCGCCAACCGAACAACACCAAAATTCTCGGAATTGGATTACTAGGGAATCCAATTCCCTCAAATTCATTGTTTTCTTTTCCGTTGAAGCAGCGATGGAATGTAATCCGAATCAAGGGAATCGAGAGTAAATGACTTCAGTGCCCCTCATAATTCGTTATTTTTTTCTCTTTCAAAACATCTCCTTCTTCATCAAGTTGTTAAACAACCTCCATCGCTAAAATCATCATCATCAAATACTTCACAGCACCACCACCAACAACCGCACCATCGCCAACAACACCATGTTCTACTACCAATGACAACACCGGTAGTCCCAACAACAAAGACAACACCAGGTGTACCACCAACAAAAAAGACTATAATTGCACCACCACCACCGACGGCTCCGACCGCTCCATCTACACCATCTGAATCTCCACCAGCACCTACAATTTCTTCAACTCCATCTGGTTTGTTCTGTAGGCATAAAAATTTTAAACGGGAGAAGGGTTTTAAAGTGATTTTCCATGTATTGATTACAGTGCAATCCAATTACCCCAACCAACCATATTTTCCTTTACCAAGGAATCCATTACTTGGAATCCAATTCTATAAATTGGATTACCCTATAATCCGATTCCTGAGATTTCAAAATCTTGAAACGAACAGGTTGTTAAGTTAATAGTCCAGTTGGTACACTAAGTCTTAATCCTTTAAATACACTTCTACATTCACGAAAAGATTGATATAATAAATTTTTATTTATTCATATTGAATCCGTATACTATATCTTGTTACATATTGACCGTTGTTAATTTAATACAATTTATATTTTGAGTCTATATAAAATTCTAACATGTCTTAATAGTCTTTAGATTTTGGTATTAATAATAAATAACTTACTCATAGGCAAATTTATTTTCCTTTTAGTCTAATTTTGTACTAAGCATTCAATAACTATAAATATTACTTCATGAGTTTAATTTAATGGTTTCGTGAATCTTTTATTGGACTAAAGATAATCTAGGTATAAGATCGTTGATCGTTAAAAAGTTTAGTCTTTATTTTATGCCTTATATGACCTTAAGTTCTTAGTCCTATCGAATAAGTCTTATTTATCTATCTGGTTTAAACACAAAACACATAATTCTAATTTGTTATTTGTTAACTTTACAAAACTTATCCGTAAATAATCACTTACCTTTTTAATACTAGTCATTATTTTATTGTTATATTTTAATACTAGTCATTATCTATTAATGAGATTTTAATTTAAATTATGCTAAATATAATACTAATTTAAATTCTAACAGTTCAAGTTTGTCATACTAATTTTTCATTTCAAAAGACGATTGAATTTATTTATGAAGAAGGATTCTATTAGTATACAAATTTATTTTGTTTTAATCATAATATTACAATAAACATCTTGATACTATTATTACTACTTCACGTATATTTGTTCCATTTTAAAGAATTACTGGATCATTTGTTAGACTAAAGCTAATTTTTGTATGAGATCATTAACAAGTTGTGTCTTTTTATTTTATATTATATTATATATATCCTCATCTTTTACGTCTAACGCCTAGAAAGTACTATATTAACTAACTAGTTTAGACTCAAAACGTATATCTAACTAACTTAATTTTACAATATTTAACCATAATTATTATTTTTATCGTTATATATCTTTAATGAATTTTAGTTAAGTTAAGTGCAACATGATATTAATTGATAAATGCTAACAAAACTTTATTAAAATTTTCGTTACTTCTATTATCATTTATAGTTACTATTATAATAATATTTTATTGTTAACATTGACGGTGAACTATTATTCTAACTACTCTTAGAAGTATTATTAAGTCCCAACAATATTATTAACATTTATGTGATTACAAATTATTGACTCTACGTATAAGTCAAGGTGTTCAATAACTTTCTATGTGACTTTCAAAATTTATCAATAATATTAATCTCATTATTTATTTTTCATATTAAATTGTCTACGTGTTCATACTTCTTAGATTATTTATTCACAAATACCTTTTATCTAAAGTTATTGGTGTACCCTACAATTTTTACTTCATCACATAAACAAACAATCAAATAAACAAATAAATCTTTTAATTATTGATAGCTTTTAGTGATTAAGATTTATCTCACAACCCAACCTATTTCTAAACTAATCTAGTTCTCTAACTGGCACTGGCTATTTCTATCTTTTCCCATATAAGATCTACTAGTGAGCTCTGATACCAACTTGTATCGCCCCCTAAGCTAGCCGCTGACTAATCCAAGAGATTAACTAAAAAAAAGGCACTACAAATCTAAATCAAATACTTAAGCATTCAATTAAGAAATCTGCTATAAAAAATTAACCCAAAACTAACCCCACTCAGAAATAGATATACAAGAACTCCTCTCAAATGATACATATAAAATAGTCATTTGGTTTACAAATAGAATATACAACATAATAAACATATCAGAATATAATCAACTAACGAAGTCAACTTCTCGGAGCTTTCGCTGTGCAACTCTGATCTGTCTCTGAAACTGAAGTGGGAATAATTAATATTTAACTTCTAAGTAATCATAAGCAAGAGTTGAAAAACAATACAAGTTTTCCGAAACATCAAACAGTGACTAAGTCACTGAAATAAACATACATGTATATGGAACAAACTCCTTCTTTCAAACAATGTATAATATTCGTGCTAACCACACTCAATAGCTATGGATGCCACCAAGACCATGGTGACCAACTCTAAACAATAAAAGCTGAATTAAAGTAGTTATAAATGTGAAGGAGCGTATCCTATATACCACAAGTGGAAATTCTCATTTCCTATAACAATTCATATTGACAGCAAAACATTACAAGTCCTTTCCAAATTGTGGAAAGATTCATAGAAACAAAAGGATTATCATAATGCATTTTAAACAAGGCATGGAATGCACGAATAGACAATTCATGAGTTCGTTAATCATAAACTTTTGTAAAAACAACAATAATAATTACAAAAGAGTCAAATGTATTCCCACCTCTTTTGAATACAAGCCACACCTACCTCGAGATCCACGATCCACTGGTTCGTCCTTTGAATCGGTCGTTGTTAATATCTAACTGTTAATCACACAAGTACTCTAAAAGATTAGCCAAAAGGCTTATACAAGGCTCATACAAGTCTAACTAATGGTTTTAAGCTCATTAACTAAGTCTTATGAACATCTACAACTTTGTAGAAGATCTAAAGTTTAACTCATACCACAAGAGGTCCAAAACATCTAATTAAGAAAATTGCCCTAAGCCCAAGTCTACCAAAGTCAACTAACAGTCAATAACAGTCGAACTAACGGTCAAGGGTCAACTAACAATCAACATCAGTCAAGGGAGTCAAGGTCAGGTCAAAGTCCGGGGTCAATGGTCAAAGTTATGACACTGAGTCAACTCAGGAACTCAGTGAGTTAATACCTATTCGACTCAGTCAGATCAACACATTCAGTCGAGTCAGGTAAACTGACTGGGATGACTAACCAGCCTAATTCTATTGCAGATACAAGAACACAACCAGCATGATTCTATAAATGTAACATTATACAAACTATTCACTTAAACTGAATTCTATAATTCAATACAATGGTAATTAAGCTTACCTGCAATTGCAGTATGATCGGTTGTCAGCCGACACAAATATAAATTTCACTTTCTCACTACTCAAAATATAAATATAGCAAGGGAAAGAAAGGATCGATCCCACAGAGAGGTCTAGGTTGTCAATATGTTTTGGTTTCCTATATAAAATACCGGGGGATTTTTCTGATTTTTATTAAACTAAAATAAAAATAAAAACAAATAAAAAAAGGAAACAAATAGATTCAAGGATAAGATATATTTGTTAAGTATTAATCTTCATTCACTAACATGCTTTCAAAACAATAACTAGAATTGATATTTAATCTCAACTTTTATCAAAAGCCCTAGGATACTTTGATCGCAAGAATATCCCGCAAATCTCCTTTTGTCATCAACAAACACATTAAAAGATGCGAGTATGAGTTCTATCTAAGAGAACAACCTAACGTGTAAAAGCACTAATCAAGCTTAATTCCCTAGATGCATTAAAATCTATTAAATCAGGCCAATCAAAGCAATCGAACGTGGAAAGCGCACTAATTCAATTTAACAAAGGTTACGATTCACATATGATCATAAGAATATATCACTACAAACTATAATCATATTTATGCTACTTGTATTCAAGGATTATCACTTTTACGTATAATAAACCCTAAACTAGCAATAGATGTGATTAGAAGTTCTACCAATTTGCAACTTGACAAAACAATCAATCAATCATACAACTATATTTTCAGAGAATTGCAAACGATAAATATGAGACAAAACTAATATATTGAATCAAAGAATCATGCTTTGTGAAATCCAACTATTCCATAACCAATTATAAAATTAAGTACTCATGTTAATGGAGTTCATAACAAGAATAAAGAGAAACCCTATCATGTTTCTAAACCCTAGAACAAAAGTAGAAGATATGATATATGATATAAGACTTTGAGAAAAGTCTTCTCTTTTATAGATCTTCTTGTTCCAAAATTAGGTCTAGCCTTTAAAGTCCATTAGATAGAAATCCACCAATCCCACAAGTGAGAGAAACCCGTGTAGAAATTCTTTCCCAAAAACGCTCGTCGGAAAACTGGGGATTTGGCCGGAAGTTGGCCGGAATCCGGTAATCGGAACGTTGCCGCCGGCTAACTGAAAAGTCTTCTCCGTCAAGGAATATTCCATTGAGATTCTGTTATGTTTAACTGTTGACTAACGGTCCTTAATAGTTGACCGGGTCAAGTCTAAGTGAGTCACTGAGTCAGCTAGGTCTAGTCAGATCTGAGTAAGAAGCTAACTCAGCTAACTTGGTCTAGGATCTCTTGCACTGGCCTGCGTAAATGCAATCATTGCACTCAACCATGATGGTTGAGTCTTCCCTGCAACTTCAGTTCATATCACCTTCCTCACAGCTCCACACAGCTGCAACCACACATACATTGCAGCCTCATATTCCCTCTTGTATCTCATGTACCATCTCAGTCAGTCCACTACTCCATCTTCATAACACCACAGCATCATCATCCATAGTCAGCTGTATTCTTGAACAATTTCTCTGCTTAAAATCCAACTCCATCATCAATTCCATTGCCAAAGCAAACTGCGGCTGCACATCAATCCCATAATTTTTATCTTCATTCAAATCTGAGTCACACCACTTCTCCAATGCATAACTACACTGGTAGCAACACATAGCCTGAACCTTCTACTTGCACAGCTACAAGACCACCTGCACTTCAACAACTCAAGCAGTTCAAGCTCATCCCAACTGCAAACTCAGCTGTAACTATATCAATCCTAGCATTAATCTACTCATGACCATTAGCTTCAATCACTTCCCCAGTTGCACTGGTTCTTCTCTTGCTTATCTTGCAGCTGCAAAATCATCCAGCTCTGTTACAGCTCCATCTTGCATTACTCCAATAGCTCCAGCTCTGCATACCTGCAACACAACCTAGACAATAACACAATACTTCTCTTCCCCGGCATTGCACTTCTGTTGTAACAACAGTAGCACTTCCTCCTCCAACAACTTCTGTGCCTCATCCAACCTGCAACCTCTCATCCACCTTAAGCCCCCAGTTCCACATCACTACCACTTGAAACTCCAAAATTGTTCCTCCAAATTTAGTTGCAAACTAGCTCAGTCATTGCCATCTCCCATGACTCCATTGTAAACATAAGGCATCAGTTCCAACTGCAGCCCTGACCCTGTAACCATTTCTTCCTCCCATTTCTGTTCTTATCTCACACATCAACATCATTTCAGGTCCTTGTTCTTCTGTGACTTGGCTCATTCATAAGCAATTTTAGCTGCAGAACAACTATATTCTACCTTCCCTTGTCAGCTGCACCAACATCTCAGCTACACAATTCATGGCCACCAGCTCCAGTTCCTCATACCCATTTCATCTAAGCTTATTCTGCAGCTTCAAACTCCCATCACCAGTTTACAATTCATCTCAGCAGCAACACAGTTCTTCAATTGCAACTACAACTTCACTCATGGCTCAATCTCCCTTCCACTATACCTTATTTCAGTTACATGGCAACAGCAACACCAATTTATCTCAAACAAGCCATTTAAACTTACTGCCACTTTTTACAGATTCAAAACCATTGTTCTAATCACTAGCATTTTCAACCACACAACAATTTCTTCTTCTCTGTAATGAACACTCAGCAACAGACTAATTCTTCCCTGCTTCAACAAAGTAGAACCTTAGGTCTTCATAAATCGAAACCATCACTACCAAATGCAAATCCAACACAAACCCCTTGTTTATAGACCTTTGAATCCACAGAAACTCGTAATTTCTTGATGATTCTACTCCCTTCATCTCCATTTTCTCCGATTCACAGAACCCGTGATTATCAACAGATTCACCTTGAACCCATCTTCAATTTCACAACCACGATCACCATACTCATATCCAAGTGCAACCCAGCTCAAATTCCACCTTCTTAATTCATTACAAGGCTTCAATTTCTCCATTTTCAGCAATCCCTAACTCCAACTGCTCCTTCTTCATCTCTAAATCACTATCTTCATCAAACCCTAGCTTGGAATTTCTAAAATCTTGTCACAGACCCTCTAATTCGAGCCATTCCTTCTGAATCTTCTCCATAATCACGGATTCATTGTTTCCAAACTCGGACCAAAATCACCAGCAGTCATTCATGATCTTTGCAGCTGAAGAGAAGAAGTGAATTGCTGTCTGAGATAGCTGAGTTCGACCTAACTAGGTCCATTAGTATGGGATGGCTATCAACACCCATGGGTGTTTTCAAAAATTCCTCTTACACTCCAAATGGTTGTCCCTTATCCTCGACTGGGATCCAAGTAACACTTGCCTATGAAATCGCTCCTTCTCGCACACCTTAGCCTGCTCCAAACATAGCTCGCATGTGAGTGGCCCTTTTGTGAGTGATTTCTCCTTATTTCGCTCCAAATGACTCCAAAACACCTATGAAACTCAAAAGAAAACATAAGATACATAATTCACACGAAAAATAGCAAAGAAAGCATAAATACTAAATAAAAAATTAGGTGTTTTACAACACCTATCAAATTCTCCCACACTTAGACTTTTCTAGTCCTCGAGCAAATCAAACAAAACAATTTTAAAACATACATACAACTCCTTCTCGTCGAGGCTACGGTCACTTTTAGCATAAATAACAAGCCTTTGAACCCCTAGGTGTCCCTAGTGGACGAGTTATAGTCTCGTGAAGGTTTACTAGAGATATACCTACAAAACCTATATTTCCAACTCCGTCTATTTGTGACAAATCAATGAACGAATCCAAAATGACTACAGGAGGAGGTACCTTGCGCAAATTCAGTTCATATTTAAGTAAATAAAGCTCTAATTAGATAGTCGAACAATCCACAATACTCGGAAACTAACAAACCACAATCACAATGAAAATATTAAGAAGATGGAAATAGATGTAGATGTTGGCGAATGTTCACAAGTGATCGATGTTTCCCATATCTGTCTGAAGGTCACTACCAAGATGATCCTATGCATCCTATTGGATTGAGATACTGGTATGAATTCTACATCAAATCACTGGCATATACAAGGGAACCAGGAGTGACTTTATTCAACCAATATAAAACTTTCTTTTCTTTTTCACTTTTTTTTTTGTTTTTTTTTAGACAGCATGATTAGATCTTTTGGATCCAAGCGCATGATTCTTGTCAGCAGATTACATGATATCTCCCTTGGATCCTGCATTCCACGCTTGTTTAGGCGACGGAGACAGGGAGAACACACACATATTGCTATCCAAGTGTTATTTTTATTCCGTTTGGTCTAATTGGTCGGTATTTTTTTTTTCTTTCTAGCAACTCAATCACTCTATTTCATCCTAGCAGTAATAACACGTCGATGTTTAGTGACCCACCAAAGCACTTAGAGAACAATAGATAAATATGGAAAAATAAAAAAAGAATGTGATATGGTGATATTCCGAGATATGGTAACAACTATCATGTTAGTTGTGATTTTTGAGCTATGTTCGTCCCTTTTAGTTAATTGGTTCCTCAACTCCTGCATTCAAAATGGTTCCATCCACTAATGGTGTCATCCTAAAGGCACAAGTTTCTAGATTTCGGAGTTCAAAAAGCACAAATTTTTTTCTTGGTTTTCTATTTTTCTGATTTTTTTTTAAAAAGGCATAAAACAAACTATACAAACATATAAATTCTCCCCCACACTTAAACTTTACATTGTCCTCAATGTAAAATTGAATCGTCCAAAGAAAGTTCAAGGTGGGAAATTCCGCAAATGATATGCAAAAACAAGAAAATAAAGATAAAAGCAAATGCATAAAAATAAAAAGATAAGGATAAAGATACAAAACCGGTGGGTTGCCTCCCACTTAGTGCTTGGTTTAAATTCGTCGTCCCAACTAGCTTCTTATAAGATTCATTCCCCATACACCAATAATCTGAAAAGTTGGGGATCATTCCATATAACCTGTTTTGCAAACACTAGCTTCACAAAAATATTAGTAATATAAAACAGAAACTAAGCTATTAACCGATAAAAGCTTCCCCACACTTATTCTTGTCCACACATGGAAGTGTATAAATAATATAGAAGTCGGGTACTTCCACGGTTTCTTGTTCCAAAACCTGCATAGTATGAGAATCAAGTATCTCTAATGGAGGAAATCGAGATATAAAATCATCTAACAATATTCTCGAAGCACATACATTCAAACCAATAAGAGGTAAAGGAGAAGAAACAAATGGCAAAGGGTTAGACAAACCTTGCACAATCTCTTTTATTACGGAATCCTCTTCATCCTTGAAAAACTCAAGTGAATTATTCACCTCTTATATATCATGGTCCTCTATCAAACCTTGCAACCATTCTTCATCCGTTTCTGCCTTAACCAAAATCTCGGCATCAACATCATCATTACAATCATTTGCAATCTCAATTGGGTCTTCCATAATATTGGTCATAACGGTCACATTCTCAACATACTCTTCTTTATTGCAAGGTACATACTCCACTGTGGATTCAAGTCTCTCCATAAGGAACTTTTTTAGAACACTCATTGTATCATCCTCAAGCTCTAACTTTTGAATAGGTTCTTGATCGTTATAAAGATCAATGCTTGAGTAAGCTACACTAGTGTCATCATATTCCTTTTCAACTTCACCTTGATCGCAAAAAGACTCCATTGTACATTCCTCGGGGATGTCACCATAAATTGGTTCAAGCGATGTATTTTCATAATCATCGTCACTATCATAAGTATCGTAAGATTGGCTACCACTTCCCAAAGATTGGTCTTTCGCAGAATTTTGCATGTCCTCTTTGTATTCTTAAATGCCTTGTCTTAAATTGGAAACACCTTTTTGAATCTCTTGGAGTGATCCATTAAAATTTTGAAAATAGGTTTCCATTTGTTGGTAAAGCTCACTAGATAAGGAAAAGGTAAAATTACTTACTTCAGTATTGCTAGGCCAATTATCTTCCCTTTGAATGGGTGAATGATCATAACTATGATCAGAAATTGGGCTAAACATACTATTAGCACATTCGGTCGATGAAACTGGTTCCATGCTTGGTTGTCTACAAACCGACTCCATGTTGACCATAAATCGTTGCATCTCATCTACCAAACTCGAAGAAATATTAAGAGAAGCACAACTATTCTCCCCTCTTTGTGGTTGCTCACTTACATAACCACCATAAGAAGGTTGATATGTATGAGAATAACTCAAAGGGTATGTGGAGTAGTGACCATAACCAAAGGATTGGTTTTGATTATACTCCCCATAAGGGTGATAGTTGTCATAATGTTGTTGAGGTTGATAACTGTACCCATTGTTCCAATATGCTCCGTCCATAGAGATTGGTACCTGAAACAAGAGTTCTCAAACTATGTCAAAACCATAAAATAAGAAAAACTAAAAACAAAACAAAAATAAGAAACCAAAAACAAGTGACAACCGCTGCCTCCCCGGCAACGGCGCCAAAATTTGATCGGTTGTCAGCCGACACAAATATAAATTAAACTTTCTCACTACTCAAAATATAAATATAGCAAGGGCAAAAAAGGATCGATCCCACAGAGAGGTCTAGGTTGTCAATATGTTTTGGTTTCCTATATAAAATACCGGGGGATTTTTCTGATTTTTATGAAACTAAAACAAAAATAAAAACAAATAAAAAAAAGTAAACAAATAGATTCAATGATAAGAGATATTGGTTAAGGATTCATCTTCATTCACTAACATGCTTTCAAAACAATAACTAGAATTGATATTTAATCTCAACTTTTATCAAAATCCCTAGGATACCTTGATCGCAAGAATATCCCGCAAATCTCCTTTTGTCATCAACAAACACATTAAAAGATGCGAGTATGAGTTCTATCTAAGAGAACAACCTAACGTGTAAAAGCACTAAAGTTTAATTCCCTAGATGCATTGATTTCTATGAAATCAGGCCAATCAAAGCAATCGAATGTGGAAAGCGCACTAATTCAATTTAACAAAGGTTACGATTCACATATGATCATAAGAATATATCACTACAAACTATAATAATATTTATGCTACTTGTATTCAAGGATTATCACTTTTACGTATAATAAATCCTAAACTTGCAATAGATATGATTAGAAGTTCTACCAATTTGCAACTTGGCAAAACAATCAATCAATCATACAACTATATTTTCAGAGAATTGCAAACGATAAATATGTGACAAAACAAATATATTGAATCAAAGAATCATGCTTTGTGAAATCCAACTATTCCATAACCAATAATAAAATTAAGTACTCATGTTAATAGAGTTCATAACAAGAATAAAGAGAAACCCTATCATGTTTCTAAACCCTAGAACAAAAGTAGAAGATATGATATATGATATAAGACTTTGAGAAAAGTCTTTTCTTTTATAGCTCTTCTTGTTCCAAAATTAGGTCTAGCCTTCAAAGTCCATTAGATAGAAATACACCAAGCCCACAAGTGAGAGAAACCCGTGTAGAAATTCTTTCCCAAAAATGATCTCCGGAAAACTGGGGATTTGGCCGGAAGTTGGCCGGAATTCTGTAATCATAAAGTTGCCGCCGACTAACTGAAAAGTCTTCTCCGTCCAAGGAATATTCCGTTGAGATTCTGTTATGTTTAATTGTTGACTAACGGTCCTTAACAGTTGACCGGGTCAAGTCTAAGTGAGTCACTGAGTCAGCTAGGTCTAGTCAGATCTGAGTAAGAATCTAACTCATCTAACTTGGTCTATGCTCTTGCACTGGCCTGCGTAAATGCAATCATTGCACTCAGCCATGATGGCTGAGTCTTCCCTGCAACTTCAGTTCATATCACCTTCCTCACAGCTCCACACAGCTGCAACCACACATACATTGCAGCCTCATATTCCCTCTTGTATCTCATGTACCATCTCAGTCAGTCCACTACTCCATCTTCATAACACCACAGCATCATCATCCATAGTCAGCTGTATTCTTGAACAATTTCTCTGCTTAAAATCCAACTCCATCATCAATTCCATTGCCAAAGCAAACTGCGGCTGCACATCAATCCCATAATTTCTATCTTCATTCAAATCTGAGTCACACCACTTCTCCAATGCATAACTACACTGGTAGCAACACATAGCATGAACCTTCTACTTGCACAGCTATAAGACCACCTGCACTTCAACAACTCAAGCAGTTCAAGCTCAGCCCAACTGCAAACTCAGCTGTAACTATATCAATCCTAGCATTAATCTACTCATGACCATTATCTTCAATCACTTCCCCAGTTGCACTGGTTCTTCTCTTCCTTATCTTGCAGTTGCAAAATCATCCAGCTCTGTTACAGCTCCAGCTCTGCATACCTGCAACACAACCTAGACAATAACACAATACTTCTCTTCCCCAGCAATGCACTTCTGTTGTAACAACAGTAGCACTTCCTCCTCCAACAACTTCTGTGCCTCAGCCAAACTGCAACCTCTCATCCACCTTAAGCCCCCAGTTCCACATCACTACCACTTGAAACTCCAAAATTGTTCCTCCAAATTCAACTGCAAACTAGCTCAGTCATTGCCATCTCCCGTGACTCCATTGTAAACATAAGGCATCAGTTCCAACTGCAGCCCTGACCCTGTAACCATTTGTTCCTCCCATTTCTGTTCTTATCTCACACAGCAACAACATTTCAGGTCCTTGTTCTTCTGTGACTTGGCTCATTCACAAGCAATTTTAGCTGCAGAACAACTATATTCTGCCTTCCCTTGTCAGTTGAACCAACATCTCAGCTACACAATTCATGGCCACCAGCTCCAGTTCCTCGTACCCATTTCATCTAAGCTTATTCTACAGATTCAAACTCCCATCACCAGTTTACAATTCATCCCAGCAGCACAGTTCTTCAATTGCAACTACAGCTTCACTCATGGCTCAATCTCCCTTCCACTATCCCTTATTTCAGTTACATGGCACCACCAACACCAATTTATCTCAAACAATCCATCTAAACTTACTGCCACTTTCTACAGATTCAAAACCATTGCTCTAATCACTAGCAGTTTCAACCACACAACAATTTCTTCTTCTCTGTAATGAACACTCAGCAACAGACTAATTCTTCCCTGCTTCAACAAAGTAGAACCTTAGGTCTTCATAAATCGAAACCATCACTGCCAAATGCAAATCCAACACAAACCCATTGTTTACGGACCTTTGAATCCACAGAAACTCGTAATTGCTTGATGATTCTACTTCCTTCATCTCCATTTTCTCTGATTCACAGAACCCATGATTATCAACAGATTCACCTTGAACCCATCTTCAATTTCACAACCACGATCACCATACTCATATCCAAGTGCAACCCATCTCAAATTCCACCTTCTTAATTCATTACAGGGCTTCAATTTCTCCATTTTCAGCAATCCCTAACTCTAACTGCTCCTTCTTCATATCTAAATCACTATCTTCATCAAAGCCTAGCTTGGAATTTCTACAAACTTGTCACAGACCCTCTAATTTGAGCCATTCCTTCTGAATCTTCTCCATAATCACGGATCCATTGTTTCCAAACTCGGACCAAAATCACCAGCAGTCATTCAGGATCTTTGCAGCTGAAGAGAAGAAGTGAAATGCTGTCTGAGACAGCTGAATTTGACCTAACTAGGTCCATTAGTATGGGATGGATATCAACACCCATGGGTGTTTTCAACAATTCCTCTTACACTCCAAATGGTTGTCCCTTATCCTTGACTGGGATCCAAGTAACACTTGCCTATGAAATCGCTCCTTCTCGCACACCTTAGCCTGCTCTAAACATAGCTCGCATGTGAGTGGCCCTTTTGTGAGTGATTTCTCCTTACTTCGCTCCAAATGACTCCAAAACACCTATGAAACTCAAAAGCGAACATAAGATACATAATTCACACTAAAAATAGCAAAGAAAGCATAGATACTAAATACAAAATTAGGTGTTTTACAACACCTATAACATTACAAGCGACATTCAATCTACAAATAGTCCATCAGTTGCGGCCAAGCTAAAGACTACTTCAAATGAACTCAGTTAAACACTATCACTTCTATCGAACCTCACTACCAGAACTAACCTATACAGTTGAAACATCTCATATCTGTTACCACCAATATTACATCATCCTTGCTCCTCTAATTCTTCCCAATACACACACACACACACACACACAAATGCCAGAAGTTTATTTACTGAAGATTCACCCATGCCTACAACAGTTCTTACATTCATAATCACTACCACAATTTAAAATTACAGCTCCACTAATACTTCCACCTCCAACACCCGATCTGAAATAACAACTACAGCTACACTGCCACTGCCTTCTCATTCACACACTGAACCATTACCTACAATCTCAATACACAGACGACCATCATCTCAAACCACCAACATATCTAAACTGTAACTTCAACACCACCATATATAACTCATCTAATTCTCAAAACAGATAACACACACACTCTCTGCAATATCTCAATCACTGAGATCAATTCATAACACCTATATCCTCCTCCATTGACATACATACCCACAGCCAATACCCATCATTAACTGTGACCACCTGCAATACACATATCAGAACTAACACAATCATCACCATCATTCTAGGTCTCATCTTTACCTCCACCAGATTGTATCACCACCACTTACTGTTCTGCAAGATCACTACTTCACACCAACACACTATAACCAGAGATTCAAACCATAACTTCATAAATTCTCACATCAACATTACCATGTCCATATTAACCATTTCAGAACCACCTGTTCAAAAAGTTACAAATGTAACCCAATTTGATATCCACAATATCCAACTCTTCACTGTTTCAATCACCAATTCAGTGTAATAATTCTTCCTCCAGTTCCATACACATACATCTATCTCAAAACCATTTCAACTCATAAAGATCAACCCCTGCATAATCTTAACACATATCACCTTCAACATAACCTAAACCTTAACACATCCATAAATAGACTCATACCACAATAAACTTAATTCATAGTTCAAGGAAAGACTTATAAACCCAATATTGGAATTGAACTGATTTTACTAATAAGAGTCTTTACCTCAAATCATTGTTGTTCAGGCAACTGAGGTTTAATTCTTCCTTCCTTTGCCTCAATTGAATACCCATCTCAAACTAAACACCCAACAATCTTTATCACCATCTTTGATTTACTGAAGAACCCTAATTCTGCAATTTCTTAATCAATCTTAAAAAAAAATCATAACTCCCGTGAAACACCAATTAGGAACAAACCCATCTTCTAACTTCTTCTTGTTCATCCTTAATCGAATTCTCAGAACCAAATTTAGAAACCCTAATTCACATAGACATAATTTGTCACCTGAAATCTTGATACAATCTGTAGTTTCAACCTAACCCTTCGATTAATTCAACACCCAACTCAAATAACAATCAGAATCATTTAAATCAAACCCATCTTCTAATTTAACAAATTCCTATGTTTCTTCCATGAACCCTAACTTAAATTTAGAGAAGCAATTCCATTTGTTTCTTCCCATGCTTGATAAACATCAGCATCATCACCAGCAATAGATTCCTAATGTTTCCCCTAAATGTTTTTTTAATTTCGACCTTAGAGTTATCTCACAGAATCGTCGGAGTGACGAACAAAAGCAGAAGGAGAAAAGGAAGAAAGAGGAGGAAGAAAGAAGACACGGGGAGAAGAATAAAGAAAAAGAAGAAAAGAGAATGGGTTTCTCTTCGACACGTATTGGTGATAAGGCCATCTACTCATCATAGATGCACCCAACCAAAAGATTAGGGAAGACCTTCGGTGCTCATAGGAGATAACTCTTCTGCCTTGATAAGCCCAAGTGTGAAATGACCATTTTACCCTCCATACAACTCAGTTGATTTCTTCTTTGTCTAATATCCGAATGATAGGTTCGAGTATTTTATTCCACGCAACTTTTCAAGATCTATCTAACGGCACAAGATTCGTATCTAAATCGTTGTTATATTAATTCCTATTAATTAACGTTCGTATCAATCTAATTGAGTTATTAGCGTCTAAATAATCATTTGACCAGTTTAATAGCGTTGACGAGCTTGAGGGTCCTTACAGTTATACCCTCGCATTTTCAATTGGTATCAGAGCAAGAAAACACGTTAAAGACCTTACAAGTATGTGTTTTTAGCAATCTGACTCTATGGACAGAGGTGTTATCTCAATAAACGTACCACCAGTCTTCAATGTCTCTAATTACTTATGGTAGAAAATTGTTATGCGAGCTTTTCTTCAAGCACGTGATTTTCAATCATGGGTATATGTTTTTAATGGATGTGATCCTCTCGTTGATGCATAAGGAGAAAATGTTCCAAATAATATTGTTGAATATACTCCTGCAGAGGTTCTTGCTGCAAATCAAAACTTCGACGGTTTGAATGCGATCATACAAGCCATTACCAAAAATCTTCAGCACCATGTGTCGAATTACACTAAGTCGCAAGAAGCTTGGGATATCTTAGCAACCCTATTAGAAGGAAACTCTAGTGAAAAGTGTTAGAGCACTGCTCGGTCAAACTCGCATGCATTGCTATCTCAAGCGTGTTTGTCAATCTTAGTGATCAAAACTATAAAGTCTTGATTTCTGGCCTACTGTAGCTAAGGTCTCAGACTAGGATAGAAAGTGTAGTTGAGCTCAATAACTCCATGGAGATCATCATACAAGACGAAGGACTACTCAACGAACCAATGGATCTTCATCGACTAAAATGTATGTGGAGACTTGAACTTATCTATCACTTAAAAGTTTATATATTCTATCTCCTATCTTGAGACAAAATTCGTGTTACTATATACACTAAGAATATGCACATGTGACATTTCGAGCTGAGTATATCTCGCTTATCTATTTCTCGAAATGGGTATTGGTAAAGCTTTCACTTTAGCCAAGTTCATCTTTTCCTAGTGATGAGTGCCAAATATTGCATATTCATACACCTTTTCATTGGCACTTAACTCATCTTTCGCGCTTCAAAGTCATATATTATCCCAAATTATGCATTTTTACCAGTTTCAAGAATAAATATTTGTATTAATTAATTTTGTGTTTTTAAGTACTAAATAAAGCTTGGAAGAATTGAGAAGACAAAATAGAAGAAATTTGGAAGCGTTGCAACCTGCTCGCGCATCAGTGGCAACCTGTTTACAAATACATGGGATTAAACAACCCATGATCCAAAACCCAAGACCCAAATCCATTTCCACCTCACCCCCATTGGATTCTTTCCAAAACATCCACCTCACCCCCATTGGATTCTTTCCAAAACATCCACCTCACCCCCATTGTATTCCATTTCATCCATCAATTAAATAAAACATGTTTTGTTTAATTGTTGAGTGGTTGCTACAGTAAAATTCGAATCCCAAGTGTGAGAGATTTTTTGTGTATAAATAGAGAGGGTTGTTGTGTTGAAAACTCATCCAAGAATAGCTTGTTCATGTTAGTTTATTAAATTTCATTTTTGTTGTAATGTTCTTCATGTTCTAGTTTCATTTGCTAGGGTTTAAATGAAGTCGTAACTCATTGGTATGTATTCTTATCTTGTATCTTGTTCTTGAAAGTTTAGAATTGTTTAAAGATATAATTTAATCCAAGTTTGTCAACATCTTGCTCTCACAATGTATGCCATGTATCCATTGTAGTTAGAATATCTCCATGTTGATTATGCTACAACTCATGCTTAACCAAATATTGATCCTCGGATTATTTGTGCTTTAATTAGACAGTTAATGCTTTGGAGAAATACTTTAGTTGTGATTAAATTATCCATTGGAGAAACACCTTAGTTATACGGTAGACTTGAATCTACTATAAGGACAAGAATAATATTACAAGTTGAATGCATATCATAGGTTATTGGTGGATTTGAATACCCTAGTATCCATATTTTCAGTGTTTACATATCTTGTTATTTGCATCTTTTAATTTTATTATTTCAGTCACTTGAAAATCATATCGTCGTATCGAAAAAATCAAACCCCTTTTGGTTACTCTCTGAATCAGGATTTAGAATCAACTTCTACACTCACCAAGTCTCTGTGGTTCGACATGTGCTTGCCATGTGTTGCTTGTCGACACTGTGCACTTGCAGTTTATACATAGTTGTAGGTATCTTTCCAAGCCTACCACCTAGTGAAGAAAGTCGTGTTATGTTTCAATCACTTTGGAAATCGCTCTGACGAAAAATAGTTTGTGAATAACAACTATATAACGCCCTCGGAGAATGTTTCAATGATTGAAATGAGAGTTTAGACTATATAACCATTGTGGGATATAAACATTGTTGTGGAAACACATATATGTATAAGTACTTAACACTTGAACCGAAGTTTGCGAACTTTGTTGATCAAGTGGAACCAGAACGTGAGCAGTAACTCAGTCTGTGAACTAGCGTAAGTTATCGAACCCAAGAATATCTGCTGAAGTAAAAGCTCAGGTGCAGTCCGCGAACTGACGGAAGTTCTCATCCCGATAAATTCTCCTGGAGTTTATTAACTTCAACCGGTTAGCTTGAGTCCACGAACTCAAGAGTTTATGTCTGAAAACGTTGTTCGTGAACTTATCTTAAATTACTAAGGAATGCTTTTGCAAACTGTGGATTTATAGTTAACGAAATGATTCGAGTGAATGACATCTTTTTTTATTCAATTATGTCTCTTGTAATACTTGGGATCTCATAACAATTGAACAACTCTCTAACTAGTTCATTTGAGTCATTTGGACTAGTTATGGTGAAGAAAAATATGGTTGATATGAAAGTTATTATTTGGCTAACCATTTGGTTGACTAATATTGAACCAACCATGCATTGTACACGTTTGGGTACGGTTATACGAACTCAAAACGTCAATTACATGTGTGTATGACAATCTAAGTTTTCGATCTAACAGTTGACAGATATTAGCTTGTATCTAATCAGGTTTTCATCTAACGGTGAATATTGAATGTTTTGTTACTAAGCTAACATTGATTGCAAACCCTGATTTGAAAGACTATATAAGGGAGAACTCTAGAAACTGGGAAAACCTAATCCCTACATAGAATAAGCTAGAGTCGATTCTCCTTTAACCTTTGGTTTTCTTATCTAAAACCAGGTTAATGACTTAAAGACTTCATTGGGATTGTGAAGCCAGACCGATACTACTTTTATTGTAGATTGTGTGATATGATCTTGATGTTTCTATTATACGAGTACAATTGTAATAATTGGCTTGAGATTTCTATCTCCGATAGGAAAGATAAAAGTAATCACAAACATCTTCGTCTCATTATTTGTGATTCCTCAATAATCTTCTTTGCAGCGTCGATTAAGTTTATTGTGAGGTGATTGATGAAATTGAGTTGTTCTTCGGGAATATAAGTCTTGTTTTATCGATTAGTTCCTGTTCACCTTAATTTATCAAAATACGGAACAAAACTTGTAGGTTTATTCATGGGAGACGAATTTATCTATTACCTGTAGACTTTTCTGTGTGAGACAGATTTGTTTATTAAAGTCTTCAACTTTGGGTCGTAACAACTCTTGGTTGTGGGTGAGATCAGCTAAGGGAATCAAGTGCATAGTATCCTGCTGGGATCAGAGGCATAGGAGCATAAATGTACCTTGGATCAGTGTGAGATTGGTTGGGGTTCAACTACAGTCCAGACCGAAGTTAATTTGGAGTAGGCTAGTGTATGTAGCGGCTTAATACAATGTATGTTTAATCTGGACTAGGTCCCTGGGTTTTTTTGTATTTGCGGTTTCCTCGTTAACAAAATTCTAGTGTCTGTGTTATTTATTTTTCGCATTATATTTTTATATAATTGAAATAATACAGGTTGTGAGTTGTTCAATCGATTAGAATATCCGACCTATTGGTTGTTGATTTAAATCGATTGATACTTGGATATTGGTCTTTGGTACCATCCAAGTTATCTCTCTTTGATTGGACTCGCGAATCATATTTGCTTGAGTAAATCAAATCGAGAGATTGAGATAATAACTCCTTGAGTATTTTCTATTGATTGAGTATAGTTGATTCTCTAGAAAAATAACTCTGAGTTGTCCATACAGATTTCTAATCGAAATTTTGGGTGAGGTTGTTAGACCCCCACTTTTTCAAAAAGGATACAAGGCTTCAGAACCTTAATTCCGATTTGGAAAACCTTCATATGGAAGATGGAGAAACATTTGATGAGTTTAATCACAAAGTGTCTGAAATTGTTAATGCATCTTTTGCATTGGGTAAGACTATTCCTGAAAAGGACATTGTGATGAAAATTCTCAGATCACTGCCATCTAGATACGATGCTAAGAAGCATGCCATTATTGAGGGAAATAGCCTAGATACTCTCTCCAGAAGCACGCTGGTTGGTAAGCTCAAGATCTTTGATCACGAACTTTCATCCAAGGCTAAGGATGTTGTGTTCAAAGCACTAAAGGACACTAAATTACTTGATAAAAGTAAAAAAATGTATGTCTCTGAAGATGATCACTCTAAGATAGATTCATCAGATGAAGATCTTGACAAATCGGTCTCTATGATCACAAGACAGTTTAAGGATCTTCTATTAAAGAGAAGTAAACGGTTCTCCAGAGATAAGCCTAAGGCATCAGTCAAACCTCATAATCGTGTTTCTCCTAAAAATAGGGATATTGATGAAACTGATGATGAGGATATGCCTCAGTGATTTAAGTGTAAAGGATTTGGTCATTTTGCGAACGAGTGACCAAATCGTAGAAAATACACTCGGGAACAAAGGTCTTGCTGCAACTCTTGATGAAATGTCTGACGATTATGATTCACATGAAGATGAGAAATCAAGTGTTGCACTTCTTGGTGAAAATATTGATTTTGATAATTGTAGCAATATACATATCAATTTTGATATTCTTTCAGAAGATAATCCAACCATTCCGGAAGAAAAAATTGACCCTTTTCTTAGAAACTCTGTTTATTATGCTTCAGGATCCACTATGTGCCTATCTGCTTGCACATTTCAGAAGCCTGATTACTATCCAAACGTGACGTGCTCATATTGTTCATTAAAAGGTCATGGACTCTCAAGGTGTTACAAGTTCAAACACAAGCAATGACACATCAAAAAAACTTCAACGAAGAGCAAATCATCTAGCAAGAAATCTTAAACTTGCTCGAAGACCGCAGAGGTATGTAAGATTTTATCTTCGTCTAAGAAGTTAGTTTCAAGGGAATATCAAGACCATTTGAAAAGAAAGTATGGTCAAATCGTTTTGATAGACAGAGGTCTGTGGATTCCTCTCAAGAGGAAATTGGTGGACAAATTGTTGTTCACCACAGAACAACTTAATTGTGTTGTGTCTAAAAATCTTGTCTCATGTGCCTGATGAAAAGATACAATGATTTTGTACCTCTCAGGCTTTAAGAAAAGTTTTGTTTCTTCTTTTCTTAGTCATTTCTTATTTTTGTCTATCAAACAAAATAAAAAGGGTACTATCGACAATTCTGCTCTTTATAGGGATAAGAGTTGATCGTCTACAAACCTGTTTTAGGTTTCAACCCTACATTCCTTTTCCTTCTCTAAATCCTCTCTTTATCTTAAGACTACTTTTTGAGCTATTGTGAATTCCTCTCACGAATCCATATGCTTATGGACGCTCCAAGAAAGATGTCTTCTGATTAAAAAGAAGGTAATGTGATTGTTAAGCCATCAATCATGAAGGAAAAAGAAAAATCTCCATTGCCTCCAACCTTGAAAAGAAAAATAAGAAATACGAGGAAGCCACGAGATGTTCCTTCAAATTATCAGAAGTTTTATGATGTTCTTGAAGTGTTGAAGGAGTTGTGAAAGGAGATTCAACAAATAAAGGCTTTTATGTATAAGACTCATGTGATTCAGAAGGCCCTGGTTCGACAACAGAAACCAGGAAGGTTCATTGATATAAACTCCTTTCTTAATGAACCCTATGTTCCAATGGCTGTTGGACGATAATGAATTCTTCAAAAGCCTTAATGTCTAGTAAATCCTCTATGTTTTCTATTTTATTTAGAAGAATAAATAGTGTTTTGGAATAGCCATGATTGTGATTACACATAGCTATATCCAATGATTTCATTTTCTTGTTTTTATATTTTTTGGTTTAAAAATTCTAAAGTTGTTTGGAAGATGATGGTTGCAGTATTAATCTTTATGGTTTTATATATTGCAATATTTTGATGGGATATGTGTGTTTACGTCCGTGAACTTGATTATCCCATATTTTGTCAAAAGTAAAGTCGTTCACGTATTGGTATGCAAATATTGATAAAGGAATGAATGGACTTTTAGCAAAACACAAAAGTTAAGCCTACATTGTCAATTATTGATGTAAGATAGGTTAAAATCTTTTATGATTCAAGGATAAAGTCTATTATGTCACTTTGTGATGGAAAAATAGAATAGGTCCTTGTTTTGTTATCCACGGTATAGAGCTTAATTGTTCCATATTATTATGTATTACCGCGAAGGCTCCATTGTGCATTTTATGTTGAGCACGATACAACTAAGTCGATTCCTTATTGGCATGGTTGGTTGTTCCATGAGATGCTGTATGTTGAGCATTAAGAACTAAATTAATCAACTTGTGTGGTTATTTAGTTTGTATTCCATGAGTTCACTCATGTTGAGTACATGTACGGTTAAGGTTGTCATTTCCTATGATAATCTTAGTCGGGGTTCCACAATCTCTTATGTTGAGCCCAAATGAACTAAATCAATCATCTTGTGTGATTATTTAGTTAGCACTCCATAGATTTTTATCATGTCGAGTGTGGACAATTGAATTGATCACTTTGTGATTAGTTTAATTGTGTAATCCGGTTAGACTATTTATGGGTTCTCTTGTGAATAATCTAATCGATGAATTCAGTCCCCATAAGTTTACTTGTGTTTAGCATATTTAGTCAAATTAATCTTGGTTCGCTTTGGTTAATATGATTAAATATTTTGGATTCCAAATTCATACTTGTATGCAATTTGTTGAGTCTAAAGAAATCCTTCTTTTCTCTTGAAATTAAGGTCGCTCTTGTTGTTCCTTTGGGAATGACATCTTATGGGGAGAGTTCTTTTGAACTTGCGCTTAATTTACAAATCTTTGTGGGGAGTGCGGCTGTGGATTTTTTAGAGGTTATCTTGTATCTTTATAAACTCCTTGATGAATGCATTTAGCCTCGGCTTTATGATTGCATCTAAACAAGATGATAGAACATTTACCGTTGGTCATGAAATGTCTCTTACGGAAATTTCATTAGGATCCCGTTCTTGTACCTTTGCCAATTTTATTGACAAAAAGTGGGAGAATTAATTGTAGTTCATACTACAAATACATATGGTTTTTGGATCATTATGTAATGGGGAGTGGTTTCCATGTGAGATGGAGTATTGACTAAGGGGGAGTGAAGTATCACCATAGTATTGTTATTGAAGTTGTGATACAATTGGACTTTGACGCTGTGTAATAATATTATGACACTATATAATAATGATTGAGAACCAATGCTTTTCTCATTGTTATAGCTACGGATCTTCAACAACGATGATGCTAAACTTACAACTTTTGGGATCATTGTACTACTTGGAAGTGACGAAGATTTCGAGTATTGTTGAAGATTAGGCATGTGGAATAGGAGCTACAAAGTTTATTTATATAATTTTTGTATTCCATATGTATTAACAGTTTTTCCACTAAAATTGACAAAGGGGGAGATTGTTAGAGCACTGCTCAGTCAAACTTGCATGCGTTACTATCTCAAGCATGTTTGTCAATCTTAGTAATCAAAACTATAAAGTCTTGATTTCTAGTCTACTATAGCTAAGGTCTCGGACTAGGATATAAAGTGTAGTTGAGCTCAAGAACTCCACGGAGATCATCATACAAGACGAATGACTACTCAAGGAACCAGTGGATCTTCATCGACTAAAAGGTATGTGGAGACTTGAACTTATCTATCACCTACATCTTCGGAAGAATAACCTGAACCAGTAATCACAAACATCTTCGTCTCATTATTTGTGATTCCTCAATAATCTTCTTTGCAGCGTCGATTAAGTTTATTGTGAGGTGATTGATGAAATTGAGTTGTTCTTCGGGAATATAAGTCTTGTTTTATCGATTAGTTCCTGTTCACCTTAATTTATCAAAATACGGAACAAAACTTGTAGGTTTATTCATGGGAGACGAATTTATCTATTACCTGTAGACTTTTCTGTGTGAGACAGATTTGTTTATTAAAGTCTTCAACTTTGGGTCGTAACAACTCTTGGCTGTGGGTGAGATCAGCTAAGGGAATCAAGTGCATAGTATCCTGCTGGGATCAGAGGCATAGGAGCATAAATGTACCTTGGATCAGTGTGAGATTGGTTGGGGTTCAACTACAGTCCAGACCGAAGTTAATTTGGAGTAGGCTAGTGTATGTAGCGGCTTAATACAATGTATGTTTAATCTGGACTAGGTCCCTGGGTTTTTTTGTATTTGCGGTTTCCTCGTTAACAAAATTCTAGTGTTTGTGTTATTTATTTTTCGCATTATATTTTTATATAATTGAAATAATACAGGTTGTGCGTTGTTCAATCGATTAGAATATCCGACCTATTGGTTGTTGATTTAAATCGATTGATACTTGGATATTGGTCTTTGGTACCATCCAAGTTATCTCTCTTTGATTGGACTCGCGAATCATATTTGCTTGAGTAAATCAAATCGAGAGATTGAGATAATAACTCCTTGAGTATTTTCTATTGATTGAGTATAGTTGATTCTCTAGAAAAATAACTCTGAGTTGTCCATACAGATTGCTAATCGAAATTTTGGGTGAGGTTGTTAGACCCCCGCTTTTTCAAAAAGGATACAAGGCTTCAGAACCTTAATTCCGATTTGGAAAACCTTCATATGGAAGATGGAGAAACATTTGATGAGTTTAATCACAAAGTGTCTGAAATTGTTAATGCATCTTTTGCATTGGGTAAGACTATTCCTGAAAAGGACATTGTGATGAAAATTCTCAGATCACTGCCATCTAGATACGATGCTAAGAAGCATGCCATTATTGAGGGAAATAGCCTAGATACTCTCTCCAGAAGCACGCTGGTTGGTAAGCTCAAGATCTTTGATCACGAACTTTCATCCAAGGCTAAGGATGTTGTGTTCAAAGCACTAAAGGACACTAAATTACTTGATAAAAGTAAAAAAATGTATGTCTCTGAAGATGATCACTCTAAGATAGATTCATCAGATGAAGATCTTGACAAATCGGTCTCTATGATCACAAGACAGTTTAAGGATCTTCTATTAAAGAGAAGTAAACGGTTCTCCAGAGATAAGCCTAAGGCATCAGTCAAACCTCATAATCGTGTTTCTCCTAAAAATAGGGATATTGATGAAACTGATGATGAGGATATGCCTCAGTGATTTAAGTGTAAAGGATTTGGTCATTTTGCGAACGAGTGACCAAATCGTAGAAAATACACTGGGAACAAAGGTCTTGCTGCAACTCTTGATGAAATGTCTGACGATTATGATTCACATGAAGATGAGAAATCAAGTGTTGCACTTCTTGGTGAAAATATTGATTTTGATAATTGTAGCAATATACATATCAATTTTGATATTCTTTCAGAAGATAATCCAACCATTCCGGAAGAAAAAATTGACCCTTTTCTTAGAAACTCTGTTTATTATGCTTCAGGATCCACTATGTGCCTATCTGCTTGCACATTTCAGAAGCCTGATTACTATCCAAACGTGACGTGCTCATATTGTTCATTAAAAGGTCATGGACTCTCAAGGTGTTACAAGTTCAAACACAAGCAATGACACGTCAAAAAACTTCAACGAAGAGCAAATCATCTAGCAAGAAATCTTAAACTTGCTCAGAAGACCGCAGAGGTATGTAAGATTTTATCTTCGTCTAAGAAGTTAGTTTCCAAGGGAATATCAAGACCATTTGAAAAGAAAGTATGGTCAAATCGTTTTGATAGACAGAGGTCTGTGGATTCCTCTCAAGAGGAAATTGGTGGACAAATTGTTGTTCACCACAGAACAACTTAATTGTGTTGTGTCTAAAAATCTTGTCTCATGTGCCTGATGAAAAGATACAATGATTTTGTACCTCTCAGGCTTTAAGAAAAGTTTTGTTTCTTCTTTTCTTAGTCATTTCTTATTTTTGTCTATCAAACAAAATAAAAAGGGTACTATCGACAATTCTGCTCTTTATAGGGATAAGAGTTGATCGTCTACAAACCTGTTTTAGGTTTCGAACCCTACATTCCTTTTCCTTCTCTAAATCCTCTCTTTATCTTAAGACTACTTTTTGAGCTATTGTGAATTCCTCTCACGAATCCATATGCTTATGGACGCTCCAAGAAAGATGTCTTCTGATTAAAAAGAAGGTAATGTGATTGTTAAGCCATCAATCATGAAGGAAAAAGAAAAATCTCCATTGCCTCCAACCTTGAAAAGAAAAATAAGAAATACGAGGAAGCCACGAGATGTTCCTTCAAATTCTCAGAAGTTTTATGATGTTCTTGAAGTGTTGAAGGAGTTGTGAAAGGAGATTCAACAAATAAAGGCTTTTATGTATAAGACTCATGTGATTCAGAAGGCCCTGGTTCGACAACAGCAACCAAGAAGGTTCATTGATATAAACTCCTTTCTTAATGAACCCTATGTTCCAATGGTTGTTGACAACAAGGAGTTCGGGGACGATAATGAATTCTTCAAATGTTTTAATGTCTAGTAAATCCTCTATGTTTTCTATTTTATTTAGAAGAATAAATAGTGTTTTGGAATAGCCATGATTGTGATTACACATAGCTATATCCAATGATTTCATTTTCTTGTTTTTATATTTTTTGGTTTAAAAATTCTAAAGTTGTTTGGAAGATGATGGTTGCAGTATTAATCTTTATGGTTTTATATATTGCAATATTTTGATGGGATATGTGTGTTTACGTCCATGAACTTGATTATCCCATATTTTGTCAAAAGTAAAGTCGTTCACGTATTGGTATGCAAATATTGATAAAGGAATGAATGGACTTTTAGCAAAACACAAAAGTTAAGCCTACATTGTCAATTATTGATGTAAGATAGGTTAAAATCTTTTATGATTCAAGGATAAAGTCTATTATGTCACTTTGTGATGGAAAAATAGAATAGGTCCTTGTTTTGTTATCCACGGTATAGAGCTTAATTGTTCCATATTATTATGTATTACCGCGAAGGTTCCATTGTGCATTTTATGTTGAGCACGATACAACTAAGTCGATTCCTTATTGGCATGGTTGGTTGTTCCATGAGATGATGTATGTTGAGCATTAAGAACTAAATTAATCAACTTGTGTGGTTATTTAGTTTGTATTCCATGAGTTCACTCATGTTGAGTACATGTACGGTTAAGGTTGTCATTTCCTATGATAATCTTAGTCGGGGTTCCACAATCTCTTATGTTGAGCCCAAATGAACTAAATCAATCATCTTGTGTGATTATTTAGTTAGCACTCCATAGATTTTTATCATGTCGAGTGTGGACAATTGAATTGATCACTTTGTGATTAGTTTAATTGTGTAATCCGGTTAGACTATTTATGGGTTCTCTTGTGAATAATCTAATCGATGAATTCAGTCCCCATAAGTTTACTTGTGTTTAGCATATTTAGTCAAATTAATCTTGGTTCGCTTTGGTTAATATGATTAAATATTTTGGATTCCAAATTCATACTTGTATGCAATTTGTTGAGTCTAAAGAAATCCTTCTTTTCTCTTGAAATTAAGGTCGCTCTTGTTGTTCCTTTGGGAATGACATCTTATGGGGGAGAGTTCTTTTGAACTTGCGCTTAATTTACAAATCTTTGTGGGGAGTGCGGCTGTGGATTTTTTAGAGGTTATCTTGTATCTTTATAAACTCCTTGATGAATGCATTTAGCCTCGGCTTTATGATTGCATCTAAACAAGATGATAGAACATTTACCGTTGGTCATGAAATGTCTCTTACGGAAATTTCATTAGGATCCCGTTCTTGTACCTTTGCCAATTTTATTGACAAAAAGTGGGAGAATTAATTGTAGTTCATACTACAAATACATATGGTTTTTGGATCATTATGTAATGGGGAGTGGTTTCCATGTGAGATGGAGTATTGACTAAGGGGGAGTGAAGTATCACCATAGTATTGTTATTGAAGTTGTGATACAATTGGACTTTGACGCTGTGTAATAATATTATGACACTATATAATAATGATTGAGAACCAATGCTTTTCTCATTGTTATAGCTACGGATCTTCAACAACGATGATGCTAAACTTACAACTTTTGGGATCATTGTACTACTTGGAAGTGACGAAGATTTCGAGTATTGTTGAAGATTAGGCATGTGGAATAGGAGCTACAAAGTTTATTTATATAATTTTTGTATTCCATATGTATTAACAGTTTTTCCACTAAAATTGACAAAGGGGGAGATTGTTAGAGCACTGCTCAGTCAAACTCGCATGCGTTACTATCTCAAGCATGTTTGTCAATCTTAGTAATCAAAACTATAAAGTCTTGATTTCTAGTCTACTATAGCTAAGGTCTCGGACTAGGATATAAAGTGTAGTTGAGCTCAAGAACTCCACGGAGATCATCATACAAGACGAATGACTACTCAAGGAACCAGTGGATCTTCATCGACTAAAAGGTATGTGGAGACTTGAACTTATCTATCACTCAAAAGTCTATCTACTCTATCTCCTATCTTGATACAAAAGTCGTTTTACTATATAGACTAAGAATATGCACATGTGATATTTCGAGCTGAGTATATATCTCTTATTTATTTCTCAAAATGGGTGTTGGTAAAGCTTTCACTTTAGCCAAGTTCATCTTTGCCTAGTGTCGAAATTCATGTTATGTTTCAATCATTTTGGAAATCGTTCTGACGAAAAATAGTTTGTGAATAACAACTATATAACGCCCTTTGAGAATGTTTCGATGATTGAAATGAGAGTTTAGATTATATAACCATTGTGGGATATAAACATTGTTGTGGAAACACATATATTTATAAGTCCTTAACACTTGAACCGAAGTTTGCGAACTTTGTTAATCAAGTGGAACCGGAACGTGAGCAACAACTCAGTCCGCGAACTCAATCCGCGAACCCAGTCCGCGAACTCAATCCGCGAACTGGCGTAAGTTCTTAAACCCGAGAATATCTGCTGAAGTTGAAGCTCAGGTGTAGTCCGTGAACTGACAGAAGTTCTCATCCAAAAATATTCTGCTGGAGTTTATTAACTTCAACCGGTTAGCTTGAGTCCGCGAACTCAAGAGGTTATGTCTGAAAACGTTATTCGTGAACTTATCTTAAATTACTAAGGAATGCTTTTGCAAACCGTGGCTTTATAGTTCATGAAATGATTTGATTGAATCACATTATTTTTTGATTCAATTGTGTCTCTTGTAATACTTGGGATCTCATAGCAATTGAACAACTCTCTAACTAGTTCATTTGAGTCATTTGGACTAGTTATGGTGAAGAAGAATATGGTTGATATGAAAGTTATCATTTGTCTAACCATTTGGTTGACTAATATTGAACCAACCATTGTACACATATGGGTACGGTTACGTGAACTCAAAACGTCAAGTACATGTGTGTATGAAAAGTTAAGTTTTCGATCTAACGGTTGAGAGATATTATCTTGTATCTAATCAGTTTCTCATCTAATGGTGAATATTGAATGCTTTGTTACTAAGTTAACATTGATTGCAAAACCTGATTTGAAAGACTATATAAGGGAGAACTCTAGAAACTGGGAAACCTAATCCCCGCACATTCTGTATGATACTAGTTTGCTAAAGCTAGAGTCGATTCTCCTTTAACCTTTGGTTTTCTTCTTTAAAACCAGGTTAACGACTTAAAGACATCATTGGGATTGTGAAGCCAGACCGATACTGCTTTTCTTGTATTTGTGTGATCTGATCTTGTTGTTTCTATCGTACGAGTACAATTATAATAATTGGCTTGAGATTTCTATCTCCGATAGGCAAGATAAAAGTAGTCACAAACATCTTCGTCTCATTGTTTGTGATTCCTCAATAATCTTCTTCGTTGCGTCGATTAAGTTTATTATGAGGTGATTGATAAAATTGAGCTGTTCTTCAGGAATATAAGTCTGGTTTTATCAATTGGTTCCTATTCACCATGATTTATCAAAAGGCGGAACAAAACTTGTAGGTTTATTCGTGGGAGACGAATTTATCTATTACCTGTAGACTTTTCTGTGTGAGACAGATTTGTTTATCCAAGTCTTCGACTTTGGGTCGTATCAACTCTTGGTTATGGGTAAGATCAGCTAAGGGAATCAATTGTGCAGTATCCTGCTAGGATCAGAGGCATAGGAGCATAACTGTACCTTGGATCAGTGTGAGATTGGTTGGGGTTCAACTAAAGTCCAAACCGAAGTTAGTTTGGAGTAGGCTAGTGTCTGTAGCGGATTAATACAGTGTATGTTCAATCTGGACTAGGTCCCGGGGTTTTCTGCATTTGCGGTTTCCTCGTTAACAAAATTTTGGTGTCTGTGTTATTTCTTTTCCACATTATATTTTTATATAATTGAAATAATACAGGTTTTGCGTTGTTCAATCGATTAGAATATCCGACCTTATTGGTTGTTGATTTAAATCCATTGACACTTCGATATTGGTCTTTGGTACCATCCAATTTATCTCTCTTTGATTACACTCGTGAATCATATTTTCTTGAGTAAATCAAATCTAGAGATTGAGATAATAACTCCTTGAGTATTTTCTATTGATTGAGTCTAATTGTATAGTTGATTCTCTAGAAAACAACTCGGAGTTGTCCATACAGACTGTTAATCGAAATATTGGGTGAGGTTGTTAGACCCCCGCATTTTCAAAGTGGGCTGCATCATGCTCTACTAGCATCTTGCAAGGGTAAATGAACGTGCATTTTCTTAGCTTTAAGGCACGGATTGTAGCTTCATCATGGCGCATTGGGGGAGTTATAGGCGTGCCAGGCGTAATTTTCCGATCCGTCACCATTGGTATCAGAGCAAGTTCTGAGATAACTTTAGGAACTGCGCGGGAATGGCTTGTCAGTTAGTATTTTCCTTAATGGAAAACTTAAAGTTGGAGAGTATGCCAAATTTTGTGCGGAAAGAGTTAGTAGCTGCTAGGCCAGTTACTTTCTGAATCGAGTTGAGTTTTTTTAAGTACTGTGAGTTTTCCTGGCCAAAGTGGCGCCCCACTTACGAGTGGAAATCCGAAAGACGGTCTGGGACGGTGGGTAGAAAATGGGACTGATCATCCCCACACGTTGGCAACTGGCCAATGGTATGCGTTATTAGGCCCAGCTAGCTAGCATCCCATTTACGAGTGGAAACCTAGATGACCGTCCAGAACGGTGAGAAACTGGATCATGTTCCACACATTACTATGCGTTGTTAGCACCAACCTTGTGAACCTTAGGGACTCTTAGGTGGTGGTATGGGACGTCATCTATGATACCTTCTCGAGATATCCTCTTGGAACTGGCCAATTGCGATTCTTGGTATTGTTGTAAGAACTTTTGGATTCCTGGGCATGCAGTATGGGACGTTTGCTCAGAAGGTCTAAATTGTTGTTCATGACAACTTGAAGAAACCCGTTATTTCTGAGCATCTGGTATGGGACTTATGTTCAGGAATCCAAATCGAAAAACTTGTTCACAATAGTTTTTGTTTTGAATTTCGGGGACGAAATTCTTTAAAGGGGTGAATAATGTAATACCCCATGTTTTTAGCATGGCGCATGCTAAAAGATGTGCCATGGCCTGAGATGACGCATTGTGTTTGGCATTTGGCCATGAGCCAAATCTCGCATCAAATGATGCATTAGGCCAATTGGGTAGGTGGACTTAAGCTTGCAGCGTAATCATTGCGCATTATGAAAGCTATTGTCTTGTAGCCAATATCGCACAATCATTGTGTATCAGGACAGAGAGGGTTGGCCCAACGAGTGATGCGCAATTATTGTACTGAAACGCGATCATTACACACAATCATTGTACTGATACACAATCAATAAAAACAATCATTATGCGCATACACATCATTACACGCAATCATTGCGCGCATACGTAATGATTGCGAATTAATAGTGAAGTAATCATGTCAATTTGTTGCCCTTTTCATATTTGTAGAAATTGTAAGTTAACATATATAGGGAGGGGTAGTTGGTTGAAGGTGCATATGCGGACTATGAGCCAATTAAGCTTCATACCTTAGCTGAAAGAGTATAAATGATGCCCAAGGCTCATTTATAGTTGCGTATCCTTGCGAAGAGGGCATTTGATGTTTAGGCATCATTATGCCATGCCGCGGACCCGATAATGTATAATCATTGTGCATTTTGACGCAATGACCTATATGGACCAGGCCATTACTATTTTTGTTAGGCCACTGCCTCGGAAACGAGTTGGATTAAGTTTTTATCCCTTCGAGGATGAAATACGGGCTGTGCTTGATCCCTTTAGATTAGGGAAGGGTACGCAGCCGCAATGAGTTGTATCATTTCCGGTCCAGCATGTTATCACTTATATCATTTAATTACGAGATGATTGCGGCAGAATGGCCCCTCATATCATCTAATCTTGGTAGATCGATGCACGAGATGATTGTGGTCAAGCTTGATGAGGCTTAGTTGCATGCCAGCAAGTGGATGCTTATACTTCTTATCAAGCTACAAAGAGCAAGCTATAGCCTATCTGGAGGCTAAATACCCAAGTGTCGTAATTTATCTCAAGACGGGTCTAAATTGATTGGAAACATACCAATGATCAAGACGTCATACGGTCTTGGGATTTTAGCCAAATTCCATTGTTTAGGGCCTCAAAAGGACGTTTTTCCTATTTTAAGAAAGTTTTTGTTTTCTTAATTAACCCTTTGCGGATCGAGGGTGAGTTGGACCGGTGTGGAAGCTAAGTTGGATGCATCATGCTCTACGAGCATGATTGCAAGGGCAAATAAACTTGTATTTGCTTAGCTTTAAGGCCCGGACTGTAGATTCATCATGGCGCATTAGGGATGTTATGGGAGTTCCAGGCGTAATTTTCCGATCTGTCACAATTGATATCAGAGAAAGTTCCGAGATATCTCTAGGGACTGTGCGGGAATGGCTTGTCAGCTAATATTTTCTTTAATGGAAAACTTAAAGTTGGAGAGTATGCCAACTTTTACGCGGAAAGAGTTAGTAACTGCTAGGCCGGTTACTTTGGGAATCGAGTTGAGCTTTTTTAAGTACTGTGAATTTTCCTAGCCTAAGTGGCACCCCACTTACATGTGGAAATCCGGAAGACCGTCTGGGACGGTGGGTAGAAAATGGGACTGATCATCCCCACACGTTGGCAACTGGCCAATGGTGTGCGTTGTCAGGCCCGGCTAGCATCCCACTTACGAGTGGCAACCTAGATGACCGTCAGGAATGGTGAGCAACTGGATCACGTTCCACACATTACTATGCGTTGTTAGAACCAACTTTATGAACCTTAGGGACTCATGGGTGGTGGTATGTGACGCCATCTATGATACCTTGTCGAGATATCCTCTTGGCACTGGCCAATTGCGATTCTTGATATTGTTGTGGGCAATTTTGGATTCCTAGGCATGCGGTAGGGGATGTTTGCTCAGAAGGTCTAAATTGTTGTTCATGACAACTTGAAGAAACCCGTGATTTCTGAGCATCTGGTATGGGGATTTTGTTCAGGAATCTAAATCGAAAAGCTTGTTCACAATAGTTTTTGTTTTGAATTTCGGGGACGAAATTCTTTAAAGGGGTGAATAATGCAACACCCCGTGTTTTTAGCATGGCGCATGCTAAAAGATGCGCTATGGCCTGAGATGAAGCTTTATCCAAAGCTTTCGTTGGTTGGTAAGACATAGATTGGCTTAAGGCCAAAATAGCGCATTGTGTTTGGCATTTGGACATGAGCCAAATATCGCATCAAATTATGCATTAGGACAATTGGGTAGGTGGCCTTAAGCTTGTAGCATAATCATTGCGTATTATAAAATCTATCGGACAATCATTGTGCATCAGGATTCAGGACAGAGAGGGCTTGCCGAACGAGTGTTGCGCAATTATTGTACTGATACGCAATTATTACACACAATTATTATACTGATACACAATCATTACAAACAATCATTATGCACATACGCAATCATTACACACAATCATTGTGCGCATACGCAATGATTATGAATGAATAGTAAAGAAAGCATGTTAATTTGCTGCCCTTTTCCTAGTTGTAGAAATTGCAAGTTAACATATATAGGGAGGGGTAGTTGGTTGAAGGTTCATATGCGGACTATGTGCCAATTAAGATTCATACCTTAGCTGGAAGAGTATAAATGATGCCTAAGGCTCATTTATAGTTGCGTAGCCTTGCGAAGAGGGCATTTGATGTTTAGGCATCACTATGCCATGTCGTGGACCCGATAATGCATAATCATTGTGCATTTTGACGCAATGGCATATATGGACCAGGACATTACCATTTTTGTTAGGACATTGCCTCGCAAACGAGTTTGATTAAGCTTCTATCCCTTGGAGGATGAACTACAGTCTATGCTTTATCCCTTTAGAGTAGGGAAGGGTACGTAGGCAGCCGCAATGAGTTGCAGCATTGCCGGTCCAGCACGTTATCGCTTATATCATCTAATTGTGAGATGATTGTGGCAGATTGGACCCTCATATCATCTAAGCTCGGTAGCTCGATGCAAGAGATTATTGTGGTCAAGCTTGATGAGGCTTAGTTGCATGCCAGCAAGTGGATTCTTATACTTCCTATCAATCTACAAAGAGCAAGTTATATCCTATCTGGAGGCTAAAAACCCGAGTGTCGTAATTTATCTCAAGACGGGCCTAAATTGATTGGAAACATACCAATGATCAAGACGTTATACGGTCTTGAGATTTTAGCCAAATTCCATTGTTTAGGGCCTCAAAAGGACGTTTTTCCTATTTTATGAAAGTTTTTGTTTTCTTAATTAACCCTTTGCGGATCGAGGGTGAGTTGGAACGGTGTGGAAGCTAAGGTTGCAGCATCATTCTCTACGAGCATGCTTGCAAGGGAAAATGAACATGCATTTGCCTAGCTTTAAGGCCCGGACTGTAGCTTCATCATGGTGCATCGGTGGAGTTATGCCTGCGCACCCAGGCGTAATTTTCCAGTCCATTACAATATAATTTCACTTCCTTGGATAAAAATACTACTCATGTTCGCTAATTCTTTGTTCTTTTGGTTAATTGTTCTTTTCATATTCATTGTTATCAATTCACATGGGAATTTGAGTTTTTTTAGTTAGATTTCTGTTGAATTCAGGCTTATACTTTTAAAGGATCATATTAAAATTATTTTGTTTGCAGGAACTGTTTAGAATTTGATCTTTGAACTTTTTGATCGACTGTATAGAAAATATCTCTAAGTTAAGATAGGGATTTCTTGAACTAAGAAAAGATATTTACACTATTAGAATCATGGAAATTATTTAATTTGAATTTTGTTAATTTGAATTTGAGTGAAATTTGTATGCAAGGTAGTCAATATCGGTTGTATCGGCCGATATTATAGGTTTTTATCGTGTATCGGAAAAATAATGTACGATATCTAAATATCGGCGATACAAGAATGAAACGATAAAAAACACTCGTATCGGCCGATACAAATCGATATATCGGGCTCACCTGTACACTGATAATATCGACACGAGTAATTTGGTAAAATAAATTATTTATATATTAAATTTATAAACATAACCTTTCCTCCTAATTATATTCTTCCTGTATACCCTTGAAAACTCAATTTGATTCAGTAATGATGTTGGAATATGATTGAATTTATACAGTAAAGCTGTTAATCTTGAGAATTAATGCATCATATGACACCAAAATTTTTAGATTGAAAAATTTATAAATATAAAATTCTTGGTTTTAATGATGTATCACCTGTAAAAACCGATATAATCTTTTGTATTGGTGTATTGGACCGAGCCGATACAATACCGGTACACGATATTAACTACTTTGGTTGTATAATTTCTCAACTATAATAATTTCTATTCGATTTTACCACGCATACGGTAAAGAAGTTGAAGGCCTATGTTAATGATTCTTATAGACCTATGGTTTTGATAATTTTACCACCATTAGTTTCACTATTGATCCCAAAGAAGTGAAATCAATTTTATTTATATTTTTGAGAAACATCATTGATAACTTAAAAAGAAAAGGAAGGAGAACAAATATTAAGGTATATGTGGATTTTAGTTACCTACTTAAATTTCCTGCTCCTACGGAAAACCCCCGTTTAGTACGAAAGGTACTAATTTCCGCATAAGACAAACAAGTTTATTTTTTTATACGAGATTTAGTACCCTCCCTAATAAATCGGCACCCTTATTAATAATGTTCCATAAATTATGTTCACAAATATTCAAAATTTTAAGTTTGGGGTTGTATTCGATCATTCAGGGAAAACTTATTAATAACAGCCAAGTTATTTTACCTCGTGTAACTGGGGCTCTAGGTTTTAATTGGGGGCTGTCAATTTTGGTCCCATCCATGGGAGTTGGATGAGGAGTATCCAAGCATAGTAAAATGACTAGAGTACCCTAGCATGTGAAATCGTGACACATCATTTTATTTATTTATTTATTTTTGAGAATATATTTTTTATCATTAAAGTAATAGTTACTAATTTATAATTATTTTTTAGATCATGATGTCACTATTATTTTTAATTATAATTATTTTTACCAATATTTTTTTCTATTCAAATTCGATAGAATTCTCATCAGATAAAAAACTAGTCGGAAGCCGAGCAACAAGCTGGGCTCCAACTAGTTTAAATATTATTATTTTTTTAAAATATTTTTTTTTCTCTTTTGTTATAAGTTTTCCGCAGTCGTCATGGTCGATCCATCACAATCATGATGACCGACTTAAATTATGGTAAGGGAAAAAAAGTGACGTCGTGATCTAATATTTTAACCACGACTAGGGGTGAGCAAAATATCCGGAACCGCGGATTTCATCCGTATCCGTCCACAAAATTGCGGGTGAAACCCAATCCGCAAGATCTATGGACCGGACACGGGTGGAATTCTCAAATCCGCATTTTTAACGGCTTGGTTGCGGCTGGACTTTGAAATCCGCGGATTCATGTATGCTTGCATTTTATAGCGTTTCAATAGACAGATATGACGGCTACATAAGCTCTGGATAAGTAAAATAAAGCCCCAAGCAAATGACTCTTTGGGGCTACTCCACATGGTATTTCCATACAACAACTTAGATGATGTCCAAAATGCATTATTTGGATGCTTTGATAATCTTACAATTACAAAAAGGAAAAAGAGGATTTGGTCAAGCGAAAGTCAAACTCGCAGTCAACTTATTCAACCTTGATTTTCAACAAATTTTCTTTGATCTGATTTGATTTTACTGATTTTAATCGATCGATCTCATACCTTATCCTTCTATTCCTTGTTTTAATTGTGATTTTCTGATGGTTTTTCGTTTTGTTTCCACTCTGTTTTTTATGCCCTAATTTTATATTTTCTTTATCCTGTTGTAAATCGCTGGCTTTAATTCAGTCTTTTTCTTTTAATGGCAGATTAATCTTCTCCACCTTGTTGCCACACATTGGTGCAGCAATTATGTCCCATCACATCATGGATTTTCATCAGAGTTGGCAGTCTCAAAGTTGGCATCTTCAAAGTTGGCTTTTTATTGCAGTGGTGCAGGTGTTGTTCATCAATATCTCTTTACTTCATAGTTATCTAAATTGGGTTTATCAAAAGAGTTATTCCTTATCACCTTTATGGAAGTATGTCTACGTTGTTATCCATGATTCTTCACAAGCTTTGATATCCTCAAATATTTATCTGTTTTTGAATTTTTTAACCCTTATCACCCATACCTATCTTCATTACATCTTGACACCTCTTTCTGATATTAATTTGAACTGTCATACATATCTCCAGTTCTCTTTGACACCTCCTTCAGATTTTACCTATAAAAAACATATCATCAACTACTATTTCTTCCATACCCAACTTTGCTCTTATAATCTTTTTCATTTCATCATTCTGATGGCTAGACCTGTTATGAATAATATTACTCAGCAAATGGAAGATGTTTCACTCAGTGAAGAACCCCTTAGGAGAAGGGTGGTGATGCATTCAAATACTGCAATTTTAGCTGGAGTGAGAGATTGGAGGTATAGTCTTGCTGGTAAGCTTTATGCTCCTGGTATTATGACCTGGCAAGATGCTGAGCGTGATGCTAAATTCATCTGGCCTCACTTAAAAATACATAATCGATGGATGGTTCAGGTGCGTAATTTAGAACCTAACATCTTTGTTATCAAATTTCAAGTTTCTGATGATAAAGAAGCAATTCTTTTTGGAGCTGCTTGGAATTTTGATGGTCATTTGATAGTGCTTAAAGATTGGAACCCAACTATGGATTATCATCAACTTGATTTCTCGGTTTCACCTTATTGGCTAGAGTACAAATACTTGTTACCTGAATTTACTTATGCTGACATTTTATGTATGCTTGGTAACATTGTGGATGAGGTTAGAGTTGTTGATCCTGATGGAGTTAACCCTACAACTTCTTCCAAATATAGGGCTTTAGTTCTTATCAATGTTAACACTCCACTCATTACTGGTATTACTGCTGCTAATGCTGCTGGTGTAACTAGATGGATTGGATTCTTTTATGAGAAACAACCATATCGTCTATGCTCTGATTGTAAGGTTCCAAATCATGAAGCAAATGATTGTGCTGATATGACTCACAAAAGAATGGAAATGGAAGAAATTGTTAGAGGATTTGGTTTTGCTGAACCAATCTTTCCTCCCCAAAGAAATCCTCAACAGGAAGCTCAACTTTTCCTCCAACATGCTTCTCAAAGGCGTACCAGACTTCGATAACCTAGTGATCAAGAACAACCTTGACCTTTTGAAGGGATGAATATATCAATTTTCTCAGCTATTGACTATGGTTCTCAAGATGAGTCATCTTATAACAATCGATCTCAACCTACTACTTTAGTGATTCCGGTCTCAACTTTATCAAGTGATGGTGCTAGTACAAGTGGTACTAAGAAAACATATTGACGTTGTCCTACCTTGGTTGTAACTTCTGAGGCTCAAGATGCTGCTGCCGATTTTGAGAATAATATAATCACTACTCAAGCTGATAAAACTGTCTCTCTACATGATGATAATACTTCTTTTGATCAAGAAAATGTGTGGTACATTGATGCTGCTAATGCTTTTGCTGCTCAGAATCATTCTGATGCATGGCAAAAGGTGTTTATGTTACTCTTTACTTGTTATTTTCTGTTTTTGTCTTTACAAAATTTTGTTTTAATCACTCCTTTCAATATTGTTTTTTAAATTTTACAAATATGAAAAAAAATTCTTGGAACTGTCAAGGTATAGGAAACCCTCACACTAGAGATTATCTGAGATTTTTCTTGAGTCATTATGATCCAGATATCTTCTTTTTGTACGAAACTAAAGCCCAACCTAACAATATGAGATTTTATCTTTCTCACACTAGATATCCTCGTTATTGGTTTTATCCTGCTATTGGCCTATATGGTGGTATTGCTTTAGCTTGGAAAGATAGAGTTGATCCTGAAATTATGCATAATACAAGTGACACAATTCATGCTATTATCCATACTCATAATCATAACTCTGATTTCTTAATTACTTTTATGTATGGTGCACATAATGCAATTGATAACAATAATCAGTGGCATTATCTTTTAGACATGCATAGTTCTGTTGATCTTCCGTGGGCTCTTTTTGGGGATTTGAATTTTACGATGTCTAACTCAGAAACTCATAGTCATCCTAGTCATACTCATCATGCTAGCCATATAAGAGATTTTGTACAACAATTAAGACTTATTGATTTAGGTTATATGGGTTCAGATACCACTTGGTCTAATCACAGGTCTAGCTTTGATCATGTTTCTTCTAGACTAGATAGAGCACTTTTAAATCCTCAGTGGACCAGTAGTTATAATGATGATTATCTTCAATATCTTGTTCCCATTGCATCTGATCATAGTCCCATCCTTTTACACACAATCCCTAGCTCAGTTAGGCATTCTCCTTTTAAATTATACAAACGCTGGTTAAGATTTCCTTCTTGCATTGATACTATCACTCAAAGTTTGAATCAAAATTTTCCGGGTTCCCCTTCTTATCAATTTTCAAGCAAGTTAAAGTTTACTAGAACTCAACTGCAACAATGGAAAAGGCTGAATTTTGGTAACATTGAAGCAACGATTCATCGTATTCAGACTCAACTTCAGACGTACTATGACAACAATGTTCCCACTAATGATCCTGAGGTTCAACAGTTAAGTACTTCTCTGCAGAATTGGCTTTCAATACAAAAGGAATACTTCATGCAGCAGGCGGGTGACAAATGTTTAGAAGCAGATCGAAATACTTCTTACTTTCACTCTATGGCAAACTTCAATAATAGGAGATCAAATATTCAAGCTATTCAAGGCCCTCTTGGTATATGGTATGACTCTCGAGCTAAAATTGAAGATATTTTTCTTTCTCATTTTCGAAATATTACTTTGACTTCTAACCCTTCAGTTAACCAAGACATTATACAGCTGTTTCAACCTTGTATTTATGAAGATGAAAATTTGAATCTTTCTCGTCTTCCTGATGCTCAAGAGATTAAAGAAGTTGTTTTTAGTATCAGGTCTTGGGCTTCTCCGGGCAATGACGGCTTTCCAGCAGCTTTTTATCAACAATATTGGGATACGGTTAGTACTGAGGTAATCTCCATGGTTCATCACTTTTTTGCTAATAAACATATGCTCAAGGAAATTAATCACACTTATCAAATCCTCATTCCTAAAGTTCAGTATCCTCAAACCCCTGTAGATTACAGACCAATTAGTCTTTGTAACGTTATCTATAAAATCATCTCATAAATTTTAGCTAATCGCTTAAAACCTCTTTTGTCGAAAATAATCTCCCCAACTCAAACAACATATGTTTCTGGAAGACATATTCATGATAATGTCATCATTTCCCATGAGTTACTGCTTACTATGAAAACTAAGAAAATTAAAAAAGCTCTTATTGGCATGAAATTAGATATGTCGAAAGCTTTCGACCGGGTTGAGTGGACTTTTTTTCTTTCAATTTTTAAACAGTTGGGGTTTAATTCTAATTGGATAGATATGATTCAGCAATGTGTTTCAACAACAAATATCTATCTTCCTATTAATGGTGTTCCAAGTGCTTCTTTCTCTCCTTCTCGAGGCATCCGTCAAGGTGACCCTTTGTCACCCTACTTGTTTCTTTTTGTTATGGAAACTTTTTCTCGGCTATTACAATCTAACGTTGACTCTGGTTCTATTGAAGGTCTGAAAATAAATAGGCATTGCCCTGTGATTAACCATCTATTTTTCGCAGATGATTGTTTGTTATTCCTTCAGGCAAACTCTGCTCAAATACTTCACCTTAAACATCTCTTTGCATTGTTTGGTCAAGCTTCATGTCAGGTGATTAACATGCAAAAATCGACAGTATTTTTTAGTAAGCATACTACTAATTCTCAAAAATCAAGTATTTCTGGCATCCTCAATATGAAGCTTATGGGTATTGGTGAGAAGTACTTGGGCATCCCCCTTTTATTACATAGATCTCGTCAACAAAACTATCGTGGGATCGTAGATAATATGACTCATCGTCTGTAGGGATGGCAGAGTAAAACAGTTAACCAGGCATGAAGAACAATTCAAGTGAACAATGTTCTTAGTTCGATGGGAATGTATCAGATGCAAGTCTTTAAGATTCCTGATTCTATAATTCGCCAAATGGATAAGATTCAGAGACAGTACTGGTGGAATAACTTCAATACGCAACATGCTTCTCATTTCATTTCTTGGGATAGGATGAAAGTTCCTAAAAGACAGGGAGGTTTGGGTTTAAAACATCTTAATAATTATAATGCATCTTTTCTAGCCAAAATGGCTTGGAATTTGATTCACAATCAAGATGCTTTGTATGCAAAAAATTTAAAAGGTAAATACTTCCCTTATTTTGATCTTCAGTATTCTCCACCGCCTGACATAAAGAATTCTAGTTGGTTTTGGCAGAGTTTATGTTATATCCTGCAGATTATAATGGAAAATGCTAAGTGGCAAGTGGGTGATGGTTCAAATATTAATATTTGGACTTCAAACTGGATTCCTTCCATCTCTACAGCTCTTCAAGGTTGGAATGAATTACATCTTCAGGACATACAATGGGTTTCTCAGTTGATTGAGTTACCTGAAGCTCAATGGAATATTAACCTACTGAGGCAACTGTTTACTCCTGACCAGGTAAACTCAATCTTAACTATTCCCATTCAACTAGATCAACCGGATTCTCTTATATGGCCCTTCACATCATCGGGTATCTTTACTACTTCTCCAACCTACAAAATGCTCTGTGCTGAGAATTATCCAACGGATATGTCTCTTAACTTGTCTCAACATTTTTGGCTTAAATTTTGGAAACTCAAGATGCCGCATAAGTTTCAGATTTTCTTATGGAAGGGACTTCACAATGTTCTGCCAGTTAAAATCAAGTTATTTCATCATATGAGTTCTTCTGATCAACAATGTGTCCTTTGTAACACTGGTAATTCTGAAGATATTGATCATATGCTTCTTCACTGTCCATTTGCTCAAGTTGCTTGGCGAAAGTTTCTACCACATCATTATTCTTCTATAATGCAGCATTCAACACTCTCTTTGTGGATTCAGAGTTGGCAATTACAAGATTCTCCTATAAATATATACAATAACTCTAACTATATCCATATTATTGTCTGCATCATGCATTTTATCTGGAAACATAGGTGTAGAGTCATCTTTAGCAACTTAAATCCCAATCCAAACACTGTCATCCATCAAATAAGTTATTACATCTCTCTACATCATTTAGATACTGCCACTGTTAACAGTCATTCAATCACTGTTTCAAATGATCTGAATAATACTTGGAAGCCTCCTCCTTTGAATGTTTATAAAGTTAATATTGATGCTTCATTCAGTCCACACTCTTTATTGGCTGGTATCTGCATTATAACAAGAAATCATGCAGGACAATATGTGGTGGGCAAAGGAGCAGTAAAAGGAGCTATTAATGTACATCAAGCTGAAGCTTGGGCTTTGCTAGAAGCGATGGACATGGCTACTACTTATGGTTGGACTCAAGTTATTTTTGAGACTGATAACTTGAATATCAGCTCTTTTTTGCAGCATATTTCTTCTCTTTCTCCTTGCAGAGTCTTCCTATTTTAAGAAAATATGTAAATAGATGTACTGCAAATGATGTGTGGTCTTGTGAGTTTGTCTATAGAGTATGTAATAAAACTGCTGATGCCTTGGCAAAAGCTGCTAGGAAACATAACCTTTGTGGGGAATGGTGGTTACAGCCACCAGCTATGTTAATTCCTCACTTTGAGAATGATGTAAGATTATCCTCTGTCTAATATATTAGTCTCTTTGTTAAAAAAAACTTAGATGATGTCCTGCTCAAAAATTCAGGCCGGTTATGATTTGGAGACACGTTATTAACCTTTTTCAGCCACATACTTCTAGTTGGTCCATGCATCAAGCGCAGATTTGGATCAAATCACACGTCAAACTCAAACAAACGAATACCATCTCTGATCTAAAAATTTGGGGTGATATTATATTGAAGTTTTACTTTTTTTTTTTTTTGACTTAATTCGCGGGTAATCCGTATCCGGTCCGTATTATCCGTTGATCCGCAGATGTCAAATCCGCGGGTGATTGGGCCGGACACGGTTTGATTTTCCAAATCCGCAACTTTGACGGTTTGGACGCGGGTGACCCCTAATCCGCATCCGTTCGTCCGTTGCACACCCCTAACCACGACGACTCTTGTCAATTTGCGATAGAAATGGGCTTATACAATATCCATTACAGTTATCATTATTCTAAATTTTAACCATGACTACTCTTTTTTCTTGAAAATATTCCATCACGATCGTTAAGGTTCTAAATTTTGACACTATAACAATTCTTTTAATTTTAAATCAGAAGATAACCATAGAAAATCGTCATGATTCTGATTTATAGACCATGGCGATTTGAAAGATCGGTCATCATGGTCTATAAACTAAAATCATGATGACTTTTCATACAAATCGTGTAAAAACATCAAAAATTAAACTAAATATTTTAAACGGAAAAAAATTCAAAAATAAAATTAAAATAAAGCAATAGAATGAAATAAGAAATGATTATTTCCTAATTGATTCAAAAATTGTGGATTTTATTCTTCACGTACCATTTTCGTTTTCGCGGTATGATTTGTATCCATGTCTATTCCTTAAAATCAAATTTATGGAAAGAGATTTTTATTCCCATGAATTTTTTTCCTAAAGAGTGGGAATCCCAATCCCACCACCTCCTATGGGTTTTGTATTCCCTTATTTTTGGGGAATCCTATTCCTAACCACCCTCTATTCCTGTTTACCAAACATGATAATGGAATTGTATTACCAAAAAACTGATTCCCATTCCCTCTAACCAAACACGCCATAAGAGTTAAGTTGTTTAGATATGCCAATGAGACAGTAAAACATATTATGCTGCCCCAACATTTTGAGCACAAGTTTAAAGTCACATAACATAAGCGTGTCTTTTGGGAGGTCACCTTTGCGTAATTCCTGGGGAAGCTAAAGTTTTATCTCTTTCCAAAAAGGGTTTTGTTATCTTGTGCATCCATGCACAAGATAACAGCCAATCATTATCATGGAAAAGTGTAAAAAATTATAAAATATAAGAGAGAATGATTCTTTGCATTTGAGAATGCAAAGATTTATGAATTTTTGAAATTATCTCTCTACAAATGCATTCCTCAATGCAAAGATTCATTCTCTCTCTTATATTTTATTGTTTTTTACATTTTTCCATGCCAATGATTGGTTGTTATCTTGTGCATGAATGCACAAGATAACAAAACCCAAAAAAAAAAATCATGCTGTAGTAGTCTTGGACTATAATTAATGTCCACTGAATACAAAATGCATCATAATTTATCTCTTTCAAAGGAAATAAATATGAGCTATCTTAGAGCAATTCCTATGATAATTCACAAACTCAATTTTTTGTTGAGCCAGGTGGATGGTCAAACACGTTTCTCCATTATGGAAAATGCACTCAACGATTGAACATTACACGTGCGTCAATGGATTGAGCGCCCACCGACTCATCCTTCAATTACAGGTACAAAAAATATATTATTAAACTGATTATAATATTAGGTTATATATAATATTGTTTTAAAACTCAACCTATAATAATCATTGTGTCCCACTTTTGAGTATTTTTGTTTTTTTGAAGAGCACTTTTGAGTATTTCACTCGGGTTATTGCTCCACTAATGATTATTAGCCCCACTTTTCAATATAGTATCAATTTATATGTCTTCTATCTATAATAAAAAAAGTATAGAGAATTAGTGAGCGATCTTACAACAGAAGTGGCGCTATACATGATGACGCATGCGTTATTTTTCCTAACGTCAGCTTTCGTATCAATGACGCTCGTCTTTACCACAGACGCGCGCCGAATGTTCCGACTCAATGTTCAAACCAACAGATTTGATGGTTTGAATATCCATTTTTCATGTTTGTTCATTCCATAGTGGGAGAAAAATGAACAAACTCCAAGTTTGTTCATCCCATAGAAAATGCTCTTAGAGTTCAGCATTTGGAGTACTTGAGAGTCAGAAGAATGCTGCGATTTTGGTGTATCATGATGACACTTCTACTTATTTATGGAAAACTCTACAACCGGGACAACTAACATGTGCCACATCTGGGACAATCAATCCAGACCCATCGGCAGTAGATGCTTAATAAATTATGTCATGAAGTAAAGTTTAGCGCATACGGTACCCTCAATGAATCAGCGCCAGCTAGAAGCAGTTTTGAGAAAGAGGAGAAGTTTCCTAGAAAATGTAGTAGATGTATATGTTCACCAACATTGCCTAACTAGGAACGGACTCTGATAGTTGCCATTCACTTTGGAAGGCACTAGTGTTTTGGGTAACTCATGCATGGAATCTAATCACAATGCAACCTCACTACACTAGTGCCATCTTTTACATCACCTCAAAGAAGATGAAAGGCATCAATAGTTAGTGTTAGAAAAAAACGTTTTTAAAAAATTTAATTAAAAATGCATGAACCATGTTTTGATCCCAAGACCTTATGCTCCCTAGATGTTTTTTCATGTGAATGAATAAAACATTAGTCCCATATAGACTAAAACATTTAGAGTTTTAGACTTAAATAGCATTGGTTTAGCCTTAAGGGCATGGCCCTTTGGGTCTTTAGACCTTTGTGTATGGGGAAAGCCCTAGACTATGGCAAGGTTGCCTAAACCTTATTGCATTTCTTATTGCCTTTCCCGTTCGCGCGGTGCTTCGCACAGAAGCACGCTCGCTCGGCTCGGCTCGGCTCGGGCGAGGGAGAGGGCGAGGGAGAGGGCGAGGGAGAGGGCGTGGGCGTGGGCGTGGGCGTGGGCGTGGGCGTGGGTGTATCCGACCCATTCTTTCTTTTTGCTGAAATTTACCACACGCTTCTCCCACACATGTGAAGAATTTTATTCTTTATCTTCTCGGTTTTGGATATCCGACAGCCACTAGAAGCATCTTTAGTCACACACGGTTAATTCTCACGCGTGAATTCTCTTAACTGTTTTCATCGTAAAGAATCTTTAATCTCACGCGTGTGGACACCTGTGCACAGAGATTTCTCGTCGAGAAGAATCTTGCCCGACGGATGCGTTTTTATCATTATTTTAACGGATGCTTTTTGCTTTTACTCGTCCGACAAATTGAATGCGTGATTTACGGATATGTGTCTCAAACGTTCGAATTCTTACCTATAAATACGAGTTAAGGCTTTCAGTTTAAAAACATACCATTCAGAACTCTTATCTTATGAATTTCTCCTTCTTCTCTAATTATTTTCAGAAACTTAAGTTCTTATTCATATTTGTCTTAAAACTCGAGAAAACGTTCAGTTCTTTTCAAACAAGTTGTAGTTTACGAAACATAATTTTGTATAACTACTTCTTGATTTACGAATTTTAGTTCACGAAATATAGTTTACGAAACATAAAATTGTTTTTACATTACTCGAAACAATTTGTATTTTCAATTTGTGTTTTTGTTTTTACTTTTGCTTCCAAGTTCTAAGGGTTCTCTCTGTGTATGCTACACATAGAGGAGAACTAACGATAGTTGTATCCTGGAGGTAATTTGTTAATTGCTATAGCATCTCAGAGGAGTAGCAGGCAATATTACCTTTAGCTCAGCGTATCTCATACGTGCCTCTACTAATTTTATTGAGTTATTTGTAACTACTATCAGTGTAATCTAAGTATTATTTCCCATTTGCATTCGATTATTGTAATTAATTCCAACAATCTAAAGGTAATAACGTGCCTTATTGTAATATTGTAATACTGTAATATTCGTTGTTGTAAGAACATGGGAAAGAATACTGTAGAAAAACCACCAAAGTTCAGTGGTAAGGACTTTAAGAGATGGCAGTCTAAAATGCTATTCTTCCTAAACGACCAAAGGTTAGATGGATATGCTTTAGAAAAACCCTCGAGAAAACTTCATCGCCGTGGTAATGAAGATAAATTGGACAGGTGGAATAGGAAGAATTATTTGTGCAAGAATCATATTCTTAACTGTCTTGATGACTCCTTGTATGACTTCTATAATGCAAAAGAAGATTTTAATGCTTTTGATTTATGGGAAGCTCTAGAAGAAAAATATCATGCTGAAGCTGCTGGAAGTAAGAAGTTCTTGATGGCTAAGTTCTTAGAATATAACATGACTGACGAAAAGCCTGTGGTAGAACAGTTCGTCGAACTTCAACTCCTCATCAGCGAGATTCTTGATGAAGGCATGACTTTTGATGAAGATCTACAAGTATCGGCTGTGATTGAAAAGCTTCCACCCTCATGGAGCGAATACAAGAGGAGGCTGCGACACAAGACTCGTGAAATCACCATGGTGGAGCTTGGAAAAAAGATCCAGGTTGAGGAGCTTATGTGCAGCAAGGACAAGAGCATGATGCTGAGCAAAAACATGTCCAACAAAGCTCATGTTTTGGACGATAAAGCTACTTCAAAGAAAACTCCTGGAGAATCCAGCAAAATGGGTAATAGACGTAACAGACGTCGAAAACCCAGAGGTAACAATTTTAAGCCTAGAGGTGGTGTCACTAAGCACACCATCAAAGGCGACTGTTTTAATTGTGGTAAACCTGGACATATGGCTAAAGACTGTAAGGCCCCTAAAAGGATCAAATATGATCCAAAACAGAAAAATAAGGCAAACATAGTAGATGACTCTGGATATTTCACTGGCATGGTGTCTGAAGTCGACCTTGTCTCTAGTATGACTAATGTGAGAGACTGGTGGCTTGATTCTGGAGCCACCAAGCATGTCTGTAAATTCAGAAATGCTTTCTCCTCCTATGCCATAGTAGGAGATGATGAGAAACTGTTCATGGGAAACTCTTCCACCGCGAAAGTGGTGGGGAAAGGCAAGGTCGAACTGAAGCTAACTTCAGGAAAAACTCTCGCATTGAATGACGTATTTTACGTCCCAGACATATGCAAAAATCTTATCTCAGAAACCATCCTGCTAGGAAAAGGTTTTAAAATTGTTGCTAAGTCTAATACTGTTGTGATTTCTAAACATGGTGAATTCGTAGGAAAAGGTTATGTTACTGATAACATGATTAAGCTTAGTGTATCTGATTTGAAATTGAATGTTAATGCATCTTCTTCTGCTTATGTTTGTGACTCTTCACATGTTTGGCATGATAGACTTGGGCATGTTAATCTCAAATCTCTAGAAAGACTTGCTAATTTAGGTTGCATACCAAAAATAAAATTTGATAAAAATCAAAGATGTGAAATCTGTGTTGAATCTAAATATACAAGAAAACCGTTTAATAAAAGGATTGAACGTAAAACGGTTCCTTTGGAACTAATACACTCGGATTTAGGAGATTTGAAATCAACACCAACAAGAGGTGGTAAAAAATGGTACATCACTTTTATAGATGATTACTCACGCTATTGTCAGGTTCATCTTCTCAGAAGTAAAGATGAAGCCTTAGAGGCCTTCAAATTTTATAAAATTGAAGTAGAAAACCAAAAGGAGTTAAAATTAAAACTCTTAGGTCAGACCGTGGCGGTGAGTATGTGATACCCATAGGTGAGTTTTGTAAACATAATGGAATCATTCATGAAACAACTGCACCATATTCACCAGAATCGAATGGTGTAAATGAAAGAAAAAATAGAACACTCATAGATATGGTAAATGCTATGTTGACAAGTTCAGGGTTATCTTCGAACTTGTGGGGGGAAGCTATCCTCTCTGCTTGCTATATTTTGAACCGAGTTCCATTTAAAAAATCTGATAAAACTCCTTATGAATTGTGGAATGGTAAACAACCTTCCTATGCATACTTTAAAGTGTGGGGGTGTTTGGCCAAGGTGGCCATTCCTCTTCCCAAGAAAACTAAAATAGGACCTAAAACAGTCGATTGTGTTTTCTTAGGGTATCCTGAGCATACAATTGCATACAGGTTCATGGTCATCAGTTATGACCATAATAACATTGGTCAGAACACCATATTGGAATCTAGAGATGCTGTGTTTTATGAACACATATTTCCTTTAAGGTCTGGACCTCGGAAAAGGGTCCATGATGACCTCCCGGATGTTCCATCAACTAGTCAAACTCCAACTTTGGAGTATGAGACTGAACCAAGAAGAAGTAAGAGGGTTAGAACTGAAACAAGTTTTGGCCCAGATTTTTTGACTCTTACGGTAGAGTCTGAACCCCAAACCTACAAGGAAGCTATGACTTATCCAGAATCTCCTTTCTGGGAAGAAGCTTCATTAAATGAATGGGAGTCCATTCAGCAAAACGAAACTTGGGAGCTTGTAGACTTGCCTCCTGGAAGTAAATCCATAGGTTGCAAATGGGTGTTCAAAAGGAAACTTAGAACAGATGGAACTATAGATAAATATAAAACTAGGTTGGTAGCTAAAGTCTATAGACAAAAGGAAGGATTAGATTTCTTTGATACCTATTCACCTGTCACTAGAATCACTTCTATTAGGATGTTGATTGCTATTGCTTCAATTTATGATTTGCATATACATCAGATGGATGTTAAAACTGCATTTCGATATGGTGAATTGAATGAAGAAATTTATATGGACCAACCTGAAGGCTTTATAATAAAAGGTTGTGAAAACAAAGTATGTAAGTTGAACAAATCTCTATACGGTTTGAAACAAGCACCTAAACAGTGGCATGAAATTTTTTATCATGTTATGATAACTAATGGTTTCAAGGTTAATGAATCTGATAAATGTGTTTACATTAAATCTGTGGATGATTCTTATGTTATTGTGTGCCTATATGTTGATGATATGCTCATATTAGGCAATAACCTTTATATTATTAATACCATTAAAAGCATGCTTAGAGATAATTTTGACATGAAAGACTTAGGCCCTACTGATGTAATCTTAGGGATGAAAATCAGAAAGACGTCTGATGGATATAGTCTTAGTCAATCTCATTATGCTGAAACCGTACTAAAGAGATTTAATTATGAAAATGCTAAACCTGCATCTACTCCATTTGATCCCACTTGTAAATTGAAAAAGAACAAGGGTGAGGGTATTGATCAACTTGAGTATTCTCGCATTATTGGTAGTCTTATGTATTTGATGAACTGTACAAGACCTGATATTGCTTACTATGTGAGTAGATTAAGCAGGTATACTTGCAACCCAGGGCAGGATCACTGGAATGCTCTCTTCAGAGTTTTACGTTACCTAAGAGGGACCTCAAACTATTGCTTAAGTTTTGGGAAGTATCCTGCTGTACTGGAAGGGTATTGTGATGCCAACTGGATATCAGACTCAGAAGAGTTCAAGTATACTAGTGGGTACATCTTCTTACTTGGAGGTGCGTGTGTCTCATGGAAGTCTACCAAACAGACATGTATAGCTAAATCCACTATGGATTCTGAATTTATAGCCTTGGAAAAAGCTGGAGAGGAAGCTGAATGGATACGATGTTTCCTGGGAGGAATTCCACTCTGGCCCAAGCCTGTGTCTTCAATCGCAATCCACTGTGACTGTAAAGCTTCTCTTGGTTGCGCAAAGAACAATGTATACAATGGGAAGTCTATACATATACGAAGAAGACACAAGACGGTGAAACAACTACTCTCTACTGGTATTATCTCGATAGACTTTGTAAAATCCAAAGATAATCTTGCAGATCCTTTGACGAAAGGCTTAACCAGAGAGGAAGTTAAATTTACATCGAGGGGGATGGGACTTAAGCTCATTGAATAAATCACCATGAAGGATACTCAACCTTGTGATTGGATTTCCAATATCAAGGTTCAATGAGACAACTAATTTATGGTGATATTGGGAAAGCACTATCTTTGTCCCTCCCTATGGTGTAACTGTGCGATAGTGCTGCCTGCAGAAATAAAGGATGATCTTTTGCGATCTTAATGGGTACCATGGATTTGATTAAAGCGGGGTGTGGCAGGACACTCTTTATGGACTCACCTTTGTGGATGTTGGAAGTGGGGCCGCTTCCTATGAGAATTTGAGCTGATTCTCTAGAGACATTCATTAAGTCCGGGATTTTAGCCCACGGCCAAAATGGGCACAACCGCAAGAGCTTGGCAGCTGTTTTCTTCGGTTGAGGCATCAAGTGTGGCTGTTATTTCTGAATTGCATTCATTGTTGGCGGTTCAAGACATTGCATTCACCGTATCAACAAGCAGTTCAGGTAACCTCTCACTAAGTTAAGGTTCAATCTTTGGGACACCTTAGCCTATTTTGTTACCTTATGTTTTATCGTGTTTTATCGACATGTTTTATTATTCATTTGGGGGATTGTTAGAAAAAACGTTTTTAAAAAATTTAATTACAAATGCATGAACCATGTTTTGATCCCAAGACCTTATGCTCCCTAGATGTTTTTTCATGTGAATGAATAAAACATTAGTCCCATATAGACTAAAACATTTAGAGTTTTAGACTTAAATAGCATTGGTTTAGCCTTAAGGGCATGGCCCTTTGGGTCTTTAGACCTTTGTGTATGGGGAAAGCCCTAGACTATGGCAAGGTTGCCTAAACCTTATTGCATTTCTTATTGCCTTTCCAGTTCGCGCGGTGCTTCGCACAGAAGCACGCACGCTCGCTCGGCTCGGCTCGGGCTCGGGCGTGGGCGTGGGAGTGGGAGTGGGAGTGGGTGTGGGTGTGGGTGTGGGTGTGGGTGTGGGTGTGGGTTTATCCGACCCTATCTTTTTACTGAAATTTTCCACACGTTTCTCCCACACATGTAAAGAATTTTATTCTTTGCCTTCTCGGTTTTGGATATCCGGCAGCCTCGAGAAGCATCTTCCTTCACGCGTGTCACACGGTGCATTTGACACCTGTGCCTCGAAGAGAATCTCAAATTTTGAATGCGTGTGCACTGTTCTTTTAACGCGATTTTTACCTTACTTTTGCAACATTCGAGATGCGTGAATCACGGACAGTCTGTCGTGCTTTGGATTCTCTTCCAACGTTCAAACTTTTTCCACCTATAAATACGAGAGAAGAATTTCATTTTCAACTCATACCTTTCAGAACTCTTCTCTTCTGAAATTCTTCTTCTTCTATTATGCTTTCAGAAACAATTTATTTTTAATTTTACAGAAAAATAAATTCAGTTCTTGTCTGAAACAAGTTGTAGTTTACAGAAACATAATTTTGTATAACTACTTCTTTGTTTACAGAATATTAGTTTACAGAAACTTTATTTACAGAAATTGTTTTACAGAAACATAAATTAGTTTTTACATTTCTCTGAAACTATTTGAGTTTCTATTTGTATTTTTGTTTTATTTCTGCTGCCAAGTTCTAAGGGTTCTCTCTGTGTATGCTACACATAGAGGAGAACTAACAGTATTTGTATCCTGGAGGTAATTTGTTAATTGCTATAGCATCTCAGAGGAGTAGCAGGCAATATTACCTTTAGCTCAGCGTATCTCATACGTGCCTCTACTAAGTTTATTGAGTTATTTGTTACTACTATCAGTGTAATCTAAGTATTATTTCCCATTTGCATTCGATTATTGTATTTAATTCCAACAATTGCTTTAGTAAATGACATTAGAAAGGCATCAGAGCATAAACATGTACAAAAATATACATGAACCAATAATGTAAAATTGCATTTACTAGCTTCACAAGGGAAAACAAATGTCCTCAATATAGATCAAAGCATGGTCAATGTAGGATCGAGCAAGAGAGAGGAGAGCATAACGCGGAAGCAAATAAATGATTACATTGATAATCAGTTTGGTGTACATTCTCTCATGGATTAACAACCTACTTATAGTCTCACAAACTTGATGATCACTCAAAGTACTTTCATAATAAAATCAAACTCTAAATAAAGCACACTTTCCTAACATAACACAAACTCTAAATAGAACTCTTCTAGAACTCTCTAAAACCGGCACAACTTGCTTCTCAAGTTAGCTCGACTTCCAAATATGACATAGTGTATCAACAACGTATGTTGATCCACCCTGACGTGTTAACAATACTTGTTGATCCATGCACTGTGTCAACAACACTTGTTGACCCACGAATCAAATCACTATATCTTGGTTTAACTTCCAACATCCTCCCTTAAAACAAGATATCATTCAACGTGAATTCCGTAACCATCTTCTTTCATTGATCAATGTTTGCACGTCCTTGTCTTTTATCATTTTCTATTCCTCTTCTTCCATTGATAAACGTTAACACGTTCTTGTATTTTCTCATTCCAGAATTCCGTCATCAACAAAATCAATTCAAAAACACAAAACAAACTTCTTTTTTTGCTTAACAACAATCATCAAACTTCTCTTCACATTCTTCTTCATCGCAGCGGAACACAAACCTTAACAAGCTAGAAAAACCTCTTTGTGCTCTATACAACTTGCTAAAAAAACACAAAAACAAACTTACCAAGCATTGTAGATCATCTTCAACTTTCTTCACTGAGCATTGTAGCTCAAACTCATACTTTTGTTTACCCACTTCACTCGCAGGATTTCCAATCAACTCTTCAAATTCCACACTGGAATTTCTTCACTTCTCTAGCCAAATCCCTACTGGGATTGCTTCACTTCTCACGATCACACCCTTGTGACGTCTCTTATCTTCAATCTCTCATCACCACCTGGTGATTACTTCTCTTTCTTCATAACCTTGTTGTTGTTTCTTCTTCTCTTCTTTTCTTCTTTGTTCCAGTTACGCTATTGTTACAAAACCTTCACACTTTTTTTCAAGATTCTCTCACAATATTTCTTTTGTTACGCTTCTGCCACAAGCAATAAATAACATAAAGTATGTCACACTTTGTATGTTTTCCAAGTTTCTCTCACAAACTCTTCAACTACACTTCAATCTTCCAACATGTTTGAGCTTAAACTCCTACCATCCTCCCTTAAGCTAAAACATCACCACCCAACTTTCTTTGTCATTCTAAGCTTCTGAATTCGATCACCTTAATCAAACTGTACTAGTCCTGACTGCAATACCAGATTTGATCCTCTATCAAACTGTACCAATCCTCTGACTACAATACCAACTTTGATCCTTTCGTCTTTTTCGAATCCATGACTTAACCCTTCGAATCAACCACTTACCCAAAAACTTCTTACCTCAACAAATATCAAATCTGCTATCTGCAACGTCTCTGAGAAAACATCACACGTTTTTACTGTCATCTTTTGTCACAAACTGTGATAATTCTTTTGTCACGCTTCTGTTAATCTGTTACAACTCCACTGTAACAACTTCTTCTGCAACAACTATTTTGTAACAATTCTTCTTTAACTGTTCTGTAACAACTCCTTTGTCACACTTTTGTAACAACTGCTCACTGTGATTGTTCTTTGTAACACATCACATACTGTAACAAACCTTCAATAACACTTTTTTTTAACAAAAAGAAACGCGAGCTTCTGTTTCCGTTAACCTACTACCAGCAAACACCAGTAGCCATAATCACTCGAGCATCAACCTGTTTAATCACCGGTAACCAACCCTCCTCATTACTCCCAATGGCATCAAACTTCATTTCCGCTCATCATCATTGCTGACATCGTATCTCTAACCTATACCCATCAATCCATTGATAACCTCCATTAATGGGAGCATCGATCTTCATCATTACCAGCAACAGACTCAAGTCATCCATGTTAACTCAAACTCATACTAACTATTAAATCCATTAATTAACGATGACAGTAGACCATCTTTTCGCCTTTTTTTAGTTTCTCCAACTCTGTATCTCGACATAGTACTCAATGGTCAATACTTACCCGATCCATTGTCCCTTCTTTGGTTTTGAAAGAAACTACATCCAACAAAGTCAACCAACCTAGTTTTTAGCCGGTAGTGAATAGAGCAGCAAACTTGTTCTCCAAGAACCCATCTCACGGCATCTGAAAAATCGACCAAGCTTTGTTCCTTTTTTTTCGGTCTCTAACTCTGTTCACGGTTTTTTTTCCTCGTCACTTTCAAGCCTCACAAACATCCACAAAATCCGCCACTTAACCTCCATCAAAACCATCTCATCTCACCATTAATCGCTCATCATAAGCTGCTCTTCTCGATTCTTTCTTACAATGTTGTGGCTCTATCGATTTCAGGCATATGCTCAGTCTTTTTTTTATAAATAAAATTCTCATATATACCCTAGGGAAAGACCCACACAAACACGACTTCACAAAGACTACGGCTATTACAGGCCATACGCCTTCTTCCATATAACAATATCTTCAGAACTTTGCGGCTTGCACAACTTTTTTTTTCTTTCTTGAACCCTAGTGATGAAGAAAACTAACACAACCTAACAGACCTTCGCACAATGTCTTTTAAACACGAAACAATTCTCCAACATTCAAAAAATTAATGAATCTTCTCCAACTCTTTCTCCTTCTCCTCTATCTTCCTCTCACCTTGCTCTGATACCAAATGTAGGATCGAGCAAGAGAGAGGAGAGCACAACGCGGAAGCAAATAAATGATTACATTGATAATCAGTTTGGTGTACATTCCCTCATGGCTTAACAACCTACTTATAGTCTCACAAACTTGATGATCACTCAAAGTACTTTCCTAATAAAATTAAACTCTAAATAAAGCACACTTTCCTAACATAACACAAACTCTAAATATAACTCTTCTAGAACTCTCTATAACAAGCACAACTTTCTTCTCAAGTTAGCTCAACTTCCAAATATGACACAGTTTATCAACAACATATGTTAATCCACCCTGACGTGTCAACAATACTTGTTGATCCATGCACTGTGTCAACAACACTTATTGACCCACGAACCAAATCACTATATCTTGGTTTAACTTCCAACAATCAATAATATTATATTTTCATGAAGAGGCACAACGAAATAGCACAAATAACATTAGGATTTAAGTTCGAAACTCATTACACGAGAAATTACCCACAAGAAAACATAAATAAGAAATTGAACATGGACATACACAAATAGCAAAGACATCAGAAATAATTTCATATTCCCGAGAAGAAGCTATAGAAGCAAATAGTGAGGGAAATAAAGTATATCTTACATTAACCAGAAAAAGCTTTTCTAACCATAGATTGAGAACCTCTTCCTTCATCAGACAGACTACTTAGATGACATATTACATTTGTACTCAATTTCGCATTCAGCTTAAACAGGGGTTCCCAATTTTTGCTATCATAACATACCCTAATCTTGAAGGGTGAAATAAAGAGCATATTTACTTTTTTGACAGTTTCAGCACTCTATTTACACATGTGAACAATTCCAGCAAGATAGATTTGAGCCGCATTGTTGGAATTCTTGAGTAGAACAACTTTACCATTAATAGGGATCTCAGGAATACTATGTTGGTAATGACCTGTTTCATCTTGTGCAGAAGAAGAAGAGGAAAAATGTGCGAGGAAAACGCAAGGAAAACCAGCAAACATTAAAATAGCACTGGTAAGATGGATGGGCCCACACAAAATCCATCGGTGGGCCCTCACAAAAATTACCATGTATGATTGACTGAGGAGTGGTAAGCAAAGTGCCGCCGGACATAGTCTAGTGTCACCCAAAAACCAATACGCGTTATTCTTTAGATCTTAAAGTAGTGCCACACACTTTAGCATTTCCATCGAAAGGAAAAATGTGTGATGTTTTGCAACGAATATGTGATTATTACGCGCTTTTGTTGTAAAATATAAAGAATCGGGAGATTCTAAACATAAACAAGCAAGAGAGAAAATATTTGAGATATCATTTCATTCATAAAATTGGTGTCCTATACAATTGTGTAAGGACCTATATTTATAGGTCATCCAATAGAGTGGATGGTTAATGACATTAATTAGGAGAATTAATAACCATTACTAGTTATTAATATATATGCTTAAAGACAAATACTTCGTAACCGAGAGTCTTTCTCTCCCATGCGATTTTTTTAGTTTTTTTGAGTTGATTCAACCCATGTTATGATCTTAATCCGATGCTTTTCATATCTTAATCACAATGCAGAATTGTTAAATTTCAAAATCTATCTCTCATTATTGGTTGTGGAACCATACTAATGGAGATTTACAATTTTTCTTAGTTTTATTAATTTTCTCTTATCAGTATATACATTCCTTCTTATCAGTTTTATGCACTTCATTCCATAGTGTATCTTCTTTGATCCAAATCTGTCTGATGGTTTTCTAATTTTTTTATAGGTCTCCTGACTTATTTGTGGGATCCAGTAGTGGTGCTAACCATCATCTCTGTGGTGGTCCTCAACAGTAGTTCATTTGCTTCAATTGTGTCATGTGTAGTACATAAAGATCTAAGTAATTGAATAACTCTCTAACTAGTTCATTTGAGTCATTTGGACTAGTTATGGTGAAGAAGAATATGGTTGGTATGAAAGTTATCATTTGGCTAACCATTTGGTTAACTAGTGTTGAACCAACTAATGTAAAAGTTTGGTTACGGTTTTCACAAGCCTACAAACATGTAGTACATGTGTGTATAACAATCTATGTTTTCGATCTAACGGTTGATAAATATTAGCTTGTATCTAATCAGTTTTTCATCTAACGGTGAATATTGAATGCTTTGTTACTAAGCTAACATTGATTGCAAACCATGATTTGAAAGACTATATAAGGGAGAACTATAGCAATTGGGAAACCTAATCCCCACACATTCTGTGTGATACTAGTTTGTTAAGCTAGAGTTGATTCTCCTTTAACCTTTGGTTTTCTTCTTCTAAAACCAGGTTGATGACTTAGAGACTTCATTGGGATTGTGATGCCAGACCGATACTACTTTTATCGTAGTTGTGTGATCTGATCTTGCATCTTCTATCGTACGAGTACAATTATAATAATTGGATTGATATTTCTATCTCTGATAGGCAAGATATAAAAGTAGTCACAAATACTTCGTCTCATCGTTTGTGATTCCTCAATAATCTTCTTCGCTGCGTCGATTAAGTATATTGTGAGGTGATTGATAAAGCTGAGATGTTCTTCGGGAGTATAAGTCTGGTTTTATCAATTGGTTCGTGTTGACCTTGATATATCAAAAGACAGAACAAAACTCATATGTTTATTCTTGGGAGACGAATTTATCTATCCGTGTAGACTTTTCTGTGTGTGAGACAGATTTGTTTATTAAAGTCTTCGACTTTGGGTCTTACTAACTCTTGGTTGTGGGTGAGATCAACTAAGAGAATGAAGTGCGCAATATTCTGCTAGGATCAGAGGCGTAGGAACATAACTATACCTTGGATCAGTGTGAGATTGGTTGGGGTTCAACTACAATCCAGGCCGAAGTTAGCTTGGAGTAGGCTAGTGTCTGTAGCGGCTTAATACAATGTATGTTTAATCTGGACTAGGTCTCGGGGTTTTTATACATTTGCGGTTTCCTCGTTAACAAAATTCTGGTATTTGTGTTATTTCTTTTCCGCATTTTATTTTGTTATATAATAGAAATAATATAGGTTATGCGTTGTTCAATCAATTAGAATATCCGAGCTTATTGGTTGTTGATTTAAATTGATTGACACTTGGATATTGGTCTTTGGTATCATCCAAGTTATCTATCTTTGATTAAGACTCGCAGATTGTATTTGCTTGAGTAAATCAAATTGAGAGATTAATAAACTCCTTGAGATATTTTCTATTGATTGAGTCTGACTATCTAGTTGATTCTCTAGAAAGTAACTCGGAGTTGTCCATACAAATTGCTAATCGAAATATTGGGTGTGGTTGTTAGATCCCTGCTTTTTCAATTGGTATCAGAGCAGGCAAACACGTTCAATACCTCACAAGTCTGTGTTTATAGCGATCTGACTCTATGGACAAGAGTAGTATCTCTGATAAATGCATCACCACAAACTAAAGTTCTGTCTCTTCTATTATAGATGAACCTCGTGTTCAAACTAAACAAACATATTCTGATATATAATGTTCTGATTACATTTCAAAAGAGTCTATTTCTCAAAATAAATGGAAAACAGCTGAAGAGAGTGAGTTGATTCTAAATCTTGTTAGAATCCAAGATGATAGACTAAATCAGATGAAACAACAAGTCAGTATTCTTCTTGGTATGATAAGAGACTGCAAATCCAAAGAAAATACTGAAGATCATCCTTCATGTATGACTCTTGCTGCAAGCCTTAAAAAGGATGCATTAGAAATAGAACATCACTTGAGTAACATATCTATTCAAGGATGCTCTAAGCGGTCCAATATACCAATTACTTCTACTATAACTAAAAATGCTCCTACACCAGAAGTAAAAATGGAGTCCATTCCAATTAAGAAAGTTATGTTAACTTCCTCTGATCTAGAAAAGTCAACATCACATGGAAGGAAGAAATCTCCTGACGAGAAGGTCAAGACTAAACTGCCTAGTCACTCGTGTGATCAGAAGGTATGTTACTTTTGCGAAGCAAAAGGTTCTGTTAGATAAAAAAGAAATTCTAAGATGAATAAAAAGTCTCTTGTTCAACTTCAGCGCACCTTAGACTTAATTCTCAAAGGTATAACTGACATTCGTATGTTGAAACCCATCAGTTTTCATATGAACCTTGTGTATGTTACCAGGAAATTCAGTTCAATGAGTTCCTCAAATACCAGGTTGCAGAACAAAAGTCTTGATAAGAACCTTCCAAGGAAAGATCAATTTGTTTTTTCTGAAAAATATACTTCCCTTGATTTGAAGAAAATCCTAGGAGAAAGAAAAGTTGATGATATAAGGAATAACCTGATAGATATGATTCAAGGTTACAAAGAAATTATCGACAAGTTGTCATCCTCCTCAAGTCAAGAATCTTCTGGTAAGAACTTAAACTATGTCTCATATTTTGATGACAGTAAGTTTTATGATAATTTCTCAAATCAAGAGGAGTCTCTCTCAAAATTCAGAAGGAAAAAGAGACTTGATCATAGACATAGTTCCTTATATGAGCTCAAAGCTCATACTTGTGCTAATTAATCACAAGGTTAGGAACTTGCTCATAAAAATCCTGCTGAGCAAGATATGTAAAAGTCAGGTGTACTTTGGAAATTTGCATTTTGTCTAGTTGGCCTCTACTCTTATCGTTTATAGCGAAACTAGTGCCTGCAGACAATACTGCCTAAAAAGTATGTGCATTGTCTTTTGTTATTTTCTTGTTAATTGTCTTGTGGGGTGCAATGTGTTCAAATGTGTACTCGGGTTACTATTTTGAGTTTACAACTTGGAAACCCTAAAAATCCTTTCTTCTAAACGAAACCTTTAAATAGACAACCTATTGAGTTACATAAGTTCACATACGTATACTCTAGGTCATTATCTGGGATATTAAGAATGTCCTCGTCTTCATCTCTCTATGGTGTTTTCTCTTAAGGATTTCTTGAGAAAGGTTTCAATGTTGAATCGAAAGGAAGGAAGAAATGAACTCTTGTAGAAGATGGCACACCTAATGCCTCATGCTACTATGTTTACTCACATCAAGATGTTGAGAATGAGGATATGGTCTCTACTGAAGTGGTTCATGACTTTCTTAAATACTCTGAGAAAGAAAAAATGCAACTTGTTGATATAATGAAAGATCTTGATATGGTTAGAAGTGAGTTGAAAAAGGTTACTGCTGACCTTGGTCTCATTAAGGCACATGTTAAAGAACTTCTCAACAAGGTGTTTATGGGTGAAAACTACTCCTGCTATTTTTGGTAATTTGGGGTGTGTGGATGAGGAATGAATCTAAACCCTAAACAAATGCACTGCGCGGTGAGTGCTTTTAGATTCGAGAAATCAATCTATGCAAATCCGGCCTAAACCAATAAATGGTTGTTCCAGAATTGTTTCGGTCACAAAGTGAAGGAGATGGGGTTGATCTTAGGAAGGGAAGCGAAGAAGTTGTTGAGATTGTGAAGGTGTTGGCTATGTATAACTTGTATCAGAAAGCTGAACTGGCTTGCAGGATGTAAGCTATCAGTTCCGGTGTTTGAATACGATTGTATCAACACTTGCCTCTGTTGTATTGTTCTTCTTTGAAAAATAGGATGGAGAACCTATTTATACAAGTCTTTTAGCCTAACCCTCGTATCTCGTGGGAAGTGGAGAAAGTGGAGTGATGGAGTAGTGGCGTAATGTGTTAGTGTCACACGACCAGTCTTTCCCACTTCTCCCATCATCACTAACTGTCCATGACTTCCTGACACGTTCTTGTGATGGCGTGTTGTGCGCTGCACGATGTAAACCTCCATACCAATACCCCAGTATGTATCCCCCAGTTTGTGACATGATTGATGTCTCGAGCGTGTGGATCATGGGACCCACAGAAAGTAGCATTACATGCTAGATTAAATAACTACGTTATTTAGGAAGTTGATACTTGTGAAGTATCGTGTGCATTCTATGCAGGTACTGCATCGAGTGTATCCAGCATGTATGAAACATCATTGTTTCAGCGTCTCTAAGTAGCCTCATATCCAGACTACTTCATGTGATGGTTTGTAGGTTGAGCAAGCAAGTCCTTCCTTAACCGACCACATGGTGCGGTAGCTTGACGGATAGTGATCACCATGACGCCACACTGACCAATTAACTCCTGACCAGGGCTGTATAACCAAGCCGGTGAAGTTGGACGGGATAGATGATCTTTGAGACACTCATCTGCGACCGTTAATGAAATTAGGGTTTTTAGAAGAGGTGCGCAAACATCCCTCTTCAGACTGGTCGAATCCAAGCTTGGGATATAATTTTGGTTGTCCGATCATACATGCGTGTAGATGGCATGACGGTGTTCGCGCCCATACCCCATTGTCTCATGAAAGTATGATCTGGGCCACTAATTTCGTCCGGCGAAGTTGAGTAGTCGAGATCAATTTGCGACAGAAAATTGGTGCCGCAAAAGCCTCACATCTTTCCAACTTCGGGCGTGCATTCCAAGACGACCAATCTTGGTCGGTCTTGGCCGATTGGTCTGGCATGTAGGTGATAGGCTGGTGTTCACGCCTATACCTTACTGTCCCATGAAAACGTGATCTAAGCCACTCAAATTGTCCAGAGAAGTTGAGTGGTCTAGATTAGTTTGCAATTGGGAAGTGTGACCATGCTAGTTTGGGCGTGCGATTTGGAATAACCAGGCATAATATGCCTTGGCTGACCAGGTGAGGAGATAGATGGGTCCACGGTGGTCATGTTGGTATGACCGGACCTGCTTAATATAATCTTGGACCCTTTATTCGTGACGGAGAAAATGGACGCTCGTGATGTTCAAAACCCTAATTTGGGTTTCACGATTGTGCGTCATGCTCTGTTCGTGCACAAGAATTGGGATAACCAACCATTGTTGGTCCTGACCGATTGTTCAGGTATGTAGGCGGGCCCATGGTGATTGTGTTGACATGCTCTGGGACCTTTACATCTACACCCTCCATCTATACCTGTGAAGATGGATGGTTGAGACTATTTTGCGACACATGTAATGTGCCGCAAAACCTGATTTAGGGTTTTCCTTCCATACTGCTCTGGCTTGGACGTTTTGGAAAGTTATGCCAATCTTTTGGGGAGGCCGACCATGTGGGGCCCACATTAGTTCAGTAGTGAATATTCCAATACCTGCTTGGGGTCATGGATCCGATCTGAGCTATCCAATTCATGTTGGTGAAGTTGGATGGTCGTGATCGTTTCTGAGACTGACATGGTCAGTCTAGATTTGAATATGCTCAATCGGTTTAGTATATCACACCGAGAGTAATATGCTCAATTGGGCTATTATAGAACACCGAGATTTGCAGCCTGTACGGGTATTTTGTACATGCTTCATTATAAAGCTTGGAGGTTTGTGTTGCTCTGATGAGAACAACACTCAGTCGTCATGCCGCACTGATAATGAGTACATGAAATACAAGACTGGTTATGCATTAATTAATAATGTTGTATTTAATTCACATACTGGGATTGTTTCCACATGCTCCACTCTAGGTGAATTAGTAAAGTGGAGAAGTATTCATCACTTATTAATGGCTTTATCTTTTACAAGATGTTAGCGCATAATTTTTTGGCTTTTACAATTTTAGCCTTTAAGTGAAAATCCACCATTAACATTAAGTCCTCTGCCTAGCGCATAATGGTTACACTATTATGAGGTAGGCATGAGATGGTGACATACATATGTGAGAAAGACAGGATAAAGGAAGTTTACCCGGAAGAACTTTGACCGACCGCTAGTAGTTGTCCATGTAAACACCACCGTGCTTGTATGGAATCCTTTGGTGGAACCGGTTTCCTTCTTTGGGTGTTTGGATTAAAAGAGGAATCCAATCAGGAAAGGAATCCTTGTTCTATTGGGATTCTTCTAATTTTTGTCTATAAAAGAGACCAACCCCTTTTTCTTTTTCTCACGACTTTTTTTTGTTTGGAATCTCCCGTCTGCGACTAACACCGCAACTCCTGCCGACGCCGTCACTATTGCTGCCGCCGGAGTCTCCGCTGCCGTCCGTCCGTCCGCGCTAAGGTAAGTTTCAGTTTTTTTTTTAATTGGAAAAACCCTAATTTCTTAGGTAAAAACCTTTTGTAAGATACATCATGCTTATCTTTCCCATCAAGATTGATAGTAAAACCACCCATATTTGCTAGGATGGTTTAGTACCGCGAGTCCGTGAATATGTCGTTTTTGCTTCTTCTTCCGTTGTTGCATGCAAAACTAGCTCCTGAGGTTGTAGCTTGGAAAGAAATTGGGCTTGAATTTCGTAAACACAATTCCTATGAATATAAGAAAACCGTGTTATAATACGTGCACATGAATACGGCCCCACCATGTGCGTTTGATTCGAATGTGGGTCCCACCCACATATGCTTGACTGAAAGTCGACCTTATACTAGCCTCTTGCCCTGAACCAACACCGGACTTGAAACTTGAGCAATACCGGACTTGAAACCAATACCGGACTTAAAACTAATACCGGAATTGTAGCTTGAGCAATACCAGACTTGAAACTTGAGCAATATCGGACTTGAAACCAATATCGAACTTGAAACTAATACCGGACTTGAAGCTTGAGCAATACCGGACTTGAAACCAATACGAAACTTGAGAAATACTGTGGCTTGATCAATACCGGCGTTTGGATCCAATCCCGGCTTTGTTCATTCCAACGTGAATTGTGTCTTGTCGTGTGTGACTACACATCTCATGCGTTTTTTATACGAGTTCTAACTCCTATCTTTTATTTCATTGTGGAATGAAGAAAATAATTCCTGTTGAGATGTCTTCCGGAGATAATGCTGGTGCCAAGTCAGGAAGTGTTGATAGCTTCAAAGATATGCCGAACATCGATGATGAGTTATTCACCTCACCTTTTCAAAACATTAGGAGATATTGTTCTCACAAGATAGTCCTGCTTTCCGGTTCAGAAAATATGGAAGCTAACCCATATTTTTCTTCAGCACTTGTGATAAGATTTTGTCTTCGAAGAAACGAATATCCGCCTTCTCCTATCGACTTCAAGATTTTCCATACTCCACTGGGTTCTTATGAAGGATGGATGAGATGCATGTTGAATAATAAGGATGTTAAAGCTAATTTGACCAAAGCGCAAATCCTTAATGCGGTCATGGCATCTGCTGCTCTTAAAATTAAAAAAGACGTTGCGGGCTTGATTACTTTCATTTCTCGGTGGCGCCCTTATACTCATGCATCTATATCTATATGGGGAGATATAAATATTACTCTGGAGAGCGTAGATGCATTAATGAACCTGCCTATTTCCGGAAGTCTTTCTTACGAGCTTTCTGACACAGAACAACGTAATTATGACACTACACTTCAAAAGGTGGCAGGATTCAACAGTCTGGACAAGAAGGAGAAAAAAGATATGAGATGCTTTTATACCTGGTGGGTGTTGGAGTGGTCTCCTTCAGACCCAGAACCGGGTAAAGAGTTGGAAAACGAGCTCAGCGTGATTGCATTCCTGTCTTTATGGCTGTCCAGAGACATATTCGACGACGGTTCTGGAAATAAGACCATAAGAGGTGATCTCATCAGGATTGCTATAAAACTAGCAAAAGGTGAGGTTCTTCCCCTAGGTGCCTTGTTCCTTGGATCGATGTATTCTTATTTGGACGCCTTAGAAATGGACGTGTATGTTTCCAATGGGTACAAGAAGGTGGATTTGCATGTCCACTTCGCTTTTGTTCAGGCATTCTTGTGGGAACATTTTAAAAGTTATGCTCCTGCTCCTGCAACATCATTCAGCAGTTTGTATGGAAGCTCGAGAATACTCCGTTGGCATAGGAGGCATCCCAGAACTGGTGCGAAACTCATGGATATCTTTGACAATGTGTCTTCCGTAGATTTTCGTCCATGGGGGCCGATCCATTCTTCCATTATTCAACCGAAAACCTTTGATATTTCTTCTAATGGTCTTGATGCTGCGTTGCGTACCTATGATAAGACTATGAGATTTGGAGAACTTGTTTATCTGCATAGATGCATCCTGGGATATGTCCCGTCTCTATTCAACGAAGCATTTACTATGACTCCGTACAATATTGACATGGCTGCTCGTCAAATGGGATTTGACCAGGGTGTTCTATTTATCCGTCAATCGGAGGCTCCGAAAGAACTTCTCCTGGATATTCGTAATGCTGACGTGTTTTTAGAATGGTTGAGTCTTCCTTTCTGGCCTATTGGGAGAAATCCAGTGGTAACCGATTAGTATAAGGAATTTTGGAGGAAGTAACTGTTGGATTTTCAGAAGTTCTCAGAGGATGTTGTGACAAATTCCCGTGATGAGCCATCCTCCGACATCTTGAAGAAGCATTTCTGGTTGAAACCACTCCCAGGCAAACGAACCAGAGCTGATGACTATAGTCCTCAAGCAGGAGGGAGATCCAAAAGGCAGGCATGCGATTCGGTGATCTTCAATTCCTCCAATATGCAGGTATTTAAATCTCTTTCCGTCGACTCCTTCATTTCTCCAGAGTGATTTTTTCTGAGGGTGATCCTTGATTGAAATCAGGGAATTCCGAAAGAGAATGTTTTCACAAGGTTGGCGCGCATTCGGAACGAGAAGTCTGGTAATGTTGGCCTTCACGTTGAGGAGTCTGATCCTCATGCTGACAAGTCTCGTAACACTGATCCCCACGCTGAGAAGTCTGGTGAAACCGAAACCGCTTCTCTTCCAGACAATGACAGAGATGACGCAAGCTCAGCTGGACAAGGTGACCCCACAAGTGATCTTGTTGATGAGGCCGTGATGGAAATCAGTACCTAGAGTGAAGTAGACATCGGGAGGAAAATTGGAGAGGCAACATATATTATTGTTGAGGTGGCTCCCCTTGAAGGACGATCTGAGCAGGTTCCGATTAACAAAGATGTCGTGGTGACTTCTTATGAAAGGCCTCCTGCAACTGACAAGGCTCCTGTGATTGGTGAGGTATTGGTAATGCAACTTGGAGCTTTGTTTGATCCTCATTTCACTGTTCCTTATCCAGGTCATGTGTTGGTTGGAGGATTCAGCGTCCCAGCTCAGTTTGAAGGGTTTTATAAGGCGATATGGGAGAAGCACGGCCATATTGCTACCACTACAAATCTCAAAAGTCGCCTTTCCTTGGTCAATCGCTTCCAAGAAGCTTTATTTTCTATCCATGGGATGAGCGTCACGACTGGTCGAACAGTTTCTGAGGAGATGGTTAAAGACTAAAAGTGCCATCGAGATGTGTTTGTGCAGTATGACTTCAATGCTACTTGGTTATTAAAAGGGTTCTCCGAGATCCAGGATATCCAGAAACTACAAGATGAAGTCTCTTCTACAAACTATAATAGTCGCCAGGAAGAGAAGATTGAAAGGTTGTCTAATGAGTTGAAGCTGGAACATGTCGTTCTTCAGAAAATAAAATCCGCTCTTGCACATAAAGACGAGTTGTTGTTGAAGGACTTTCCATGAAGGATTCACGCAACTTATTTGTCTTTTCTTTTAGATGCTCTTCTCCTTTTTTTTTTTTTGAGTGATAGTGAGGATTTCCTTTCACAATTTGACTTCCGGTTTTGAATTAATAGATAATTGAATTGGTTTATTTTGAGATAGTTTCTTGAATTGACTTTTCTGAAATAGATTATTTTAAATGGAATTTGCATCTTGGTCATGAATGATTGCACATATCATATGAAATTGCAAATGTCGCGTAAAAGGGAAGTATGAAAGGAAACAAACATGGCGTTTGATTATTGAGCCTATTTTTTCCAAGCGCGGGATGCTAAGTCCCCAGTGAATTCTAAAACTATCTTTCTCGTAAGATTGTTAAATATAGATTACTTTCTTTTGAGACCTCATTTGTATCAAACCGAAGTAGCCCCTCCAAGGAAGTCGTCCGCATTAATTTCGCAGAGAAGGAAAGCTATCCATCTGAATCAAGCTTCTCCTGAATAATGCGCTTCAAAGCGTTTCATTCACTGGTGGGGTGGTGAAGGAACCGGTGGAAATGACAATACCTCGGGTCCATTACTTCTTGATCAGTGGGTGGACGCCATACTGGAGGTAGATCCACCTCTCCGTTTCGCACCCACACCTCCAGCAACTCCAAAATCTTTTTTATTGGGAAGGGAAAGTTTAGGTACTTTGAGTCTAGATTTTCTTGTGTTAGTGGGCGTTGTGGTGTCTCTACATGGATTTAATGTGGAGCACGTTTCGGAGATGAAGTTGGAAGATTTGCGAGTACCATCATATCCGCGGACCGCTTTCCTGGTGTTGATGGTGGATTTCTATTTAAAGGATAAAATTGTAAAAAGCCAATTTTTGTAAGATAACGTCCTGCAAAGGATAAAGCCTTCAGGTGATGAATATTTCTCACCATGATAATTCATTGGAGCATGTGCAACCATCCCTGAGAATTATAACCTACCCAGAGCGGAGCATGTAGCAACCATCCCGATTTTCTGTAGGTTTGCAGCATTACAATCAATGCCCTACTCAAAGCCTTGTGTTCAACATGCAAACACCCGTAGGCTACCTGACGGAGGGTTATATTATTCCCGTTGAACGCATGCAAGACTACCCATGTTAGTCTCACCTGCTGAAAACAAACTCAAAAATAGATCTCATCTGTCCAACTTCGCAGGCATGGTTGGACGGCCTAGATCACGCGTGGGACCGAGTAGCGTGCACGCACATGCTCACTGTCGGTATACCTTCCTAATGGTGTGAACGGATTCACCATAGGAGCCATGGGCGTCGAGATGCGCTAGCATGAAGCTGCGGCTCACAAACCCTAAAATTAGGGTTTGCTTACAGGTTGCGACCAAGCAACTTTGGGCATGTGTGCACTAAGGATTTCGAAGCACAACTGCTGGCCGACGACGCCTGTGTACTCACCATGGGACCGGCTACACGACCAACCAATCGGCCACGGTCGGTCATAGACCAGCCATCTCGAAATTCGCGCACAAAGGTAGCATGCACGGCCCCCTTCTAATCTCGGTTTTCCATCATCGCAGGCTGAAACGAGCGACTTAGATTGCTCTGATTGACTTCCAACAAGCATGGGCATGTAGAGTGGCATCCCGCCTACCTGCTGGACCGATCGGCCACTCCATGCACGCTTCCCAAGGGTGAAAACCGTTAGGGTGAAAAGGGAGGCTTGAAAGCCTTCCAAACCCTAATCCAACGGTTATTCCTCCATCAATCTCGTCTGTCCAAGTTCACATGCTTGGATGAATAGCCTAGGAAGGGAGTTAGGTGGAAAACAAGGTATCACCATGATCACCATCCTCCACACTTCCCCATGGCATAACCGTCCAAGGTGGGTCCCGCTCATGCGACCTCCGAACAACGCCTGAACATAACTAGTTGAGTCACTTCAACTTGCAATCTTTTCATCAAGGTTGTGTAGGCTTCAAGTATGTTAAGCATATTTAATGCACCGCATGCATACAATATGCGCCTACAAAAAACTTGATTATTTTACCTAGCACCGTTTGCTACCTTATGTGGGTCCCACGACTCACTCGAGACGTTAATCACGTCACAACTGGGGGATACAAACTGGGGTATTGGTCTGGCAGTTTACAGCGTGAAGCGTGCAATACGCCATCACAAGATCGTGTCAGGGAAACATGAGCGGTTAGCGATGATAGGAGAAGTGGGCAAGCAACCGTGTGACGCTAACACACAACTCCACTTCCTCCATCACTCCACTTCCTCCACTTTCCCACGAGAGACGTGATGAAGGCTTATCGACTTGTATAAATAGGTTCTCGTCCCTATTTCAAACAACACAGAAAAACCAAGTGTTAATACCATCGTATTCAACACCCAGATCATGCCTGCAACATTTGCTAGCCTGCTCAACCTTCTGTTAACAAGTCATCAGATAGCATTCACCTTCATACTCTCAACACCTTCTTCGCTTCCCTCCCTAAGATCAACCTCACATTCTTCACCTGTGACCGAAACAAATCTGAAATGGCCGTGTCTTCGGTTTAGGCCAGAATTGTACAGATTATCTCTCGAATCAAAAGTGCTCATCGTGCAACACATTTGTTGAAGGTTTAAATTCACTTCTCATCCACATACACCCAAAATTACCTAAACCTGCAGAAGTAGTTTTCTCCCACAAACAATTGGCGACCATAGTGGGAGGTTAATCTCTCGGTTGCAAAACTCGAATCTTTAAAGTCTGACAGTTTTTATTCGACTTTAGAGGGGTAGATCTTATATTTGATTCGATTTTCAGTTCACTCTTCACCAAATCCCAGAAATTCATCCTGAGATGTACTCCCGTTCGTTAAATCCTTCAGAAGACATGGATAATCCAAGTGTCATCGAAAATGTGACCAGGATGCTGGAAGATTTCCTGTAAAATCAAGCAGGTATTGCTAGAAGGCAGAGTGAAACCTTCCGTCTCTTGAACGACATATCGGCTCAGTTACAGGAGGGATCTGCAAGCAGCTACCTAGGAAGTATCACTAATGACGCAAGAAATTCTAAAGGTCAGGTTTTTAGAAGAACTGGCGGAACACATGGCCCTAGAGAGCCCAGAGACGAACAATACCTTTCACCTGGCAATGGGAGCTCGAGACGGATCGACCAGCATGAAGAATTACGACGCTTTCCGGATAAAAATAGAGAATCAACTGCATACGAAGCCTTGTTAGAAGATTTATACCTCAAGGCTCTTGACAAAGCTCAGAACAATTCCCAACCTGGGCTGACTCTTCATCCAGGGGAAGAAACACTGGAGGAAGGCGAAATCAATCAGAGAGCATATGAACGTAGGAGCTTGCACCCTTCAAATCACTAGCACAACAACAATACCATCGCCAGCGCAACGTCCTCCATGTTTCAGCAGAATCACCCGACCAAGAGGGCCGCAGATGCGGTGACACGTGACAAAGCCTCAATTCCGTCTCCAAAGCGTGCTTCACACCGAGACCCAAGGGAAGAGTCACGACACGTGCCGACGCAGGAAAGTTTAGACTTAAGAGGTCCACGATTCCCGTTTCCCATAAGGAAGATTATGGAGTTGTTGGAGACATGGGTACGTGATGGAGAAGTACAACTGCTGCCTGTGTGGCGTCCGCCCACCGATCAAGAGACATCCAACCCGAGGTATTGTCATTACCATCGATTTCTCCATCACCCCACCAACAAGTGCCACGCATTGAAATGCATTGTCAACGATAAGATAAATTCAGAGAAACAACCTTTCCCCTCAAAAAATTAGCATGTGATCTTTGGGGAGAAAGTATTTGGGAGTGCTCATTCTCATACACGGATTTCGAAAGACAAGTAAGTTCCAGCAAATGTTACTGTAGGATAGTTATATATCCTACTGGGGACTTGGCGTCCTACATATATGAACAGGGTACTCAATGAGAAAGCACCATATATGCTCGCCCCCCACCTTTCCCTTTCACACTGCGTTTTCAATTTCACATGACATGTATGATCACTCATAATATAAGATTCAGATTCTATTTTAGAATAATCTTTTCCAAGAGTCAAACATTCATAAAAGCATGTCGTAAATAAACCAGTCCAATATTCAATCACCTATCAATTCAAAACCTAAAACCAAATTGTGTGAAAGTAAATCCTCACAATCACTCGAAAAGCATCTAAAGAGAAAACACAAGTAGACGGCATGAATACTTCAGGGAAAGTCTTTCAGCAACACCTCATTCTTCTGAGAAAGAGCGTCTTCCATCTTCCGGAGAACGGCTTGTTGTAATTTCAACTCCTCGGCCAACCTACCAACCTTTTTTTTCTGACGAACGACGCATTCAGTGGAAGGCACCATACCTTGCTTCTTCTGAATCTCCTGAATTGCATAAAACCCTTTGAAGAACCAAGGAGCATTGAAGTCATACTACGCAAACACATCCAAGTGGCACTTCCAGTCTTCCATCACGTCTTCAGAAACATCATGACCAATTGCAACGCTCATCTCCTGAATAGCGGGTAAGGCCTCCTGAACGCGATTGACCAAAGCAAGACGACTCATCAGCTTCGTCGTGGTGGCAATATGACCATATTTCTTCCATATTTTGGTATACAACTCCTCAAACTGAGCCGGAACGCTGAACCCTCCAACCAACACATGATCAAGACATGTATTATCAAAGGGAAGGTCGAACGTAGCACCAGGAACGACTGTTGGTGACAACATCTCTTTAGAAGGAACCATCGCAGCTGATGTCCCTTCCAGACTCCTCGGAGTGCTGGTCCGGATTGCTGACACGGCCTCATCTACAAGCTCACTAAAATTACTGCTCTGGAAGGCATTCTATTCAATCGAGCTTGCACCACCTTCATCGTTATCTATGATAGGATCAGTATAGCTAGACTTCTCCGCATGAGGATCAGTGTTTCCAGACTGCTCTACATGAAGGTCATTATTATCAAACTCATCAGTATGAAGATTTCCAGACTTCCCGTTGCCTCCACGCTCCTCATTGTAAACTCGAGCCAGTACATGAAAGGCATTTTCTTCAGGAATCCCCTGATCACCAACAAGGATTAATAAAAGCTGCTCATGAAAGTCGAAACTGGAAATCAAGCATAAAGAATTCAGAATACCTGCATATTGGAAGAGTTGAGAATTACTGGGCTACATGCTCGCTTCTTTTTCTTGGACTTGAGATTACAGTCGGTGGCGTTAACCCTGCCTCATTTGCCTAGAAGGGATTTCAATCGCCTATGACCAACCAAGACGTCATCAAGAGGTTCACCACGAAGGTCAGTTGCCATTTCACTAGCAAATGATTTAAAGAGCAGCAGTTTCCCCCTTCAAAAATCTTTGTAACCATAAGTAGCTATCGACTTTCTCCCCGGGGAAGGAAAAGGAAGTTTCAGCTCCGGCGAGAAAACATCAACGTCAAGGCATGATGACTTAAGTTCTCCTGAAGGCGTTGTGGGACGACGAAATGGGACACCTTGATCAAAACCTATTTGGCGAGCGACTCTATCAATATTATATGGAATGATGCTTAACCTGTCATTACAAAAATAAGGAACATATCCTGGTATACAGCTCCGCAGGAAAACAACTTCTTCAGGGCTCATATCTCTCCCCTCAGGTGGCATCTCAATGACAGGGACGATGGCGGAAGGATGAACCGGCCCCCAAGGACGAAAGTTTATGGCACTCACACTATCGAGAAAATCTACAATCCTCACCCCAACTTTTGGACGTCTATTCTTCCAACGGAGTATTCTTGAACCACCATACAAGCTGGGGACTGAGGTTGTAGGAATGGGAGCGTAATCCTTAAAGTATTCCCACAAAAGCGCCTATAGAAAGGCGACGTGCACATATGTATCCACCTTCATGTACCCGTTGGAAATATACATCTCCTCCACTAAAGAATTCAGGTGACCATACAACGAGCCAAGGAATAATGAAGCCAAGGGGAGGGTTATAACTTTTCCTAGCTTAATGGCGAACATGATGATCTTCCTTCTAATAGTTTTCGTTCCTGAGACGTCATCAAGAATATCTCTGGACAACCACAAGGACAAGAATGCAGCTGCGCTAAGATCATCATTACCTTGCATGGAAGACCATTCACCTACCCACCAAGTGTAGAAACATTTAGGCTTCTTCTCCAACTGATCGTATTCGCTCACCTTCTGAATTATAGCCTGATAGATGAATTCTTCGTCTTCAGACAGTTTGCAATTAAGACTGCCAGCGACAGGAAGACTCATTAATGCAGACACGCTCTCAAGAGTGATAGTCATTTCACCCCACGTGCAGAAAGATGTGTTCGTAGAAGGACGCCATCGAGCAGCAAAAGCGACCAAACCTGGGATATCCTTCTTGACATGAAGAATTGCAGACGCCTTGATAGCATCAAGAATTCTCGCCCTGGTTAAGTTGTCTCTAATCCCTTCATTACCCAACAAGCGCCACATCCATCCTTCGTATGAGTTAAGTGGAGTCTGGCAAATTATGAAGTCAATAGGGGAGGGTGGATATTCTTTATTCCGGAGACAAACCTCATCACGCCTGATAAAGACGATGGTAGACCCTCTTCACTTTCTGAACCGGTAATAAGGATTATATTATGGCTGGGGTGCTTCCTGACGTTTGGAAAAGACTTAGTAAGCATTTCATCATCTATGTTTGGCATATCTCTGAGAGGGTCAACACCTCCCTTTGTAGCATTATCCTCTGTGTTCATCATTGAGCAACTGCGATGAAAAGATAATGTCAGCATGCTTTCTGGGATAATACAAGACAATTATCTAGGCTGAGAAGAACACCAGCATAAAGTCAAGTCGCTAAACATGGATGCAGATGTGTTGAGGTATGCAGGTGATCAATGCTTGCATCTAAACTCGTCACGCAGGCACGAACACCGGCCGGCATGTATATGTGGATTGGCCCAAGCCGAACAAACGCATACATGGAAGCAAAACCGTACGTATGGTACCAAGTCGGCAACCTGACACCACCATAGATGCGCCACCGTGGAGACACGCGAGCTGGCATGAAGGCAAGTCACGCAGGCCGGACGCTAAGGCCTACATGCACGTCCCTAAAACTAAGAACGCATGTCAACATATTTTTCTACAGTTGAAGATCGTGTATACAAGTTCAAAGAAGCAGTTCTATCAAGTTACAACCCGGTTTTTGACATGCAAGGATAAAGGGAACAAACGACATGTTTATGGTTTCTTTTACTACGCAACCCTAACAGGCGGTAAAGGAATTAATTATGGTATACAAGAGTCGCACCTACAATCCTCTCAAAATACAGAAAAATTTTACCTAAGCAATTAGGTTTTTTTTTTAGAAAAAAATAAAAAAAATCGCACTTACCTGACGAATGGCGCCGGCGGCGACAGAAACCGGCAACGGTGAACTCTGGCGGCTGGAGCGACGACGGCAGCAGGCGGAAGCACGAGCAGAGAGCTGGACGTCCACTCAGAAAAAAAAAATCGTGAAGGAAAAACGAAAAAGGGTTCTCCCTTTTATAGGAAAAAATTTGAAGAATTCTAATTAGAAAAGGATTCCTTTTTGCTTCCAAAAACCAAGAAGGGAAACCGGCCCACCCAAGGTTTCATGCCTGCGACGGTGAGTTCACATGGACAATCACTAGCGGCTGCCTTCCAAGGTTAGTTTCCTTTATTTCTTTTACGTATATTTGTCACCATCTCATGCCTACCCTACAATAGTGTAACCATTGCATGCTAGGCAGGGGACTTAATGTTGATGGTGTATTTCTATTTAAAGGCTAAAATTGTAAAAAGCCAATTTTTGTAAGATAACATCCTGCAAAGGATAAAGCCTTCAGGTGATGAATATTTCTCACCATGATAATTCATTGGAGCATGTGCAACTATCCCTGAAAATTATAACCTACCCAGAGCGGAGCATGTAGCAACCATCCCGATTTTCTGTAGGTTTGCAGCATTACAATTAATGCCCTGCTCAAAGCCTTGTGTTCGACATGCAAACACCCGTAGGCTACCTGACGGCGGGTTATATTAGCCCCGTTGAACGCATGCAAGACTACCCATGTTAGTCTCACCTGCTGAAAACAAACTCAAAAATAGATCTCATCCGTCCAACTTCGCAGGCATGGTTGGACGGCCTATATCGCGCGCGGGACCGAGTAGCTCGCACGCACATGTTCACCGCTGGTCTACCTTTCTAATGGTACGAACGGCTTCACCATAGGATCCATGGGCGTCGAGATGCGCTAGCATGAAGCTGCGGATCACAAACCCTAAAATTAGGGTTTGCTTACAGGTTGCGACCAAGCAACTTTGGGCATGTGTGCACTAACGATTTCGAAGTACAACTGCTGGCCGACGACGCCTGTGTACTCACCATGGGACCGGATACACGTCCAGCCAATCGGCCACGGTTGGTCGCAGACCAGCCATCTCGAAATTCGCGCCCAAAGTTAGCATGCACGGCCCCCTTCTAATCTCGGTTGTCCATCATCGCAGGCTGAAACGAGCGACTTAGATTGCTCTGATTGACTTCCAACAAGCATGGGCATGTAGAGTGGCGTCCCGCCTACCTGCTGGACTGATCGGCCACTCCATGCACGCCACCCAAGGGTGACAACCGTTAGGGTGAAAAGGGAGGCTTGCAAGCCTTCCAAACCCCAATCCAACGGTTATTCCTCCATCAATCTCGTCTGTACAAGTTCGCATGCTTGGATGAATAGCCTAGGAAGGGAGTTAGGTGGCAAACAAGGTATCACCGTGATCACCATCCTCCACACTTCCCCATGGAATAACCAGCCAAGGTGGGTCCCGCTCATGCGACCTCCGAACAACGCATGAACATAGCTAGTTGAGTCACCTCAACTTGCAATCTTTTCATCAAGGTTGTGTAGGCTTCAAGTATGTTAAGCATATTTAATGCACCGCATGCATACAATATGCGCCTATAAACAACTTGATTATTTTACCTAGCACCGTTTGCTACCTTATGTGGGTCCCATGACTCACTCGAGACGTTAATCACGTCATAACTGGGGGATACAAATTGGGGTATTAGTCTGGCGTTTTACAGCGTGCAGCGTGCAACACGCCATCACAAGATCGTGTCAGGGAAACATGGGCGGTTACCGATGATAGAAGAAGTGGGCAAGCAACCGTGTGACGCTAACACACAACTCCACTTCCTCCATCACTCCACTTTCCCACGAGAGACGTGATGAAGGCTTATCGACTTGTATAAATAGGTTCTCGTCCCTATTTCCAACAACACAGAAAAACCAAGTGTTATTACCATCGTATTCAACACCCAGAGCATGCCTGCAACATTTTCTAGCCTGCTCAACCTTCTGTTAACAAGTCATCAAATAGCCTTCACCTTCATACTCTCAACACCTTTTTCGCTTCCCTCCCTAAGATCAACCTCACATCCTTCACCTGTGACCGAAACAAATCTGGAACGGCCGTGTCTTCGATTTAGGCCAGAATTGTACAGATTATCTCTCGAATCAAAAGTGCTCATCGTGCAACACATTTGTTGAAGGTTTAAATTCACTTCTCATCCACACATACCCAAAATTACCTAAACCTGTAGAAGTAGTTTTCTCCCACAAACACCTGGGTAAATGGGTGTGGAAGGTGTCGTAATATCACTGCTGAGTGATCGAATTGGACGCGCTCATCCTATGTATTCACTTATTTCTTGATTGATCTCTCCTTCCTCAGGAATTTCTTAATTTGGTTTAAAGGTTGATGCAGATTGGACAGTCTTCCGGGCTTCAACAAGAGTCTTGATATATAAATCTTCTAGAAGGGCTCCGTAATCTGCAGGCTCCCTTTTTTTTATCTGGAAGACGTTGTGGTACGTCGGACAAGTCCTTTCCTCTGTGGAGTTGCCTCGAGTCTTCATTTTCGGCTGGACCATGTTGTTTATATTTCCCGAGTCTCCTGCGATTACGCGCTCTTTTTTCTTCTCCACTGGTAAAGGTGTGACCCTTGTCTAAGGATCCAGCGTTTCTTGCACTGTCTGAGTAGATGCATGTCCACCCTTCTTGTAATTGTCCTGTTATATCATTCAAAAGGCGGAATGTTTCTCTCTGTCTTCTAGCGATACCGACTTGATTTTCCAAGACATCCTCCAGCATCATAGCTATACTTCCAACAATATCTGAACCACATGTGGTTTACAGGTGAGGATACATCGCGAGATAAAAACCGAAAAATTGAGAATTCAATTTTTTGCAACTGAGAGATCAACCTCCCACTGTGGTCGCCAAATGTTTATGGGTGAAAACTACTCCTGCAGGTTTTGGTCATTTGGGGTGTGTGGATGAGGAATGAATCTAAACCCTAAAAAAATGCACTGCGCGGTGAGTGCTTGTAGATTCGAGAAATAAATCTGTGCAAATTCGACCTAAACCAAGAAATGGCCGTTCCAGACTTGTTTCGGTCACAAAGTGAATGAGATGGGTTTGATCTTAGGGAGGGAAGCGAAGAAGGTGTTGAGATTGTAAAGGTTTTGGTTATGTATGAATTGTATCAGAAAGATGAACTAACTTGCATGATGTAATCTATCAGTTCCGGTGTTTGAATACGATTGTATCAACACTTGCCTATGTTTTCTTGTTCTTCTTTGAAAAATAGGATGGAGAACCTATTTATACAAGTATTTTAGCCTAACCCTCGTATCTCGTGGGAAGTGAAGAAAGTGGAGTGATGGAGTAGTGGAGTGATATGTTAGTGTCACACGACCAGTCTTGCCCACTTATCCCATCATCACTAACCGTCCATGACTTCCTGACACGTTCTGGTGATGGCGCGTTGTGCCCTGCATGTTGTAAACCGCCAGACTAATACCCCAGTATGTGACATGATTGATGTCTCGAGCGTGTGGATCGTGGGACCAATAAAATGTAGCATGTAATGCTAGATTAAATAACTACGTTATTTAGGAAGTTGATACTTGTGAAGTATCGTGTGCATTCTATGCAGGTACTGCATCGAGTGTATCCACCATGTATGAAACATCGCTGTTTGAGCGTCTCAAAGTAGCCTCATATCCAGACTACTTCATGTGATGGTTTGGAGGTTGAGCAAGCAAATCCTTCCTTGACCGACCATATGGTGCAGTAGAGTGACCATGATGCCGCACTGACCAATTAACTCCTGACCAGGGCTGTATAACCAAGCCGGTGAATTTGGATGGGCGAGATGATATTTGAGATACTCATCTGCGACCATTAATAAAATTAGGGTTTTTAGAAGAGGTGCGCAAGCATCCCTCTTCATCTTGGTCGAATCCAAGCTTGGGATACGATTTTGGCTGGCCGATCGTACATGCGTGTAGATGGCATGACGGTGTAGGCGCCCATACCCCATTGTCTCACGAAAGTGTGATATGGGCCACTAGATTCTTCTGGTGAAGTTGAGTGGTCGAGATCAATTTGCGACAGAAAACTGGTGCCGCAAAAGCCGCACATCGTGCCAACTTCGGGCGCGCATTCCAAGACGACCAATCTTGGTCGGTCTTGGCCGTTTTGTCTGGCGTGTAGGTGATAGGCTGGTGTTCACGCCTATACCATACTATCCCATGAAAACGTGATCTAATCCACTCAAATTGTCCGGAGAAGTTGAGTGGTCTAGATTAGTTTGCAATTGGGAAGTGTGACCATGCAAGTTTGGGCGTGCAATTTGGAATAACCAGGCATGGTATGCCTTGGCTGACCAGGTGAAAATAATGATGGGTCCACGGTGGTCATGTTGGTATGACCAGACCTGATTAATCTAATCTTGGACCCTTTATTTGTGCCGGATAAAATGGACGCTTGTGATGTTCAAAACCCATATTTGGGTTTCACGGACGTGCGTCATGCTCTGATCGTACGCACAAATTGGGATAACCAACCATGGTTGGTCCTGACCGATCGGTCAGGTATGTAGGCGGGCCTACAATGATTGTGTTGACATGCTCTGGGCCCTTTGAATCTACATCTACACCCTCCATATATACCTGTGAAGATGGATGGTTGAGACTATTTTTCGACACATGTAATGTGCCGCAAACCCTGATTAGGGAATTTGCGTCCATACTGCTCTGGCTTGGATGTTTTGGAAAGCTATGCCAATCTTTTGGGGAAGCCGACCATGCGGGTCCCGCGTTGGTTCGGAAGTGAATATTCCAATACCTGCTTGGGTTCATGGATCCGATCTGAGCTATCCTATTCATGCTGGTAAAATTGGATGATCGTGATCTTTTATGAGACTGACATGGTCAGTCCATATTTGAATATGCTCAATCGGGCTAGTATAGCATACCGAGAGTAATATGCTCAATCGGGCTAGTATAGCACACCGAGAGTTGCAGCCTGTATGGGTATTTCGTACATGTTTCGTTATAATGCTTGGAGGTTCGTGTTGCTCTGCTGAGAAAAACACTCAGTCGTCATGCCGCACTAATAATGAGTACAGAAAATACAAGGTTGGTTATGCATTAATTAATAATATTGTATTTAATTTACAGACTGGGATTGTTGCCACATGCTCTACTTTAGGTGAATTAGTAAATTGAAGAAGTATTGATCACTTATTAATGGCTTTATCTTTTACAAGATGTTAGCGCATAATTTTTTGGCTTTTACAAATTTATCCATTAAATGAAAATCCACCATCAACACAAGGATATCTTCTCGGAAGACACAGTTGATATGAATCACAAGCTCAAAAATCTCGAAACCTGTGAAGATGTCGAACGTGAACTTTAGCTCATGATCGGTTTCTAGTATCCTGAGTTCTTCATAATGCCTAGTAAATCTTTTTTTTCTCTCTTTTGTTTAGAATAATAACTAGTGTTTTGGAATAGCCATTATTGTGATTACACATATCTATATCCAATGTTTTTCATCTTCTTGTTTTTAGATTTATTGGTTTAAATTCTAAACTTGTTTGGAAGATGATGGTTGCAGTATTAATCTTTATGGCTTTATATATTACAATATTTTGATGGGATATGTGTGTTTACGTCCGTGAACTTGATTGTCCCATATTATGTCAAAATTAAAGTCGTTCGTTAATTGATATGCAAATATTGATAAAAGGATGAATATAATTTTGACATACACAAAATTCTATTCATCCTTTTATCAATATTTGCATTTGACATACACAAAAGTTAAGCCTATATTGTCAATTATTGATGTAAGATAGGTTAAAATCTTTTGTGATTCAAGGATTATGTTTATTGTGTGTCATTGTGCAAATGGTGATGGAAACATAGAATGAATCCTTGTGTATTCCGCAGTATTTGATCTTCCCTAATCCATATTTTGTGTATTACTGTGAGACTCCGTATTGTGACTTATGTTGAGAATTAGACAACCAAAGTTGATTATTTTTGTGATTAGCTTAGTTGTGTTCCGTAAGGTACTTTACGTCGAGTATTTTGAACTAAATTAATCATCTTGTGTGATTATTTAGTAATGAATCCGTAATTTTTTCTCATGCTGGGCATGATTGACTAGGATGGTTATTCATATGATTAACTTAGTCATCGCTCCATAGATTTTCTTATGTGAGTATAAACGATTGAATTGATTACTTTTGTGATTAGTTTAATTGTGTATTCTGGTTAGATTAATCATGGGTTCGCTTGTGAATAATATAATTGAGTTATTAAGTCTCCGTAAGTTTACTTGTGTTGAGCCTATTTAGTCAAATTAATCTTCGTTCGCTTGGGTTAATATGATTGAATATTTCTTATTGGATTCCAAATTCATACTTGTATGTAATTTGTTGAGTCTAAAAGAAATCTTTTTTTTTTTTTTTGAAATTAAGGTTGCTCTTGTTGTTCTTTAGGGAATGACATATTATTGGGGGGAGTTCTTTTGAACTTGTGCTTAATTTCTAAATCTTTGTGGGGAGTGCGGCTGTGGAATATTAGAGGGGTTATCTTGCGTCTTTATAAACTCCTTGATGAATGCATTTAGCTTCGGCTTTATGATTACATCTAAATAAGATGATATACATTTACCTTTGGTCATGAAATGTCTCTTACATAAATTTCTTTAGGATCCCGTTCTTATACCTTTGCCAATGTTATTGACAAAAAGGGGTAGAATTAATATGTAGTTCACACTACAAATACACATGGTTTTCAGATCATTATGTAAGGGGGAGTGGTTTCCATGTGAGATGGAGTATTGACTAAGGGGGAGTGAAGTATCACCATAGTATTGTTTTTGAAGTTGTGATGCAATTGGACTTTGACGTTGTGTAATAATACTATGACACTGTATAACAATGATTGAGAACCGATGGTTTTCTCATTGTTATAGCTACGGATTTTCAACAACGATGATGCTAAACTTACAACATTTGGGATCATTGGACTACTTGGAAGTGACGAAGATTTTGAGTATTGTTGAAGATTAGACATGTGGAATAGGAGCTACAAAGTTTATTTATATATTTTTTGTATTCCATATGTATTAATAGTTTTTCCACTAAAATTGACAAAGGGGGAGATTGTTAGAGCATTGCTCAGTCGAACTCGCATGCGTTTCTATCTCAAGCATGTTTGTCAATTTTAGTGATCAAAACTATAAAGTCTTGATTTCCAGTATACTATAGCTAAGGCCTCGGACTAGGATAGAAAGTGTAGTTGAGCTCAAGAACTCCATGGAAATCATCATACAAGACGAAGGACTACTCAAGGAACCAGTGGATCTTCATCGACTAAAAGGTATGTGGAGACTTGAACTTATCTATCACTCAAAAGTCTATCTACTATATCTCCTATCTTGAGACAAAAGTTGTATTACTATATAGACTAAGAATATATACATGTGATATTTCGAGCTGAGTATATCTAGATTACCTATTTCTCGAAATATGTGTTGGTAAAGCTTTCGCTTTAGCCAAGTTCATCTTTACCTAGTGAGGAAAGTCATGTTATGTTTCAATCACTTTGGAAATCGCTCTGACCCAAACTAGTTTGTGAATAACAACTATATGACGTCCTCTGAGAATTTTTCAATGGTTGAAATGAGAGTATAGACAATATAACCATTGGGGGATATAAACATTGTTGTGGTAACACACATATGTATAATTCCTTAGCACTTGAACCGAAGTTTGAGAACTTAGTTGATCAAGTGAAACCAGAACGTGAGCAGTCACCCCAGTCCGCGAACGAGCGTAGTTTTCGAACCCGAGAATTTCTGCTGGAGTTTGTGAACTTCAACCGGTTAACTTGAGTCCGCGAACCCAGTCCGTGAACTTGAGTGGTTATGTCTAAAAACGATGTTCGTGAACTTATCTTAATTATCTTAGGGATGATATTGCAAAGCGTGGCTTTGTAGTTCATGAATCGATTCAAGTGAATCACATCGTTTTTGCTTCAATTGTGTCTTGTGTAGTACATGAGATCTCATAGCAATTGAACAACTCTCTAACTAGTTCATTTGAGTCATTTGGACTAGTTATAGTGAAGAAGAATATGGTTGATATGGAAGTTATCATTTGGCTAACCATTTGGTTGACTAATATTGAACCAACTATTATACACGTTTGGGTACGGTTACACAAACCCAAAATCGTCAAGTGCATGTGTGTATGACAAGATAAGTTTTCGATCTAACGGTTGAGAGATATTAGCTTGTATCTAATCAGGTTTTAATCTAACGGTGAATATTGAATGCTTTGTTACTAAGCTAACATTGATTGCAAACCAAGATTTGAAAGACTATATAAGGGAGAACTCTAGCAACTGGGAAACCTAATCCCCACACATTCTGTGTGATACTATTTTTCTAAGCTAGAGTCGATTCTCCTTTAACCTTTGGTTTTCTTCTTGTAAAACCAGGTTAACGACTTCATTGAGATTGTGAATCCAGACCGATACTACTTTTCTTGTAGTTGTGTGATATGATCTTGCTGTTTCTATCGTACAAGTACAATTGTAATAATTAGCTTGATATTTCTATCTCCGATAGGCAAGATATAAAAGTAATCAAAAACATGTTCGTCTCATCGTTTGTGATTCCAAAATATCTTTTTTCGCTGCGTCGATTAAGACTATTGTGAGGTGATTAATAAAACTGAGTTGTTCTTCGGGAATATAAGTCTGGTTTTATTAATTGGTTCCTATTCACCTTGATTTATCAAAAGACGGAACAAAACTCATAGGTTTATTCGTGGGAGACGAATTTATCTATCATATAGTCTTTTCTGTGTGAGACAGATTTTTTTATTAAAGTGTTCGACTTTTGGTCATAGCAACTCTTGGTTATGAGTGAGATCAGCTAAGGGAATCAAGTATGCAGTATCCTGCTGGGATCATAGGCGTATGAGCATAACTGTACCTTGGATCAGTGTGAGATTGATTGGGTTTCAACTACAGTCCAGACCGAAATTAATTTGGAGTAGGCTAGTGTCTGTAGCGGCTTAATATAGTGTATGTTTAATCTGGACTAGGTCCCGAGGTTTTTCTGCATTTGCGGTTTCCTCGTTAACAAAATTTTGGTGTCTGTGTTATTTCTTTTCCGCATTATATTTTGTTATATAATTGAAATAATACAGGTTGTGCGTTGTTCAATCAAATATAATATCTTACCTTATAGGTTGTTGATTTAAATTGATTGACGCTTGGAAATTGGTCTTTGGTACCATCCAAGTTATCTCTCTTTGATTAGACTCGCGAATTATATTTGCTTGAGTAAATCAAATTGAGAGATTGAGATAATAACTCCTTGAGATATTTTCTATTGATTGAGTCTAGTTGATTCTCTAGAAAACAACTCAGAGTTGTCCATACAGATTGTTAATCGAAATATTGGGTGTGGTTGTTAGACCCCCTCTTTTTCACGGTTATACTAATCACACATATTGGTCGTTCATAAGATATGCAATGAAGAACAACCGCAATAACGCCTGGCGATTTCCTTTTCGGTTTACAACACATATCATGAACTTAATTCCTTAGAACACATGTAAACATTGTTCTCTAGGATGAAATCCTCACCTCATACCCATACATAATCACAATAGCATTCATATTATTATGTCTATGTCTTATATACAAAGTTTAATGGTTAAGCAAGAAACTTCATATTGTATTCCTTAATACTATGTCTATCTAGAGTGTTCATTCTTCGCAGTTTTATGTTTTCATTATGCACGACTTGAAAAATACGATAGGGAATGAAACATTTCAAGTCAAATATCACTAACCTCAAGTAGAAGGATGATGTTATCATTGTAGCTCCGCACTTCTTCACTTCTTCAAGTCTTCGCAATACTTGTAATGTCTCACCCTAATACTTTCAAGCTAACCTATACGAAGTTGACTCTAGTACATTTAAATCAAGCGACTCTTAAATGAGTTTTTCTTCACTAAAATATGACAACCAAACTTGACATACCAACGTTTGGTGGGTTCAACCGAGCAATGCTCTAACAAAAACTTCTAGAGTCTATGTTATTTATTTTTCGCATTATATTTTGTTATATAATTGAAATATCACAGGTTGTGCGTTCAATCGATCAATTGGTAAATCCAACCTTTGGTTGTTGATTGAAATTGATTGATGCTTAAGCATCGGTCTTTGGTTCCATTCACGTTATTTCTCTTGTATTTAATCAGGTTCGCAAATTCCTATTTGTTTGATTGCGGATTGAATGGAGAAATTGAGATATAACTCTTTGATATACTTTTTTTTATTAAGATTGAGTCTGACTGTACAGTTGATTCTCTTGAAAGTAGATTGGAGTTAGTCCATAAAGATTGTTAAGCGAAATATTGGGTGTGGTTGTTGCACCCCCTCTTATTCATTAAAAATACCAGTCACCTCACAATAACCTAACTGATTAATAGAAGAAGTTGATGCGGAATCTTAGAGAATAACTGTTGTGATTACTTTTTATATCTTACCTATCGGAGATAAATCTCGAGTGAATCTTAGAGAAGATAAAACTCAACACGATAAAACAAGTAAGATCAGAATACACATCTACAAAGAAAATAGTTTGATCTGGCTTCACGAATCCCAAATGAAGTCTTCAGGTCGTTAACCTAATAATGCTTTTGGAAAAACCTAGGTTAAAGGAGAATCGACTCTAGTTTGCAACTAGGAAACATGATAGTGCCAGGAATAGATTTTCCAGTTGCTATAGTTCTCCCTTATATAGCCTTTAAAATCAGGTTGCTTACAATCAAAGCTAAGATAGCTTAGTAACAAAGCATTTAATATTCACCGTTAGATGAACTCCTGATTTAGGATTCAAGGTAAGTTTGCTTAGAAATTAAGCAATCAATCTTCATCATTAGATGGTCTTAGCTTGTTACACATAAATCAAATATACTTATATTTATATATGGGTATCCGTACCTAAACGTGTATATTGAGTTGTCTCAATAACAGTTAACCGAAGTTAGCCATATGAACACTTTTGTCTTAACCATATTCATCTAACACTTCTAGATCAAATATGATGATCAATCAATCATGAAAGATAATCAAATGAATCTATTATGTTTCAAATTGATTTTTTTAATTTTTTACCATCTCATAGAAATATATATGAACAAACTGAAACAAAATGGGATTGATTCGTAATCATACAAAATACTTATAAAATAATCAATTCATGAACATTAAGCCACGGTTTTCAAAGTTAATTTGCATTTCTTAAATTATAAATGTTCTAGTTCATGAGTATGAGAATCATACATAACCGATTTTAGAACTTAATCACTGAGTTCGCAAACTGGGTACGTGAACAGTAGCTCCGGACCTTGGACTAGTCAAGTCGTTCGCAAAACCGGTTCGCGAATAACCGTTTCAAACCCATCTCAGGTAAACTCATTCGCATACTAGGTACGCAAACAAGAGTTCCGGACCTTCTCAGATAAATACGTTCGCATACTAGGTACGCAAACAAGAGTTTCAGACCTAAATCATCACAATACATTTCGTATACTAGGTATGCATACCATGTTGTATCCAGACATGGGTAATTGTTCTAAACTCTCATTTCAATCATTGAAACATCCTTAGAAGACGACAATGAAAATCTCACACATACCATTAGCTTCAAGTAATCGAATGATCAATACGAAACTTCCCTAGCTAACATCAAATAAATGTCTCACACAAATCATGTAATATGTTCAAGGTAATTTTCACATGATCATCTTTTGACTTAATATTTAGTTTCCAACAAATATATTGTCTCCAACTAAACTTGTCAAGAATATGATGAACATAGGAAATTAAAAAATCTTCTAACACATATTTCGAGAAATAGATAAGTGAGATAAACTCAACTCTAAATATCAAATGTGTATAATGTAAAAGTCTATATAGATATATAACTTAGTCTCATTAGAAGATAGAATAGAATAGACTTCTGAGTGATGGATAAGTTTTAGTCTCCACATACCTTTTATTGATGAAGTTTCTCCAAGCTCCTTAGTAGATCTTCGTCTTCAATTGGTGAACGCCGTGAAGTCTAAAGTTTAACTACACATTCTATCCTAATCCGAGACATAGATTTAAGTATAATAAAAATAAATTATATAGTTTTGATAAACTAAACTTGACAAACAAGCTTGAGATAGCAACGCTTGCGAGTTTCACCGAGCAATGCTCTAACAGAAAGAGTCCCATTCCTAGTAATAATTAGGCATTTCAACCATTCATAAAGCTTTGTGGAAAGTTAATATCATCCCTAAAGTCCAACTTTTCATTTGGAAAATTCTTGAGAATATACTTCTAATTTCTTTTTCACAGATTAGGGATAGTTATTCAAAAAGGTGTTGGAGCCCAGCTTTTTGCTAGGATCCCGTCCATTTTTTTATTGGACGACTCAGACCCTCTTTGTAATGGTTTTTTTTAAATAAAAATATAATATATTCAACTTATAAATAAAAATATATATACTTCTTACTAGAGTTAAATTAGCACATTATAGAAACACCCAATATTTGAATTGTAGTTTATGTGACAATGGAAGTGTGGTGACAACCGAGTAGTTAATATTGTATTTCCCTTTCTGTAGAGTTGTCTGGGAAGCAAGTCGATACAATCATCTCACTACCCTAATGATTGTACCAACTCATGATATCAGTTCTCAATAACACCAATAATGCTACTCAACCTAATGCAATCTTTGTTGTTGCATGGAAAATATGGAAACACATATGCAACAAGGTGTTTCAAGATAAAACCTTAAATCATGGATCTACTGCTATACAACCTCTTAGAATAATTTGTGATTTTGAACAGGCTTTGAATGACAACAATACTACCTCCATTGTTGTCACCAGAGATATAAGCCACACAAATGATAGAATTTTATCTACCAATTGCTATATGATTTATTGTGATGCATCTTATGACAAGTTTACTAAACAATGTGGTTATGGATGGTATTTAAATACATCAAGAGGTGTTTACAAGGGATGCAAAACCATTACAGGAGTATCCAGGAACGCAGAAGGATTGAAAGCCTCGCACTCTTAGAAGCAATCAAGCAGGTGAAGAACAAGGACATTAATGAAGTCTGTTTAATTAGTGATTCAATAAATTCCATCTATTATTTAAATAATAGAAGCAACTAGTTATGTTGGTTTAGCACTACTGTTTTAAATGATTACAAATTTTTATAGGTTCTTTTAAATTTAATAGGATAAAGTATCTTTAAAGATCTCACACTGGTATGGCGGATAAAATCGCCAAGCATATAATATATCATGTATATGGTGAATGGTTGGATATTATGCCACCTTTCCTGTCAACTCTAATGTAACTCCTTCCCCCTCTTAATTTTTTTTTTCTATCATAATTTTTTTTTATATATTATCAATGAGGAAGGGTAGTTTGGATATTTGTTATGTGTTCATTCTCTCCTTATCCACATTATGGAAATTATAATCCTAGAAGATCCCTCCATGAAAAGAAGAAAAAAGGATCCCCAAAAATAGGTTTCTTTTTAGTACTCGTCGCATTGGGTATACCTCGTTTAATTGGGGACGAGGTAATCAAACAAAATAAGATCATTCAGAATTAGATTTGAAAACCCCTTATCCATGTAATTTTTATAATGGCTAATTTTCTCGTATTTAACTAAAACTAATTCAGATGATTAGGTTAGTTATTTTGGAGGAGTTAGTGTTTTGAAAATTTGGAAAGATGAGTGAATTCCAGTCATAATTTTGAAGTGGACGATTCTTATTCTACTCCTATATATGAATCTATGGACGAGTATATCAGAAACGATTTGCAAATGGATTATTCATTGGATCATGACATGTAATTTCCTCCAACTCAAAGTGACTACTAAAAAGAAATTTAGCCGGCTAAGGCCAGTTAAAATTGGCATAATTCAGTTAATAAAATCACATAAAATAAGATGATGAAATTATCTACTCATAATGGTGAACTTATGAAGCTTCCAAAAGGTAAAAGTTCATCATAGAGTAGCAGTAACATAACAACACATGAAAATAACAAAAACAACCATCAAACCCATTAGATGTTTCATTGTCATCACTCAATATGATCTTACTCCAATCAATTTCTTTAAGAGTCATAATCTCTTACCTTTGAACAACCATTATGATCAGAGAACCTCATCTCTCAAGTTTCAACAATCAAAAGAATATAAATTCAAAGACAAACAAAACTGATTTACTCATTGATGTTCATATTCCTAGTTGTGAGGTGGAACCCTTCTGCAATGGATAATTCAAGTGGACCAAAGGAAACTACTACAGTTTATCTATAAATACTTGTTTTTCTATTACGTTATATATATATATATATATAATTTTACTTTTTTTAATGATTTTATATTGTTTAGCATGTATATTAGTTTGGAAAGGACACCATTCTAATTGGCTGTAAACCGCCAGACCAATACCCCGGTATGTATCCCCCAGTTTGTGACATGATTGATGTCTCGAGCGTGTGGATCATGGGACCCATAGAAAGTATCATGTAATGCTAGATTAAAAAACTACGTTATTTAGGAAGTTGATACTTGTGAAGTATCGTGTGCATTCTATGCAGGTACTGCATCGAGTGTATCCAGCATGTATGAAACATCGTTGTTTGAGCGTCTCAAAGTAGCCTCATATCCAGAATACTTCATGTGATGGTTTGGAGGTTGAGTGATAGACGCATTTATGTGTCTATATTAGTCTCAATTCTCTGTATTGTTATTACTCTATTTTGTACTTATTTGGTTATTTTATGTCTTTGTAGGTGTTTTTGGAGAACTAAGCTTTTGCGGCGAATTTGGCTCGAAAAGTGGTCTTGGGAGAAAATTACTAAAGGCGCCCAAAAGACGTACTACAGGCATCCCAGAAGTATGTTGGAGACGCCCCAGAAAATTTATATTTACACCCTGGGAGAATTTCTAAAGGGACCCCACCAATGGATAAGGGGCACCCAAATTACTTAGGGGCAACCCAGTTGATATCAGCACCAGCGAACTGGTTAGGGGCACTACATCCCTTACTTTTGAAGAGACAGAATTGGCGAGAAAATTTGCATCAGTCTGCATGATTCTGTGGAGCGAAGTTGGACGTGATATAAAGAGATTAAACTGCGGATATCTTATGGGCTGGACTTATAACAGCCAAACAGGGTTAATACAAGTGTTTAAAACGATCAAGTTGGGCCAGATCATCGAGTTTGAAGACTAATAGAGTAACAATTATTCTCGGGTTTTGGATGGTATATATGAGAGTTTCGTGAGAGATACGGGAACATTCTCTTCTGTGATCCATGTATATCAAGTTTAGAGAAAGTTTGGAAAGAATCGAACGTGACAGAGGCGTAAAGAAAATAATAGAAGAGAAAATCCCGTGACTTGCCGGACGGGAAAGGGAGATTTATTCCGAGGATTTTAACCCTAGATAGGGGATCTGTGTGCATATATATAGATTGGTTTGAGTTCCAGAATGGGGGATCGAGAGTTTGGGGTAGCTGCAGAGCTAAGAACAAATCTGCAGAGAAGAATCGCAGCAGCAGCAGAGAAGAAGAAGGAATAGTTCCAGACGACACAAAAGAAGTGTCGTTCTCAAGAACACGAAGAACAGACTCGCAGAGGCAGTCTTAAATAAACAGCACAACAGAAGTATCGTTGTTCATTAATAATTGATCACATATTTCATATCCCTGTCATCTTTTCTCTGTAACAATTCAATACCCGTTGTAAGAGCTATTTGTAACGCCTCCATAGCGTTGCATACTGCCAGCTTTATTAGTTTTCTCTTGTTTTTCACCTATTTGAGCTATGAACAACTATTTTGAGCACGTGAATAATATGAGGAGCTAAACCCCAATACTAGGATGACGGAGGAAGCCATATTTCATGCGTGTGGTAATTATATTTAATTATTTTATGACTTTTTGCATGGATTATTAATAGTTATATGGTTTTTATTAAATGGTTGTGATTTCAATTGATGGGTTATACTTAGGTTAAGTCTTTTGATATCCCATGCTTTAGATTTACAGTCATTGCTTTTCAAAAATCTACCTTGGCAAAGAAACATAGTCAATATTCTATTTGAGCTATAATTGTCTAGAATAAATCTATGAATCACATGAATGAGTTTATGGTGGAATCTGAAGTCCTAGTATCTCTCGTTATCGTGACATCTTTTGTATATTTTTCTTTTAGTAAGTCTAAAATCGAATCTCATCAAGTCCGAGAATCAAACCCTTTCTTACCACTTGTAAAACTACATTAGTTTTTGGCGCCGTCGACGCAGACTTGTATTTAGGTTTAGGTTTTAGGTTTTGCATTTTTTTTTTAGGTTTTGTATATATTTTGTTTATTTTTATTATTTATTTTTGTTCTATTTTACGTCTTGGGTATTTTTGTTTTTGGTGTGCAGGTTTTGCTGGAAACTAAAGGTGGAAAGTTGGACTTGCCTAAAAGAGCAGAAAATCCCAAACTTTTTATTTTTGTTAGTTTTTTTTTTGGAACTTTTTTTGGAACTTTTTTTGTTTTTTTTTTAGTATTTTATTTGTACATATATAAAAAAAAAAACACAAACACGAAAGCACACGTGCACTTCATATTGCATCGTCTGGCACCGATTTGTAGGAAAACACGTGGTTTAGTACGGTGAACCCTTTGGGCGTTATCATCCAAAACACCACAAGCCTTAGCCTCGTACCTTTGACCAGTCTTTGACTATATGTATATTTTGCTAAAGGTAACCTGAGCTTACCCTATATAGTCAACCCCAGCATTTGCATTTGCACGTGCACTATATAATGTCGAACTGGTATTACAATAGCTAATACAATGATTATTCGACTGAGCAACATGGACATTATCCTTATTATGACCATAGTGTGAATAGTGGTTGTGAACGCCATACTTTTGAAGGATATGGGTCTTACCATGGTGAGCCAAGTTACTATCCACATGCGCACAGGTCATACGAGCAAGAAAATAAGGAATATTATAGTACTAGTACTTCGTCTTTGGACGACTTAATTAAACAATTCAAAACTAGTCCTTATTATGATCCTTTTGTTCCTTTTCGTCCTCTAGAAGAGTCTCTCAAGATAATGGCTGATCATTATGTTCTAGAAGAGTCTCTCAAGATAATAGCTGATCATTCTGTTCCTATTCGTCCTCTAGAAGAGTCTCTCAAGATACTAGCTGAAAATACATCTAAGTTGAGGAACGAAATACTTTCTCGAAATAATCTTAATTTCCATTATAGTGTTTCCAATAATACCCTTGAAAATGAGGATAGTTATTTGTATAATCAAGATGACAAGGTTAGAATTGGTAACACTACTTGTTTATATGAGGTTCAACCATTTTCATGTTCTTATAATGATGATTATGATGAGGATAGTGTTGATGAAGAATTTGAAATATGTAGGCATACTGGCATAGTGATCAGGAATTTGTTACTCCAATTGAGCTTTACAATAATAGTATTATTTCTAGTTCAAATCCAAATAATTTTAATAATTATTCACCTATTCAAAAGGACGAGGATTTGACTAGAGATAACCCCGTTTTAGACGATGTAGTATTTACTTGTGATTACGAAGACGATATTGGTTTAAAGGAACGTGTTTATCCTGAGAATACTGTTTTAGAGTCCAAGGATTTAGAAACAATAGTCTTAGACGAAGAAGATGAACTCGTAGAGCTTTTAAATATGTATGGGGATGCGTCACCTAAATATGACCTACAAGAAGCAATTGACCATTTTCAGGATTCTGATGATCTAGAAATTAGGGAAATTGTAGCTAGTCTATCTAGAGACACCCAAAACTCTAAGTTTGGGGGTGATTATCATTCTCCATGTGCCTTACCTTAAGCTCTTACAGAGATCCCTCACTTGGGACTATGTACCTCTACCATTTTAAAAGATCATCTTCAGACACGTATTCTCGAACCTAATGACGTCCAAGAAGAAGTTCAATTTTTAGAAACCCATCTTCTGGTTGATGTGGTTTACCGAGGCTATGATACCCAGATTGACTTTATTTTCCCACCAAATATTTTTCTACCAAATGTGGGAACGTTTGAATTTGAAATGTGTCAATTATTAAGTTCTGAGACTAAACCTAATTATTTTAGGAAAATAGAATTGACACATTTTCTTAAGAATGACCACCACTCTCATTATGGTCAACTGTGTAAGTAAAATCTGATTGACTTAGAGGATCCTCAATTATTCAGGTTATTATTGTGTGCTTCTAAATTTCTCCAGACCTTAGAACCTGATATTTCAGATCTTACTTATGAGGAGAGGCAACCCATGAAAATATTTTATTTAGACCCCTTTATTGAACCTGAACCTGAACCACAACTGGATGTAGTTGTCTTAAATAGGAAACTAGGCAAGGGTGTGCTATGTTTATTCTTGGTTCGTTGCAGTTTCCTTTTGTCTGTGATAACACTTTTTGATGCACATGATCCACAGTTGTTTTGTCTATTGCTATATGATTCGAGGTGATTAATTTTTACTTATTTCTGGTTGAAGACGTTAAACTTAGCACTTCTTGGGAGGTAACTCAATATTCATGCGACACGGTAATATCTTTCCTTAACTCTTTTACTTCAAATGGTAACGGTTTCTCCTTGTTCATGCTTTTAATTTTATCTTTAGAACATTGAGGAAAATGTTAGATTTAAGTTTGGGGGTAAGGGAGAAACTTTTTGTTAGTTGCAATAAATAAACTCCAGAGCCTAGAAATTTATGTTTATTAAGGATGGCACTAACCAATCTAAGTGGATGGAAGCATTTTGGTTGTAGGAGTTGAGGAACCAATCTGATTAGATGGAAACATCTAAAGAGTCTATTCATAAAAGCACAAAGCTCAGGTGATAGAAATAACATGGTAGTTTCGCCATATCTCGTTGAGTCCTTTTCACTTCTGTTTTTATTTTGTTTTCTTTTTAAAATATGTTTCTCTAAGTGATTAGGTGGGGTTCACGATTCAAGTTGTTACCACTGCTAGGGTGAAATAGAGTGATTGAGTTACTAAGAAAAAGAAAGAAAGAAAAAAGACCAGACCAATTAGACCAAACGAAATAATTCTTAAAAATGAAAAAAAAAATTAACACTTGGGAATAACAATATGTGTGTGTTTTCCCTGTCTCCGTCGCCTAAACAAGCGTGGAACGCAGGATCCATGGGAACTATCATGTAATCTGCTGACAAGAAGCATGCGCTTAGATCCAAAAGATCAAATCATGCAGTTAAAAAAAATAAAAAAATTGTGAATGTTCAGTGAATAAATCGACCGCTGGTTCCCTTGTATATGCCAGATGAGTTGATATAGAATTAGGATTGTCGACCACTGGTTCCCTTGTATATGCCAGTTGCGTTGATATTAGTCAGACCAGTATCTTAGTTCATTAGGATAGGTTCATTTTGGCAGTGGCTTTCAGACATATATGAGAAACACCGTTCACCTAGTTAACATCAAAACCGTATACGTTTTCTCTATATCCATCTCTTAATCTATCCATGTGATTTGTTGACTCCGAATATTGATGTCCATAGTGCAACTATCTGAGTAGAGATCTGTCACTTATATATGAATTTTAGTATGCTTGAGTGCAAAACTCGTGTACAACAATTGGAATTTCGCATCAGGGTACTTCCTATTGTAGTCAATAAGTATGCCAACCAAGGAGATTCTTTAGTGCCTTCCAAGGTTTTGCGTAGATAGCTAGGGTCCGGAGTAAAGATTTTGTGGGTATATCTCAATTAAGCCATCCCGAGACTATAACTCGGCCACTAGGGCCACCTAGGGGTTTAAAGGCTTATTGCATACGCTAAATGAAATCGACGATGCCTGCGACAATGAGTTAGGATTTTATTTTGTAGATTTGATTTTCTCGGGACTAGCAAATAATAAGTTTGGGGGTATTTGATAGACGCATTTATGTGGCTATATTAGTCTCAATTCTCTGTATTGTTAGTACTCGATTTTGTACTTATTTGGTTATTTTATGTCTTTGTAGGTGTTTTTGGAGAAATAAGCTTTTGCGGCGAATTTGGCTCGAAAAGTGGTCCTGGGAGAAAATTACTAAAGGCACCCAAAAGACGTACTACAGGCATCCCAGAAGTATGTTGGAGACGCCCCAGAAAAGTTATATTTACACCCTATGAGAATTGCTAAAGGGACCCCACCAATGGATAAGGGGCAACCCAGTTGATATCAGCACCAACGAACTGGTTAGGGGCACTCCATCCCTTGCTTTTGAAGAGACGGAATTGGCGGGAAAATTTGCATCAGTCTGCATGATTCTGTGGAGCGAAGTTGGACGTGATATAAAGAGATTAAACTGCGGATATCTTATGGGCTGGACTTATAACGACCAAACAGGGTTAATACAAGTGTTTAAAACGATCAAGTTGGGTCAGATCATCGAGTTTGAAGACTAACAGAGTAACAAATATTCTCGGGTTTGGGATGGTATATATGGGAGTTTCGTGAGAGATACGGGAACATACTCTTCTGTGATCCATGTATATCAAGTTGAGAGAAAGTTTGGAAAGAATCGAACGTGACAGAGGCGTAAATAAAATAATAGAATATAAAATCCCGTGACTTGCCGGACGGGAAAGGGAGATTTATTCCGAGGATTTTAACCCTAGATAGGGCTCTGTGTGCATATATATAGATTGGTTCGAGTTCCAGAATGGGGGATCTAGAGTTTGGGGTAGCTGCAGAGCTAAGAACAAAGCTGCAGAGAAGAATCGCAGCAGCAGCAGAGAAGAAGAAGGAATAGTTCCAGATGACACAAAAGAAGTGTCTTTCTCAAGAACACGAAGAACAAACTCGCAGAGGCAGTATTAAATAAATAGCACAACAGAAGTATCGATGTTCATTAATAATAGATCACATATTTCATATCCCTGTCATCTTTTCTCTGTAACAATTCAATACCCGTTGTAAGAGCTATTTGTAACGCCTCCACAGCGTTGCATACTGCCAGCTTTATTAGTTTTCTCTTGTTTTTCACCTATTTGAGCTATGAACAACTATTTTGAGCACGTGAATAATATGAGGAGCTAAACCCCAATACTAGGATAACGGAGGAAGCCATATTTCATGCGTGTGGTAATTATAGTTAATTCTTTTATGACTTTTTGCATGGATTATTAATAGTTATATGGTTTTTATTGAATGGTTGTGATTTCAATTGATGGGTTATACTTAGGTTAAGTCTTTTGATATCCCATGCTTTAGATTTACAGTCATTGCTTTTCAAAAATCTACCTTGGCAAAGAAACAGAGTCAATATTCTATTTGAGCTATAATTGTTTAGAATAAATCTATGAATCACATGAATGAGTTTATGGTGGAATCTGAAGTCCTAGTATCTCTCGTTATCATGACATCTTTTGTATATTTTTCTTTTAGTAAGTCTAAAATCAAATCTCATCAAGTCCGAGAATCAAACCCTTTCTTACCACTTGTAAAACTACATCATTGAGTAAGCAAGTCCTTCCTTGACCGACCACATGGTGCGGTTGAGTGACGGATGGTGATCACCATGATACCGCGCGCACTGACCAATTAACTCCTGACCAGGGATGTATAACCAAGCCGGTGAAGTTGGACGGGCGAGATGATCTTTGAGACACTCATCTGCGACCGTTAATAAAATTAGGGTTTTTAGAAGAGGTGCGCAAGCATCCCTCTTCAGCCTGGTCGAATTCAAGCTTGGGATACAATTTTGGCTGGCCGATCGTACATGTGTTTAGATGACATGACGGTGTAGGCATCCATACCCCATTGTCTCACGAAAGTGTGATCTGGGCCACTAAATTCGTCTGGCGAAGTGGAGTGGTCGAGATCAATTTGCGACATAAAACTGGTGCCGCAAAAGCCGCACATCATGCCAACTTTGGGCGCGCGTTCCAAGACGACCTATCTTGGTCGGTCTTGGTTGTTTTGTATGGTGTGTAGGTGATAGGCTGGTGTTCACGCCTATACCTTACTATCCCATGAAAACGTGATCTAAGCCACTCAAATTGTCCGGAGAAGTTGAGTGGTCTAGATTAGTTTGCAATTGGGAAGTGCAACCATGCTAGTTTGGGCATGCGATTTGGAATAAATAGGCATGGTATGCCTTGGACGACCAGGTGAGGAGATAGATGGGTCCACGGTGGTCATGTTGGTATGACCGGACCTGCTTAATCTAATCTTGGACCCCTTATTCGTGTCGGAGAAAATGGACGCTCGTGATATTCAAAATCCTAATTTGGGTTTCACGGACGTGCGTCATGCTCTGATCGTGCGCAAAAATTGGGATAACCAACCATGGTTGGTCCTGACCGATCGGTTAGATATGTAGGCGGGCCCACGGTGATTGTGTTGACATGCTCTGGGACCTTTGAATCTACATCTACACCCTCCATCTATACCTGTGAAGATGGATGGTTGAGACTGTTTTGCGACACATGTAATATGCCGCAAACCTTGGTTTAGGGTTTTCCGTCCATACTGCTCTGGCTTGGACGTTTTGGAAAGCTATGCCAATATTTTGGGGAGGCCGACCATGTGGGGCCCGCGTTGGTTCAGTAGTGAATATTCCAATACCTGCTTTGGGTCATGGATCCGATCTGATCTATCCAATTCATGCTGGTGAAATTAGATGGTCGTGATCGTTTCTGAGACTAACATGGTCAGTCCATATTTGAATATGCTCAATCGGGCTAGTATAGCACACCGAGAGTTGCAGCCTGTACATGTATTTCGTACATGCTTCATTATAATGCTTGGAGGTTCGTGTTGCTCTGCTGAGAACAACACTCAGTCGTGATGCCGCACTGATAATGAGTATAGGAAATACAAGGCTGGTTATGCATTAATTAATAATGTTGTATTTAATTCACAGACTGGGATTGTTGCCACATGCTCCACTCTAGGTGAATTAGTAAATTGAAGAAGTATTGATCACTTATTAATGGCTTTATCTTTTACAAGATGTTAGCGCATAATTTTTTGGCTTTTACAATTTTAGCCTTTAAATGAAAATCCACCATCAACACAAGGATATCTTCTCGGAAGACACAGTTGATATGAATCACAAGCTCAAAAATATTGAAACCTGTGAAGCTGTCGAACGTGAACGTGAACTTTAGCTCATGATCGGTTTATAGTATCCTGAGTTCTTCATAATGCCTAGTAAATCTTCTCTTTTTCTCTTTTGTTTTGAAGAATAACTAGTGTTTTGGAATTGCCATTATTGTTCAATTGGTCATTGTTGTGGAATAGCCATTATTGTTCAATTGGTCATTGTTTTGGAATAGCCATTATTGTGACATATCATCTCTCTCATCTCTCCTAAAAAGGGCAATTTTTCCGGCGATTCTATTTTTCATAAGAATCTCGATCCAAAATTCTAACTTGGATCATCAATTGGTCATTGTCAGAAATTAGTTGTTAATAATGATTAGTGGATCTGAATCGTCTTATCATCCTGATTAACGATTTCAAATTTTATAATTTTCAAATGAGTTATTCATCAATCACAAACATCTGTCCCTGGTCTTGTCTGGTAGATTCAAAGTCGTCAAAGAATGAAGAAGATACTATGGGAGTGAACCAGAATAAATCATATGCTAGTATGGTTTCGTCTTTCAAAACGCCTGAATTTGATCCAACAAAACTCACCAAACCGTGCTTCAATGGTCCGGTGGTCTAAATCAAAATATCTGAGGATAAATATCAAAAATGGGTATTTGACTGCAAAAATTGCTTGATTGGCAGACTGGTGCAGCCTAAGGACTCGATTACTATGAAAATTCCAGAAATCAATGAAAAACTAAGGTAGGTATGGAAGATCCAACCTTGGTTTATCTCTCCCTTAGGTAAAGGATTCTTCTGTTTCCATTTTTCTTGTGAGGAGGACGTAGCTTATGTTCGATCGACGAGTGCGTGCTCTATTAAACCAGGTATCTTACATTTTCGTAAATGGATTCCTAACTTCAATACCTATAAGCAAAATCAAACTCTGGCTCAGGTTTGGATCAGAATCTTTGATTTAGGTTATGAATACTGGAGACCTAGAACCTTATTTGAGATTGCTAGTGCTGTAGGAGATCCCCTGTTGTTTGATAAGTCCATGCAAACAAGAATCTTTGGGCTGTATGCAAGGGTTCTAGTGGAAGTTGATCTTGCAAAAAAAACAATAGAAAAAGTTCAAGTTGAGAGAAATGATTTCTCATTCTTTGCCAAAATTGGGTATGACAAAACACTAGGGCTGGCAACGGATAGATATCCGGCGGATATTGGCAATTCCGTTAAGGTTAAGGTTAAGGTTAAGGATTATCGGATATCCGGTATCCGATAATATCCGACGGATACCAAAAATTCTAATTCGATAAGGTTAAGTTTAAGCTATCGGATATCGGATTTTTATCCGTTAATATCCGTTAGTATGGGAACAAAAGCAAAAGCTAAAATTTGACAGAGTTTTAAGTTTAAGCTAAAATTTGACAGAGAAGAAAAATGCACAGCAGCAAAGAAAAGAAATGTCCCGTCGTTTGATTTAATGGTTTGGTTCGGCTGAAATGATTGTGCTGGTGATTGACTGCCATGGCGGGCTTGGCTGTACGAGAATGGAAGCGGTGGTGAGTATGTCTGCTGTCAATCGATGGAAGTGATGTTGTGGTCGACTGACCGGCAGCAAACTATGGTCCGTGAAGGTGCTGAGACAAGAGTGGATTTTTGGTGGAGTTTCGAGTCGTTGAATGAGGAAGTTCAGAGAATGGAGAACGATACTGGGTCCGGGAGAAGAAGTTGTTAGAAGGCATAAGAAGAAAATGGTTTTGTCTATGCTTGGATATTGGTTTGATAAGAACTGAAATTGAGATGGTCAGAGAATGGGAGATATGGATTGGTGCGGTAGTTGCAAGTGTAGCTTGTGGCTTGCATTTGGAAGGATTTTCCGGAGCTTGTATAACAAGTGGTGTCAAGAATTAGACGAATGAAGACGAAATGGAATGGGTTTGTTTCTTTTTGCGAGAGTTGGACGGACTGAATTTAGAAGGAGCCGGCAGATGATTGAGAAGAGAAGAGAAGAGAAGAGAAGACTGAGACTGAGAAGAGAAGAAAAAAAGAAAAGGGGAAATCAGAAATGTCTTCCCTTCTCTCGACCTCGACTAGTATTGGTAGTATTGAAAATTACTAGTACGCCCCTACCTTATCGGATATCGGATATTAACCAATCGGATAGAGCCCAATCCGATTCCGATAGGTTAAGAGAAAATATCCGATAAGTTATCGGATCCGGATATCCGATATCTGATATAACGGATAAAATCTTATAGGATTTCGAATAATCGGAAACGGACCCCGGATATCGGTTATCCATTGCCAGCCCTACAAAACACCATCCTTTTGCTTCTTCTGCAAAATGATTGGACATGTGGAAAGTATCTGTAATAAGAAGAAAATGAAAGAGAGTAATGTGAAAGATACAAGTAAGGAAGGAGCAAAGCAAATGAAAGCTCAAAGGAAGCTTGTCAAAAAAAATTGGTAGAGAATCAAAAAGTGATTACCAACCTGGAGATTGTAGCCAATTCCCCTAAGGAGGTTACTGGCCAAAGCTCTGATACAATTGGGGAGGAAGGAAATGACACTTGTACGATAGAATCTCCTATGGAGGTGGCGGAAGGTGTTGCAGATGTCAACCAACAAATCTCGGTGGGCACAACACAGGATTAGAAAGACAACCTGGAGGCTGTGGTTGCAAATGTAGGCTCAATACAACCAACCAAGACTGTGGTAGCTAATGCAGACTCAACTAAAGCATACCTAACAACTGCGGGGGAAGCTAATGCAGACTTAAGCACGGGAGGAGAAAGAATGATTGGCCCACATTGGCATGAGGATGATATGGTAAGCGTTGAGACGCTAGACGACCAAGAGGAGGAGAATTTGCCTTTTGAACGAGTCCTTTCAAAACGGGAACGGGCAAAGGAAAAAAAGAAGGAGATCGGTGATACAAAACCTTGGACTATGCGCCCAAGGAATGTCATAAACCATACTCAATGAGAACACTATACTGGAACCTGCGTGGATTTGGTAACTCTGACACGCAGATGGTATTTAAAAATTACTGTTGTAAACACTCTCCGGAGATTGTTTTTATTGCGGAACCATGGATAAAAATAGAGTCTATTCCAATAACTTTCTGGTCCAACCTTGGACTGAAGATAGTGGCGGTGAATGATAGAGGTAATAAGTTGCCTAATTTATGGTGTTTAAGTAATACTAATACTCATATAGATGTGGTTGAAAATTCTAGTCAGATGATTCCGTGCAAAGCTTCTTTAGGAAATATGGTTTACTATATTACAGGAGTATACGCGGATACTTCCTATATAGCGCGTAGAAACTTGTGGTTGGCCTTGAGTAATTTGATAGAGAACATAAATGGTATGTGGTGTGTTATTGGCGATTTCAATGCGGTGCTGGGTGCTCATGAAAAGTCTACAAGCCCCCTAATTCAAAAACCTCCTGCGGTGACTTCTTGGCCTTTACGGAAACTAATGATATGCATCATCTGGACACAAAGGGAGCTTTTTTCACTTGGTCTAATGGTCGTATAGGCAGACAACACACGAAGCTTCGCCTGGACAGAGATGTCTGCAATGAGCAATGGTTACTGTCTTGGGACTCTACGGTTTGTAGCATACTGACACATGTTAAATCCGATCATTATCCAATGTTGTTGGAATCTCTCAAGGGTGATAAATCTTTTGCCTCTTCGTTTAAATTCCAGCGTATGTGGCTTAATCATTCGGGTCTAAGAGAGGTGGTGGAGAATGCTTGGATGCAGCAGGTTTTTGGTTGCCCCATGTATGTTCTTATTCAGAAGTTAAAGTTCCTGAAGTCGGTTCTCAAATGTTGGAACATGGATGTTTTTGGATACATCCAACTAAATGTCAATGTGGCTACCACTGCCCTGGAGAATATTCAACGCTGCATCGGTGAAGAGGGTTACTCAGATGATCTGCACGGTATTGAGTTGGAGGCTTCGATCAGGCTTATCGACGCTCTCAAAATTCAAAAAGACTTCTGGCAAGACAAATCGCGTTTAAAGTGGGTTAAATATGGTGATGCTTGTACTAAATTATTTCACACTTACGTGAAGATTCGAGCGGCTACCAACAAAATCACTCATCTGAAGACAAATAATGAGATGTTGAGCTCCCATGCGGAAGTTTCAAACCATGTTGTTTCCTACTTTACAAATTTATATAATACGGATGGTGTTAATAGTCCAACTGATTTCGTTTCTAGGAACACTAGCAGATCAGTCTCTCTGGAAGAAAACAGGCGCCTCACTGAAATTCCAGAGAGGTTGGAAATTAAGGTGGCCATTGACAATATGAATGCTAATGGAGCTCCGGGTTCGGATGGCTTCGGGGGTGTTTTATTCACAGCCTTCTGGGATATAGTAGGGACGGATGTGGTTAATTCGATCCAATTTTTTTTCAAGAATGGTTGGCTTATCCCCAATGCAAATCCTTTCCATGTTATTATTATTCCAAAAGAACCGGGAGCTGACGTGATTGAGAAATTTCTCCCTATAGCTCTTAGCAATTTTCACTTCAAAATCATTGGTAAGATTCTATCTAACTGCTTGACTCATATAGCTTCAAAGTTCATATCTCCTCAGCAGAGATCTTTTCTCAAGGGGAGAGACATTTTTGACTGCATTGACATTACTTCAGAGGTTGTCAACTTGCTGGACTACAAGAGCTTTGGAGGTAATGTGGCTCTTAAATTTGATATTAGAAAAGCGTTTGATACCATTAATTGGGATTTCCTCATTAAGGATCTGCAAGGGTATGGTTTCTGTGATACGTTTCTGGGTTGGATTAGTTCGATATTGGATTCGGCTAGGATGTCTGTCGTGATTAATGGCAAGGATATGGGATACTTTAGATGCAAGCGGGGTTTGCGGCAGGGTGATCCGTTATCTCCCATCATGTTCTGCTTGTCAGAAGATGTTTTAAGTAAGGCTCTAGCAAATGAATTCTCAGGGAAGGATTCATCACATTTCTTCGCCAATAGTACAATTTTTCCTTCTCATGTGTTGTACGCAGACGACATAATGGTTTTATGTAGATGTACTAAGAGAGATATTACGACTTTAATGGAAATTTTTAAGGAGTATGGTCAGAATTCGGGATAATTTATCAATGTTGAAAAGTGCACAATGTATTCTAGAAAATTTGTTCTCAACAGAATGGCAGGGATAGCTGCTTCTTTCAATATTCCAATGGGAGGCCTGCCATTTCGTTATTTGGGAGTTCCAATCTTTCGGGGTAAGCCAAGGGATATCCATTTCAGGGACATTATGGACATAATCAAGATAAAGTTTTCTTCTTGGAAAGGTAGGTCTTTATCAATGATGGGAAGAGTGGAACTTGTAAATTCTGTGATTGCAAGCTCAGTCATGCACAACTTCCATGTTTACAAATGGCTTGTCATGTACATAAAATTTTGGAGAAATGGATAAGGAATTTTGTTTGGTCTAGGGATATTAATACTAGACAACACCACACTGTGGCTTGGGATACGGTCTGTCTCCCAGTGAATGAGGGGGGTCTGGGCATCAGGTCTATAACTAGCTTAAATAAGGCTACTCTGATGAAAATGACCTGGAAACTGATGACTATCAATTCTACTTTTGGAACTTTCATCAAAAAGCGCTTCGTAGGAGCAGCTCATAAGATATCATCTATCTGGTATGGATTTAAACAACAGTGGAGCATTATTAAAGAGAATGTTTTGTGGTTGGTTGGAAATGGTAAAAATATTGATTTCTGGAATGACTGTTGGAACGCTAATATGGAGATTTCAATTGCGGAGTACTTGGAGCTTGATAACTCGAATCTTCAAAACTTGGTAGCGGACTTCATAGTGGATGATGAATGGAGCATACCCTCTTACATGCCGGAGCTGTCTGGTCAGGTAGAGCAGATAATCAAAGAAACTCCGTTTGTTGCTCACACTGAAGACAGGAAAATATGGAAGCTCAGCTATTCGGGGGACATTAACATGAAGGAGGCTTATGAGTTTCATAGACACAGGGAACTGGAGTTGAGAGACTTCAAAGATCTATGGTCTGTCAAGATTCCTCATCGTCGTGCATACACTGTCTGGAAATTGTTGCATAACAGGATTGCTTCCGAGGAAGGGACACGGTGAACTGCTGCAATCTATGCCCCTTTCCTTGCTGTGGGGAAACTCAAAATCATTTATTTTTGGACTGTATGTTTGCTAGATTTCTTTGGAACTGGATTATGCAGGTATTCGATTACGGTCTGAACTGATCCAGTGTTCATGTGATCTTTGACGCTGTTAGGGGGTTCGCGGGTTGCTCACAGACTAAAAATATCCTTTGGATTGCAGTGGTGAGCTGTATTTGGTTAATTTGGTCGTGCCGTAACAAGCTAAGGTTCGATCATCTTGTGACTTCTCCTCAGCAGGTGGTCCAATATCTGGCTAAGATGATAGTGGAATCCAGCAGGCATAGCGGAGTGTTCTCGTTCAATACCTCAGCAGATAAGAGAATCTTGGAGAGTATAGGTATCAAGATCCGCGCGCCTAAAATTCCAAGCGCGGTAATGGTGAAATGGATGCCGCCACCGCAAGGGTGGATTAAGGCAAACACGGATGGTTGCTCTTTGGGAAACCCGGGTCCTTCTGGCTGCGGGGTGGTGTTTCGAGACTCGAATGGTCTAGTCAGAGGCTATTTAGCGCAAAATCTCGGGTTCAACGATTCGATGCTAGCTGAGCTGTCGGGGGATATTTACGCTTTCAGGATAGCACATGCCCGTAGGATTAGTAGTCTTTGAATGGAGTGCGACTCAACGTTCATCTTATAAGCTATCAATAATCCGAGTTTGGTCCCTTGGTGTTTAACTACGCACTGGAACAATTGCATGAAGTTCGCTTCTACAATCACGCTTAAATGTACCCATGTCTTTCGCGAAGGTAATTCGGTAGCCGACTCGTTGGCTAAGCATGGTGCGACGGAGGAGTCTCGTTGGTGGACAAACCCGCCTAGTTTCACAAGAAGAAATATTTCGATAGACATTTCGGTTCTACCATTATATAGATTTTGCAATATGTAATCCTGGTTTCGTAACTTTTCTTGTTTTCTTTGTTTCTTATGTCGCTTTTTGAAGGTAAGGTTTAGCCCCCCTCCTTCTTTTTTCTTGGTTTAATAAAAGGCACCACGCGTGCACCCTTAAAAAAAAAGGAATAGCCATTATTGTGATTACACATAGCTGTATCCAATGTTTTTCATCCTGTTGTTTTTAGATTTATTTGTTTAAATTCTAAACTTGTTTGGAAGATGATGGTTGCAGTATTAATCTTTATGGTTTTATATATTGCAATATTTTGATGGGATATGTGTGTTTACGTCCTTGAACTTGATTGTCCCATATTATGTTAAAAGTAAAGTCGTTCGTAAATTGATATGCAAATATTGATAAAAGGATGAATAGACTTTTGACATACACAAAAGTTAAGCCTATATTGTTAATTATTGATGTAAGATAGATTAAAATCTTGTTATTCAAGGATTATGTCTATTGTGTGTCATTGTGCAAATGGTGATGGAAACATAGAATGAATCCTTGTGTATTCTGCAGTAATTGATCTTCCTTGATCCATATTTTGTGTATTACTTTGAGACTCTGTATTGTGACTTATGTGGAGCATTAGACAACCAAAGTTGATTATTTTTGTGATTAGCTTAGTTGTGTTCCGTAAGGTACTTTACGTCGAGCATTTTGAACTAAATCAATCATCTGGTGTGATTATTTAATAATGACTGCGTAAGTTTTTCTCATGTTGAGCATGATTGACTAGGATGGTTATTCTTATGATTAACTTAGTCATCGCTCCATAGATTTTCTTATGTGAGTATAAACGATTGAATTGATTACTTTTGTGATTAGTTTAATTGTGTATTTTGGTTAGATTAATCATGGGTTCGCTTGTGAATAATATAATTGAGTTATTAAGTCTCCATAAGTTTACTTGTGTTGAGCATATTTAGTCAAATTAATTTTCGTTCGCTTGGGTTAATATGATTGAATATTTCTTGTTGAATTCCAAATTCATACTTGTATATAATTTGTTGAGTCTAAAAGAAATCCTTTTTTTTTTTTTTGAAATTAAGGTCACTCTTGTTGTTCCTTAGGGAATGACATATTATGGGGGAAAGTTCTTTTGAACTTGTGCTTAATTGCCAAATCTTTGTGGGGAGTGCGGAAGTGGAAGATTAGAGGGGTTATCTTGTGTCTTTATAAACTCCTTGATGAATGCATTTAGATTCGGCTTTATGATTGCATCTAAATAATATGATATACATTTACCTTTGGTCATGAAATTTCTCTTACATAAATTTCATTAGGATCCCGTTCTTATACCTTTTCCAATGTTATGGACAAAAAGGGGGAGAATTAATATGTAGTTCACACGACAAATACACATGGTTTTTCGGATCATTATGTAAGGGGGAGTGGTTTCCATGTGAGATGGAGTATTGACTAAGGTGGAGTGAAGTATCACCATAGTATTGTTGTTGAAGTTGTGATGCAATTGGACTTTGACGATGTGTAATAATACTATGACATTGTATAACAATGATTGAGAACCGATGCTTTTCTCATTGTTATAGCTACGGATTTTCAACAACGATGATGCTAAACTTACAACCTTTGGGATCATTGGACTACTTGGAAGTGACGAAGATTTCGAGTATTGTTGAAGATTAGACATGTGGAATAGGAGCTACAAAGTTTATTTATGTATTTTTTGTATTTCATATGTATGAATAGTTTTGCCACTAAAATTTACAAAGGGGGAGATTGTTAGAGCATTTCTCGGTCGAACTCGCATGCGTTGCTATCTCAAGCATGTTTGTCAATGTTAGTGATCAAAACTATAAAGTCTTGATTTCTAGTCTACTATAGCTAAGGTCTCGGACTAGGATAGAAAGTATAGTTGAGCTCAAGAAATCCATGGAAATCATCATACAAGACGAAGGACTACTCAAGGAACCAGTGGATCTTCATCGACTAAAAGGTATGTGGAGACTTGAACTTATCTATCACTCAAAAGTCTATCTACTCTATCTCCTATCTTGATAAAAAAGTTGTATTACTATATAGACTAAGAATATATACATGTGATATTTCGAGCTGAGTATATCTCGCTTACCTATTTCTCGAAATATGTGTTGGTAAAGCTTTCGATTTAGCCAAGTTCATCTTTACCTAGTGACGAAACTCATGTTATGTTTCAATCACTTTGGAAATCGCTCTGGCAAAAACTAGTTTGTGAATAACAACTATATGACGTCCTCTGAGAATGTTTCAATGGTTGAAATGAGAGTTTAGACAATATAACCATTGGGGGATATAAACATTGTTATGGTAACACATATATGTATAATTCCTTAGCACTTGAACCGAAGTTTGCGAATTTTGTTGATCAAGTGAAACCGGAACATGAACAGTCAACCCAGTCCGCGAACTCACTCCGCAAAAGAGCGTATTTCTTGAACCCGAGAATTTCTGCCGGAGTTGTAGCTCTGTTTCAGTCCGCGAAATCAGTCTGCGAACTGTCGGAAGTTCTTGAACCCGAGAATTTCTGCTAGAGTTTGTGAACTTCAACCGGTTAACTTGAGTCTGCGAACTTGAGTGGTTATGTCTAAAAACGATATTCGTAAACTTATTTAAATTATATAAGGAATGATATTGCAAAGCGTGGCTTTATATTTCATGAATCGATTCAAGTGAATCACATCGTTTTTTCTTCAATTGTGTCTTGTGTAGTACATGAGATCTCATAGCAATTGAACAACTCTCTAACTAGTTCATTTGAGTTATTTGGACTAGTTATGGTGAAGAAGAATATGGTTGATATGGAAGTTATCATTTCGCTAACCATTTGGTTGACTAATGTTGAACCAACTATTGTACACGTTTGGGTACGGTTACACAAACCCAAAATAGTCAAGTGCATGTGTGTATGACAAGCTAAGTTTTCGATCTAACGGTTGAGAGATATTAGCTTGTATTTAATCAGGTTTTCATCTAACGGTGAATATTGAATGCTTTGTTACTAAGCTAACATTAATTTCAAACCCTGATTTGAAAGACTATATAAGGGAGAACTCTAGCAACTGGGAAACCTAATCCCCACACATTCTGTGTGATACTAACCTTTGGTTTTTTTCTTGTAAAATCAGGTTAACGACTTAAAGACTTCATTGGGATTGTGAAGCCAGACCGATACTAATTTTCTTGTAGTTATGTGATCTGATCTTGCTGTTTCTATCGTACAAGTACAATTGTAATAATTAGCTTGAGATTTCTATCTCCGATAGGCAAGATATAAAAGTAATCACAAACATCTTCGTCTCATTGTTTGTGATTCCACAATTTTTTTTTTCGCTGCGTCGATTAATACTATTATGAGGTGATTGATAAAACTGAGTTGTTATTCGGGAATATAAGTCTGGTTTTATTGATTGGTTCCTGTTCACCTTGATTTATCAAAAGACGGAACAAAACTCATAGGTTTATTCTTGGGAGACGAATTTATCTATCATATAGACTTTTATGTGTGAGACATATTTATTTATTAAAGTCTTCAACTTTGGGTCGTAGTAACTCTTGGTTATGGGTGAGATCATCTAAGGGAATCAAGTGTGCAATATCCTGCTAGGATCAGAGGCGTAGGAGCATAACTGTACCTTGGATCAGTGTGAGATTGATTTGGGTTCAACTACAGTCCAGACCGAAGTTAATTTGGAGTAGGCTAGTGTCTGTAGCAGCTTAATACATTGTATGTTTAATCTGGACTAGGTCGCGGGGTTTTTCTGCATTTGCGGTTTCCTCGTTAACAAAATTTTGGTGTCTGTGTTATTTCTTTTCCGCATTATATTTTGTTATATAATTGAAATAATACAGGTTGTGCGTTATTCAATCAATTAGAATATTCGACCTTATTGGTTGTTGATTTAAATTGATTGACGCTTGGAAATTGGTATTTGGTACCATCCAAGTTATCTCTCTTTGATTAGACTCGCGAATCATATTTCCTTGAGTAAATCAAATTGAGAGATTGAAATAATAACTCTTTGAGATATTTTCTATTGATTGAGTCTAGTTGATTCTCTAGAAAACAACTCGGAGTTGTCCATACAGATTGCTAATGGAAATATTGGGTGAGGTTGTTAGACCGCTGATTTTTCATTGATGTCGAGGAGGAGGAGGCCAAAAATCCTCTACCATAATAGATGGAAGTTGTACGCCTATCACCCTTGATTTGGTTCATTTGAAGTGCATGAAGGTGTTGTCGTAGTTGCTGATCGGTTTGCTGCTAGTGGTGGTGGTCATATTGGTTTCATGTCTACAATATTGCATGCAAAAGTGAAACATGCCATCCGATTATTGGCAATGCAACTTTGGGCTATATGTTGCACCTATACACTTCCTGGTACTTAATTTTCCTTATACTATAGTTGCTCAACTTGTCCTAGAGGTATTTGCCTATAGGAATCCTCTATCCAATCCAGAGAATGAGCCAGAGTATCCCTCTTATCATATCAATCCAATGAATGTACCCGCTGAACCTGCTGGAGATGTTGGAATGGAGAACCATGTGCAGCCTAATCCAATGCTGAGGCGATGAAATGATGTTCGTAGACAACATCGGAGAACTCCAACTCGGATGACTAGGAGTTGAACTCGGATTGTGAGTCAGGGGACTCGAAATCGAACTTAACTCTGAGTTAAATAGACTGGTCGGTAAGTTACTATTGCTAACATTATGAGAATTCTCTTTTGGTTTTAGATGGATATAACTATTTGGTGTTTTTTGTTTTTGTTTTTTAGACTTTGTTTAGTGAAAATCCAGGGGACTATATTTTGGTTTGAACTGGATGTTGATGATTACGGGTATGTTTGGATCTTTTGGTAGGACAATGTGAATTTTAATGTTGTGGATATTTGGTATTTCTCTGATGTGGTGGTTGATCATGAATTTCATGCTTAGATGGAACCTCTAGTCATGAACCTCTAGTAATCTGTGATAAGTGGTGGTACAGGGAATATGTTTAGGATTCATAGCATGATTTGGTAGAGAGGTGTGTAGGATTTGCAGGGGAAATTCCTTCTGAGAGATTTGAGTTATATTGTTGAGACGTTGAATTAGGGGGTAAAGGAATGTAGGTATATATGGTATGAATTTTTCCTTGCTTTGAATATGCACAAGTGTTTACCCACCTTATTTGGTAAAATCTATTAGTGTAGCTTGACCTACAGATCTTGAGACGACATGGATTAAGATCTTCTAAGGTGATGCTCAAGGGAGTGGTTTGAGTGATTTGTTTTCCTGAGATGTACTTGAGATTTTTGATAATGTAATTTCTTCTCCAGTGAGTGACTGTTGTAATTTTTAGTGATTCTTGTGAATTTACTAATTTTTGTGATTAATTGATTGATACTAGTGATTGGTTGAGAGTAACTAGTGATTGGGTATTCAATTGAATGCATAGATGAACTAAACTAGAACACCGCTACCACGGTGGGGAGAGGGCCGACCGAAAAAACGAAACACCGCCAATTACATAATGCGTGGGAACGATAGAGATGTTTAGGCGAAATAAAAATATATGTTCTGAGTGGATATTTTTCTGGTTGTCGTGGCACGGCGGCCATAATTGTGATGGACGACCAACTTAGGTGCACTTTTAATATTTAACCATGTTCGACATGGAATTTAGACGTATCAAAGTCACATGATAACATTTCAACATAGATATGAAACACCTAATACTAGGGGATTGGACACGTGCAATGCTTTCACCTTATTATGTCCGCACATTTAGCCCTTAAATGTTACGTCTTTTACATTCTTTGCCCCCCTAATACTTTTTTTTCTTATCCTCTTTTTTCAATCGCATCTATGCTCTATCCCTGCTTCTAAGTTCCCTAACCTTCTACGCCTCCATCAGACCATTTATATTTCTCAATAATCACTATAAATTAAAAAGAACTTGAAGATACAATGTATTAACAAACAAAATTGAAGATCTATTGAAGAAACGCTTCTCTCTCTCTCTTTCTCTATCCAAAAAGAAAACAAAAACTCTTGATTATCATCTTGCTCAAATTTGGTCCTTTTGGACCAGATCTGAGCAAGAATTATTGTTTTTCTTAGTTTTAATAGAATAAGATGTTGTTTTTTAATTTATGGTGTCTTTTGACACATTTCTTCACCATTTTGGTGATTTTATCTTCGCTTTTTGGGCGATCTTTTCTTCGCTTTGAGAGCGATTATTTCTTCACTTTGATGGTGATTTGTTCAATCTTTGTTGGTTGTTTCATGGCTTGTTATTCTAGATTCGAGAACATCGGCGATTCAACACGGCATAGCTTTGAGTTCATCTTCAACAAAAGGGATTTAGGGCATCCGGGTTTTTCGTCCACATATACAAGATTAAGGGCTTATCACTCCTTTGTTTTTGGAGCATCTCTTGTTATAGAAGACAAACATTCAAAATGGTCGGAATTGATTCCGGATTATACCATCTTTTCTCTCTACTTTTCATACAAAAATTGGGTACCTTTACGGTATTTTGCTCTTTCTCTTCGCGAATTACATGTAATTGGTATCTTTATTTGTATTTGGGTTTTAAATTTCTTGTATTTTGATGTTCTTTTTCTTGTAAACAATCATGTAATCACCCTTTTGGATTGAATGAAATGTGGTCTGATTGTTGATCAAAAAAAAAAAAATTGAAGATCTATTGTGGCAAGCATTTATTTTGTTGGAAGAATAACTATAGATCTTTCACATCAAATATTTAATCATGGGTTTTGTGTTTTTTGGTATTGGTTGATTTAAAAGTAATAATCTCTTTGAAGATTTCTCCCAGTTGGAGAAGATTAGTAATTTTTGCTGGAATCGAATGTTGAATGTGTTTTATATAAGTTGTTCTTCATTTTTTTTTCCTTAGAATTACTGAATTTAGTATGTACCGGGTCACTGAAACAGTATGGGTATGTGATTGTGAATGATTCACTGATGGTGGTGCTGGTGACGGTGGTGGTGGAGGAAGAGGGTAAGTTTATTTTGATTCAAAATTTCTATGACGATTGCTTTGCTGGTGGTTGTGGTGGACATGGATGGGTGATGATGTATGAGGTGAAGGAAAGAATGGTGTTGGTGGCGAAGGAATAACATAGGGTTTTTTTGGTTAATCTTGTCGCAAAATTGAATTGTGAGTTAAAATTGCTGGCACTGAAGAAATTGTATTTGTTGGCGGCGGAAATGGTTTTGTTGCTGCTGGTTATGGTGGTTCTGTTGGGATTCGTGGTACTGGAGGTGGTCAGGAGACGGCGATGCTGGATATCGGTGGAGACGTCGATGATGGCGGCGGCGGAGACGTCTATGGTGGTGCTGTTGTTATGGTGGTGGTGAAGGTGTGATTGGGGATGGTTGTGCGCTACTAGTGGCAGTGGTATATATGGTGTTGTTGTGTTGTTGGTGGATGGTGGTGGCGTGGTGGTATTGTTGTGTTGGTGGTGGTTTTGGTTATGGCGGAGGTTGTGACGATGATGGTGATGGTAGGTGAGGAAATCATGTACGGTCATCAGAGGTGGTGGCGAAGGAGAAATGAGTCGCGTTTAATAATAGATGAGGACAATAAAGAAAATGGTTTTTAAATATAAGAGTATTTTCGTGAAGTAACCAAAAAAAAAATCGGACGGAATTCTAAATCTTTTTATGAAATCAACAATTTCGTTAGGTTTCAATTGACAAAAAAGTGGCCATAGAAGGGACTTCCTCCCTACGGGCCCTCCAGTCGATCGGCCCAATTAAGGATCGGCTTCATGGAGAAGAAGAAAAATCGGCGAGAAAAACCAGTGAAAAAGAGATGTTATCCACCGGAAAGGGATGTAATGGTAAAAAAGTCTAGCTTGGTCAAAGAGAAATCAGAGAGTGTAGAGAGAAAGAGTCGTCCATTTTTATTTTATCATTTTTGAACATTCAAGGATAAAATAAAAGGATAAAATAAAGTGAGATACTTCATGTGAAACCACTTATTTAGGGGTGCCAACGGATCCAACCGAATCCGGGTAGTATACCTATCGGAACAGGGACCGGTTATTTTACTTGGTTTCGGATCCTAACGGTCCCAAATCCGGTTCCTAAACTAGTGGACCCGAATCCAGCCCAATAAAAATATTAAATACTTGTCAACTCCGGGTATTTATTGGGTCCTCTAAAATCAACTACATTTGTTACTAAATATTTTTTATATTCCTCAGTTTGGCTTGAAATTAGTAATTTTTTTATAAAGAATAGTAAATCTAAACTAATGTTCTAAATAAGATTAAATACAAAATGAAAAATAAATTTGTTTAAATCAAACGACATGAAATCTTTAAGTACTAGGTACAATTAAGGAAAAATGACAAATATCCGGGTACCTGTCAGGTAATACCCATTAAGATCCGAAATCTTAGCGGTTTCTAATGGTTATACTTGTCGGATAGTGATTTTGTTAAGTGAAAAATACTAGAACCCCCTACTATATCTATAGAATAAGAAAACGTTGCCTCTGTCTAGGGACAGATCCACCGTCCAAAAAGGGTGGGACAAATCCGGACGTCCATAATACCCGTGTGGCACAAAGTTGTTTGATCCTCCGCAGGCCCGTGACGCAATTGTGGGCTAAAAATAGATCCACCGTCCTAGATTGACGATCAGTAATCTCTCAAATTTCTTCGTTCACTACTCATCTTCTCTTGGCTAACTTTAAGCATCAAAATTATTAAGGAGATCGAAGAAGATAATAGCGGTTAAGGTACAACTTCAATAATTTTGTCGAATGTTTCTATTGTTTATTTTGGCTGGAAATTGAAGATATTTGAATTCTAGGGTTTTGACAATTGAATTTTAGGGGTCTTGATTGAAGATATTGTTTATTTTGGCTCGAAACTGAAGATAGTTAATTCTTGGGTTTTGACTGGAAACTAAAGATAGTTAATTCTTGAATTTTAGGGATTTTAATGGAAGATAGTTAAGGGTATCACCGATTTCAGATAAAAGTCCGAACTGTAATGCACAGATGGTCATCTCAATACCTTCAAATTCTTCACTTGCTTTTTCTTTTTGGTCTCTTCTCTTATAATTTTGTGTTCAAATTTGATTTAGATTAGTGTTGAAGTTGAACTTAATATTTTAAGTTCATTGATGATATTTTCTGGCATTTCAAATGCAGGTTCAGTCTGGAGACATATGTATATTTGTACATATAAGTTATATGTAGTTACGGCAGTGCATATGAAGTTACATGACACAGTAAGTGGGTGAGTGATACTTTGAAACATCTAATACTAGGCCTTCCTAAGTCTGCTATTGCAATCATTTGGGGTTAAAATCTCATACATGGAATGGTTGGTGGGATATGAAGTCTCATATCTTGCTTTATTTATCCTAAAGTCTACCAAAAGGATACGAAATTACTTTTTGAATTTGCACCATTAGAAGTTTTACAACATTGAATCTTATTTTCTAATTATCGATGACACATGGATATCAGGTGCACTCATAATCTCTTGGATTCCATCATGATTGACTCTAGAGATTTGGATATCTCTTCGAATGAACTATTTGGAATTTTGGATGCAAGGGAGCATGTAGGAACTATTTGCTTTTCTTGCTTTTGGAGCATCATACATTTGAAATAGAGTGCATTTATAGTAAGATGTCCTGGAACAATGGGGTCTGAATATTTTAGCATGGAGCTTCCTTTAATAAATCTACTGTTTAATATTTATTGGAGCTTCCCTTAATTTTTTAATGGGCACTATAAGATCCTCAGTGCATCGTGTTCAACTTTCATTTTGAAATGCAGTGCTTAGATAAACTGGTTAATGAAAGAACAACAACCTGAATTTTGCTAAGTGGACCTATTTCCTTCTCAATTACTCTAATCATATCCTTCTCAAAGTTGTTTTTTTTAGCAAATTGGAGATTTACAATTGTATCCTTCTCAGTAAAACGTTGTATAGAAAACATATGCACCGTAATCTTTTATTTCAGTTATTATTTTTGACTGTTTCAATTTAGTTCTGATTGTTTCAATTTAGGGTTTTGGCTAGAATTTCTGATTGTTTCAAATTTTGGGTTTCTTCCACAAATTCCAGGGATTTAGATCCTCCCCCACCGCCATCTACACCTGCAGCTCTAATTTTTCTCTGATGTACGGTTGCACAGATGGTTAGGTTATATCACAATTCCAGGATTTTATAAGAAACCTATGATTTAACTACATAATTCAAAGGTACATAATAGAACATTTTCATAATTTCGGTGGTGTTTTATTTAATCAATGAGTACAATGGGTGTTAATTTCAATCACGAATAATCAAGAAAAAACGTAGTGGTTTTGATGACGAGTTGGTGGTTTCACTACAGATAAAGAATTATGTGGCTTAGCAACGGGAGAGGGAGGCAGACAAGTTGGAATGGTGCATCCCAATGGTAGTGGCAGATGCAAGAGTGTACTACAGTGGATAGGCTACAAAATCCCAAATTTCACTAATGAATTTCTACAAAATTTGAATCCTCCGGGGATGCCATTGTTCAAGCTACGTCTTAAAGTTGGTTGTCCAATTATCTTGATGAGAAATCTAGCTCCATCTGAGGGTCTTTGGAATGGTACTAGGCTGTTGGTAACTCATTGCGGTATACATGTAATTCAGGCGAAGATTCTAACTGGGCACAAAAAAGGGGAGATCATGTTGCTACTGAGAATATCGTTTCAACCATCGGTTTCAGAATTGAATGTAAACATGACAAGACGTCAGTTTCCCGTTCGGGTTGCCTATGCAATGACAATTAATAAATCACAAGGTCAGTCGGTAAAGTACATCAGGATCGATTTAAAAACTCATGTGTTCAGTCACGGTCAACTTTATGTAGCTTTGTCAAGATGCACCGCTGCCAGTAGAATAACCGTATTGCTCGAAGATGGTGCCAAAGATCTCGAAACAAAAAACATTGTATATCCAGAAGTTCTATTGTAGGTAATTATATCATTAGTTTGTGATAGTATGAGAATTAAATAACTAACAATCGTCTCATATGAAAATATCCTCCGTAAATAGCTTTTTTCAGTTAAAATACGGTATGATTTTTTGAAGTTTGGATGTTTTAGCTTTATTCCACCATCAAAAACCTGACACCGTCCATTCCACTCAATTTAACATGGAGGAAGACTTCTTTTGCAATTCCAATCAATGTTAATTGGCCCTCTTATAATTTGAACGAAAATGAAGTTCGCAAGAGGTTGAGCCCCGGCCGTAGGACGGGGTGATACCTAGTGGGTTCAATATATAAAAAATCCCTATTAAATGGATCATTCACTGGCAACTCCATTCTTTCACATTTTGATATTTCTAGGCCCAAAACTTTAGATTTCAGGGCTTATTAGTAAAGCATAATTTCAATAATTCCAGAAAGGCCCTTTAGTATATATGGTTAATAAAACTAGGTTTAGTTTTCATTTTCTTTTTCTTTTTCACTTTCTCTCTCTCATTTTCTTTTGCTCTCTCTCTCGGACAAAGAAACAGGCCGAGAACACGATTTCTAGTCGAAATTTTTAGTGAAAAATGATTTCAGAACTTAGATCTAAGCTTTCCAAACAAAGATCCTGATTATCTCATCATAAACTCGAAATCAACATCAGTTGTTCTTCGGAGATTCAATGAGAAAAATCAATGGATTATCATCATCAGCAGGAACTGAATCCGAAGATTCTCCTAGAAAATCAAATCGAACAGGTAAAATTTCAATTCAATCGGTTGATTTAATTCTTAGATTTCGATTTTTTTTTTCTCAAAAATTATTTGTGAAACTTTAATAGTTTGATTTCAGTTCAAATATGTTACTGAAATCATAATCTGAGTTAGATCTGTTATAATCTCACCTCAATTTTACTTTTGAGAGAAAGTTTTCAAAGAAATTTCAAAGAAAAATTTCTAGGGTTTTTGAACAAAATTCGATCTATCATTTAATCTCTTATCTCGATCTAAAATTGGTTTTCAGGTTCGAAAATTTTGAATCATTATCCGTTTTACCTATCTATGTGATACGAATTTCATTTACTTTGGTTTTCGAACTAATTTGAGCTCATCTGTAATGTTGTTTTTTCTTCGCAGATTGTTTAAAGTTCAATCTACATTTGCTACATTCAGTACCTTATCTTGAAGATGAAATCTTAATGAATGAAGATACCTGGAAGCGCACAGTTCAACTTAAGCAATTTCAACAACGATTTATACTTAAACTCAGAGAAATTAGTTAAGTTTCTTTGCGATTCATGAGATTGATGGATAAAACTTGTAGAACAGGAAGAGAAAATATGTGTGAACTTTTCAGGATTTGAAATTTAGACCTATTTTTAGTGTTTTATAGGTTTGTTTCTATGAAATGTGTGTATTATTGCAGTTCTGAAATAATTTCTCTGGGTAAATTTGAAACACAAACAAGGAGGTGTGATGTTGTTGATGAAATTTGCAGAAAAAAGGAATGGAGATGCGGTGGTGACTGAGATATAAATGCAGGTTAGCATTGGTAAGATTCTTATTTCTCGTTCTGTGGTTTGATCATGCATACTATCAGGTTTGGGTTTGTTGAGACTTCTGGTGGCGGTCAAATGCTTTTGCTCCGCTTCTTCTTTTTTGTTGCAAACATTGTTGTCATTTTACATATTTTTTTTTACATGTAGTTCTTGTTACGAGTGTCATAGTTAGACCTTACTTGTCTTTTGATTTATTTTTTGTCTTTATATATGTACAAATGAATAAGCCACTGTATGTTTCATCTTTTAGATGCAAATATGTATGTGTAACTATTGGGTACACATACCAATATGAATGTGTAACTTATATTTAGATGTGTAAATTCCAGTGACACATGCTAATTTGATGTGTAGCTGCTAGTTACACATGGCTAATTGGATGTGTAACTTCTAGTTACACATGGTAATGAAATGTGTGAAAGTTTGAGTGAACCCGCAATGATAAATAGTTCAGTTTACTAGTTTGCATATATGCCTGAAATAGTTGCAATCTAGGTATTGAACGTTGTATCATTTTGTTGTTGCTCTAAAACTTAGTTTTTTTGTATGCGCACAAAACTGGTTTTCATGCTGCTTTGTGTAGGGAAAAGGAATTCACAGATGCATTTCATAAATACATGATGCTTACTAGTTAACTGTATGTATCTATATCTAGTTTCTATGTATCTGCTGCTGTTGATGAGAAGGTTTTTGATATTCATCTACTGATGATGCTTGGATAGGTGGTAATTCAGTTTGAATCTATTTGGAATGTATGTTTACTGATGTTGTTATTGATTTTAAAATCAAGACAAGAAGATGGTGTTGTTACTGATATTACTAGAGTTGTAATGGGTTTGGAGATGCATTGAAGAGCAAAGCAGAGGTGGATGGAATGACACTAGGGTTTTGATCTTGGATTTGGTGTTGAGTAGAATCCATGGAGAATTGTTACAGTTTGGTGGCTGTAGAGAAGAGAAGATTGAGATATATGTGGTTGACTATGCTGAATTTCAGGCACTGAATCAGATGATGATTTCAATTGAAGCTGCAGAATAGACTTGGTGGTGAGCTTAGTTGTCTGCTTAGGTTTCAGTTACAAAGTTCAGGTGCAAGCTAGTAAGGCAGCATGATGAGCTGTAGTGATAATTGAATTGAATTTCAGATTGCAGGAACGATGAGGTTGAGTTTAAGTGACTGACTGCTTTCTGGCATGTTTATCTAATACTGAACTTACAGTGTTTTCCCGATTGTTTATTTACCTGTTGTTCTAAAAACTATTGTTATATTAGCATACTACAAAGAAATATTGTACACAAGAAAATGAATTATATATGGCATTTTACTTTTCTTTATGAGTAACACTGCAATTATCATTATAAGTTATCACCTCCTCCCTTATGTTATTGATTTATCAAGCGGTTCCATCTCTTCTTTTGTACATTCATGGAAATTTCAGCTTTAATTTAATATCTTTCTTTGATTTTCTGTTAGCATAATAGTTGGACCTAGCAACATCAGGAGGTAGGGGCTTGCAAGGTTTATTGGTCTCTTCTTAATTGTGGTGGTTGTTGCAATTGGGAAGGGGACTCTTGAAGGTGGGATATTTGGAGATCTTTCCTTCATGTGTCCTGAGTTCATGCAGGTAATGTTTTTTTCCTCTTTATGTCACTATATGTTAATTGTTGTAGAATTATATGAAATTCTGGAACATTGTTTTGATAGGACCCAATTTTTGATAAAATTGTGCTGCTATAAGCATGTGTATCTGCTAGTTACACATGCTTCTAGGATGTGTATTTGCTGGTTACACTTGCATCTTTGATGTGTATTTGCTGATTACACATGTATTTAGGGATGTATATCTACTATCCTTAGATGATTCTTTTCCTAAGAGAAAATCAAGTATCCTTAGATGTATATCTACTATCCTTAGATGTAACTTTAATTACACTAGGAAAATGCATGTGTAACTCTTAGTTACACTAGGAAAATGCATGTGTAACTACCAGTTACAATAGGAAGATTGGATGACTATGTTGATTGTACAATAAGATGCATATTCTAATAATATTACACTGTAAATTGTATGTGCCAGGTACACGAGCCATACTACTGATGAACCCGAAATGATGTGGTTTGATTGAACCCGAAATGATGTAAAGCTCAGTTTACTTGTTTGCATATAGCCTGAACTAGTTGCTAACTGAAACATTCTACTGTAATAATGTTAACTGTACTCTATTTGCCATCCTATTTGATCATGTATATGTGTTATTTCAGGCGAGACTTAGGCGACATAACCTATATGTTAATTGTAAGTGATGAGGTCAGAGTTAGCGGAAGTTGCTGCAAGTGATGAGGTTAGAGCTGCTATTGTATATAAGATTAACAGGGAGCGCATTAGCGAAGAAGTATGTTAATTATTTGGTTATTTAAAAAAAAAAGTGGTATGCTTCAAGGTATTTGTTGTTTCCTGCTAAACCTTTGTGCAGATTGATCTAATTGATCAACATACGAATTATTGTAAATGAAAATTAAAGTAATACCTGTATTTTCCGTATATGGAGCTTTGATGTATAATTGATGCATATGGATGTGTAACTTTTAGATACACATGTGTAACTTCTCGGTACACATGTGTAACCGTTTCTTGTCGTACGCATATGTAAGTCCATACATATATATACAAGTGTAACTTTGCATTACGCATGTCATATGGATGTGTAACTTCCAGATACACATGTCATATGGATGTGTAACTTCCGGATACACATGCCATATGCATGTGTAACTTCTGTTTACACATTCGCACTATACTTTAATAATTTTGGGCCTAAATTTAAATTTTATTTAATTATGGACTTGACAATGTGCGTAAAGGTATCAAGATCTTTTAATAATTCGGGGCCTAGATTTAAACTTCTTTTAATTAAGGGCCTCATATTATGAAAGATATTTTGGGGACTAGCCTTTTTTTTGAGGGGACCATTAAGTTATAAGCCTATCTATCTTATTATTTTAAGGGGTGTCCTAACTCCTAGTAAATAACTAAGTTACCCTTTCATTTATGGGAAAATGGGGAATATGCCCCAAAATCGACTGTCATCTTGGGGATATGCCCCAGGATTCCAGTTTTTGGGAATATGCCCCAAAGTAACGGTTTCCGTCAAGGAACCGTTAAATAGACTATTTATCATAAATGTGTTTCAATTTTCTCTCTAATTTTTTCGAGACTTTTTCGTCTGAATATGTTCCTGAACCTTGTCAAGGTGTTAATATATCGTATATCTATCTTTTAATTCGCATATGTGATCCCAAGTGTGTGCGCATATTGACTACTTAACGGTTTTGGATGGAATTTTGGACGGCTGGGGCATATTCCCAAAAATTGGAATCCTGGGTCATATCCCCAAGATGACAGTCGATTTTGGGGCATATCCCCAATATTCCCTTCATTTATATCTAAACATGATAACAAAATAATCAGAACACTCTCTTATCAAAACAGTTTCAAAAAAAAAAAAAAAAATCTCTTCTTCCTCCCTTTTTATATAAATGTTTCTCATTGTCGATCCAAAAAATTCGTCGTCGGCTAATGTCATTCCAAAATGACTATGCATAAAACAATGTAATCAAGATAAAATTTTGAATCCAAGGATACCACCACTTGCAATTCAATTAAATCTACCCCAAGTTGAAAAAAACCTTGAAAAAGCAGCAGAAGAAGTTGTGCCAGAAATCGAAGCTTTAACTCGTGAACCAAATCATGGTTTTCGGTGGATATATATTAGAAATTGTTTTATGAGAATTCCCTAAAGTTCTATACGATTTTAATTGATAAATGTAGCTGTAGTGGTCAAATTAGGTCATCCAATACTAGTTACAGTTGAAAGTTCGGTTCGGAGATTTTGAAAAAAACTCATTGCGAGATAGCCGAACTTTGCATGATATAAAAACTCCCAAGAACAGTTCGGTTGAGAACAAATTGGACCCTAACCGAACTTTGAGGTTATAAGACCACAGAAAAATGTTCGGTTGTGTCGAAATTTTGAAGTTTGTAACCGAACTTGTTTTGGTCAACCAAACCATCATAATTTGTAACCAAGTTATTTATCTAGGCCCACGTGATGGTAAAGTTAATCCACTTTTTTTTTGGATCAACGCAAAACATAACAAATGAACTTTTCATCTTAATGCCACTTATAGGCACACGTGGTGGTTATTTATTCTCCCACTTAGTGTCTATTTTTCCTATAGACTTGGTTGTCATACACTCCACTTACTACCATTAATTAGATTTTGTGCCCGTGCGTCCATCTACCATAATATTTTTACTTTCAATCATATTTTTGGTGTGGTGTGACTTCTCCTCGCCCCGTTCCAATGCATGTTTGGCTCGGCTTCGCCTCTCCCCGTCCCGATGCATGAATGCATATTTGGCTTGGCTTCGTCTCTCCCCGATGCATGCTTAGAATTTTTGATTTAGTAAGCCTCACGCTGCTTTCTACCACATCGTTTTAAACGAATCACTTAAGATTTTTGATTTGGTGTGGCTCGTTTTCACCTCGCCCCGGCCCGATGCATGCTTATGATTTTTGATTTGGGGTAACTCTTTCTTTTTGAATTGTATAATTTTGAGTATTTATGTAACCATCGAATTATAAAATTGTTTAGAAAACCAATCAATAACCTTACCAAAATATACCGAACTCATGAAACAAATCGAGTGAAGGAAAAAAGAGAAAAACACCAACCAATAACCTTAACCTTATCAAAATATAATGAACTCATGGAAGAAATTCAAAGACACGTAAATAGGATTATTCTTTACAGAATCCATGTCTTTGTCATCAGAAGATGGAATCGACAGAGAATGACCTCAAACCATCATCATAATATGAAAGAGAAGCATCCCGATGGAGATTCTTCAATTTACCTGTTTTGTGACGCCTACTCCTTTTCTGTAACGAAACAAAAGTAATGTAAAGACAAAACTTAGCCATGGGAAAAGAGAAATAACCAAATCCGTTGATGCTTTGGTGATGATGAAATTGCTATCATAAAAATTACATAATTGTAACCACTATAGAAACAAAGGATTTACCTGTAATAATTTAATAGTCTCAGGCTCTCAGAAGCAACTTATAGAGGGAAGTATGAGGTCTGCCAAATATTCATGAGAAATGTCATAATATAGCTACCTATGACCCTGAAAAACACATTGAGGAACAATTCCATTACCTCAACTTAACGATATAAGGCTTATACTATTTTATAGATATTAGTGAGCTAGTTACACCCGAACAATTCCATTACCGGTGAGGAACTGCATTCTTTGAAAATGCTTCATTTTATAATATGAAAATATTAACTAACATTATCCAACTAACCAAAGAAGAGGTATGGGGATCACCGTGAGACGGTGAGAGCAACGTTCAGATTATAAGAAAGATCTACTTAAAGATGCACACTAAAACATATACATGCTTTTATAGAAAAAAGAAAAGAAAATAAGAGAAAAAACACCTGAAAGTTGTCTTTACAGTATTCATACCGTATCCTTCTCCTAAACACACCGTCTTATAAGAAAATCATCGTAAAGCCTTCTTCTAACATGATAAACTTGTTTATGGAAAATAAAGAGAAAAGAAAATCAATTTCTTGAATTGTCGCATGGCATCCATACTGCAAAGATATATAAAAACGTTACAAACATATTAATTTTATGATAACCGTAATAAAATATATATATATATATATATATAAGTCATAGAAAAATAGGAGAAGAAGAAACTCTTCTTCTTAGATATATAAGCAGATGAACAAACTCTTATATCAGTCATAGAAAAATAGGCGTGGCTCGGCCTCGCCCCGCCCCGATGCATTTTCGATTTGGCCACCAAGAATTAATGTCTTTGGTATATATTTGATTTTGTGTGATTTATCTTCGCCACTCCCCATCGTGCATTTTTTATTAGGTTTTGCGGGGCTTTCACCCGCCCTCCCCCACCCACCCTCGTGTCCCGATGCATTTTTGATTTGATGTGGCTCGACTTTGCCCAGTCCCAAAGCATTTTTGATTCAGTGTCGTGCGGCTTCACCCCATAAATTACACACTTGATTAGAACAAACCACCAAATCACCAAACCATTTGAAATATTTAGTCATAATGAATTACACACTTGGTTAGAATAAACTACTCTCAACACATACATATTTAGTCATAATATTCAGGATTATATGACATACGACTTCCAGTGTATTCCGACCAAGGATCTAGGTTATGTAAATATCAATGTTAATCAGTCATAAATGTCGGATATGGACACAACTGAACCAAATACATGGACGACCTACTAAATTAATTTCGCAGACTGCGTGTAATAAGCATTGGAAGGTGTACGTCTAACCATGCATCAGCGCTTACTATTCTATTTTTCCCATTCACCATGTCGGAGGAAAAACAAAGCTACATAAAAACTTCAACTAAATGTAAGAGACAAACATGATCATTGGTCAAGTACATTCCAGTGTGTGCATTTAACAAAGAGAGTATACCGTAAGCATCAAATTGTTCGCAATTACTTCGCATCAGTTATACATACAACTGCCAGGAAATATTTGCCCAGAGGAACTCGGAAAAGAATAAGCCTGAGCATCCCATAAACCACTTTCTTATAAAAAAAAAAGAGTAAACACCACAACTTACAAATCAACATTCAATAAATGCAATATATTTAGTTTATATGCTTTTCTTAGAGCCCTGAAAAACTTTGTTTTTGTGTATTAACTTACTTGAAAGTAAAGACACATTAAAGAAAATGATAGAGTCAGAGATTTAGCAGGGAATGTGTAGTTAACGTACCGATCCTTTTCATCAAAAGTCTATTGACAAAAAAAAACATATAATGTCAGCTATGTTTATTCAAAATATTAGGTGGAATAAGAGACTATGCATTAGTACCTCATAGCTATGATTTCAGTTGATAGTTTTTCACTTGCTACACAAAAAAAAAAAAAAAAAAATCTATCAACCGAAGAAAAAAATTGAACGAAAAATGTTGCAAGAAGCTGCTTCGTTTTGTCTGTGCATTATTCTAGATGATTTCATTAAAATTAATTCATATGCACATGCAAATCAATTGATTGAAAATATTCATCTATGTCGTACCTCAATCAAATCAATTGGTGTTAATTCCTGACGACTCTATGTATGGAAGCCCAAGAGAATTTAGTTGTGAAGCTCTTGGCTACTGGGTTTGCTACTTTCTTGGTAATAACGGTACTTGATGAGTCTCCAATGAAAAAAAATAATAAATCACATTTTTAAATTAATATTTAGTAAACAAACAATGTTAAATGGCATCAGCCATAAATAAAACTAAAATATCAATTATGATTAAGTAAAAACACTAAAAATGGAAACCTAGACATACAGAAATAATGTGTCCCTTATAAGGTCTTTGTTTTACATACTTTCGGAAATAGTAAACCGCTTCCTTTTGTGGGGACAACTACATTATGGCGATGGTGGTGATGGAGTCTGTTGAATAAAAAAAAAATCCAAATAAATCAACTTTGAGGGAACAAAAAAACAAACCTAGATATCAAATCCATGCAAACTGTAAAACAAAGTTAATTTCTAGAGTATAGGCACACCAATATTCTACAATATAGTGGTGGTGGTGTCTATTGAAGGAAGAAACCTTAATAAAAAAATGTGAACCTCGAATCTTCGCAAGCTTGGTGGTGATTCAATACAAATCGCAGTTGTCTCCAAGCTGGAGGTGGATGTGATTCTGCATTATCTTTAAAAAAATATGTATGACATAACCTTAAATCAACCAAAAGGTATGCTAGAAAATAAAGAGCTTTTACTGATGATCAAAATCAACCCTAGCATTTATTAAATCAATAAAAAGGTATGCTAGAAAATAAAGTTATACCATTAACTCATCGGGAAGCCACTGCTAATTTTTATTTATTAGACTCATCAACTGTAATCTGGTAATCCATTTCCATCCCGACCTTGAGTAATGCATCCTCTACTGCAAACCTTTTCTTTTCCTGGATACATGAATAGAGGCAATGTCAGTGACTTGCAAATGTTTTCATAACAATATATGAGTTGGATAACAATAAAATAAATATACACATATCAATAACTTTTCTTGTATTAGTTTGCATAGTTACCTAATTTATAATCTAGGGGAAGATTATTTTCAGTTAGTTTCTGGATGTTATAGTTGTACCAACAAAGAACATAAATAAATTGCTTCTGGCTTGAGTACAAAAAATTGGAATAAAATTTACGATAAAGAGGTAGGCATGTGATAGCCATGGGATGTATAAGTCTGACAAAATAATAAGAGACTTTATCAACTTTTCTAAGTATGGTATGCAAGTCTAGCTCTTTCTAAGTATGTCATGCAATTTTTATAAATCCGGAATAGTAGTAGATTAAAAAGTACCTCATGTATCTTTAACGCCTAAACCTTCATGCCCAGGCCATCAGCTACTCCCTGACCTCTCGGGTACAATTAAGACCACATTACCTGAAATAAAATTACAGTGGAAGCACCATATAATCTCACTCAAACAATTTGTCAGTACCAACGATAATAATGATATCATTTCATCTTTTACGGACTGCACATTTAATTTGTCACCTACTGCTAAAGTAAAAAAATAGACTTGAGATCCCTCTCTCTCCATTTTCACATTCAATAATGGAGTCTGCTATGAAACTGAGGTTCGCAAACTTGAATGTTGAAAAATAAAGTAAGCAAACTCACACTCACTTTTGCTTTAAGTTTTGGATAATCCATTATCACCATCACTTTATACTGAAATAACACCAAGGTTATTAGGAATTGAAGACAAAGGATTATATTAAAAGAAAAAACTAATGAAAAAAAATCTGAAAAGATTAATTGTTTACGGACCTTAGTACATGGGAGGATTTGATTAGCATCAACCCCATTTTTCCCCTTCATGGATAATCTGCAAGGGATCAGATTGGTTTCCACGGATCTAAGTACTATACTTATTGATTCATATAGGATGATGTGCTACCTAATGATTAATTAATTAGGCATATGGGACATCAAGGAGAGATCTTACCTTCAATTAAGTCGTACAACATAAGAAGTCATCCTGAGCATCCTTTGACCTTTGGGAAAGTCACTGCTTCGAGTTTCATCATGTATCATCTACTCTCTAGATGAGAAAAAAAAATACATCAGAAAATCCACGCACCGATCACTTGTTATATGAGTCAAAAATGGAAAAAGATAGAACCTGACGCCAATAATAAGAACGAATTGTTTGTATAAAAGGTTCTCATAAACACTTAAGTATCCCAACTATAATTTTGTCACAATAAGAACACACCAACCAAGGTTTCCCGATAAAAGATAACCTTGGAGCAAACATAGGCAGGAAAAAATCCTTGTAAGTACATGGATTCTCTACTTGTACCTGGAAATTTGGTAGAGAATGTAAAACACAATACACAGAATTGTAGCAGACTACTTGTTTTCATCATGAAGTGTCCAAGTCATCCAAAGAATCAACCACTAAATTGCTCATGTTTAAAATAGTTGCAAATGCAGATATTTAATTTTACTACTCTACAAAGCAAACCGCCAATAGTCTATATATGACTAGTAGTTCCTTCTATTTCTCTTTAAATCCTCAATGTTAAAATCTTTTTTCAATCTCCACAAATCAATTGAGCTAATTGACTTAAATAAAGACTCTTTATAACCAAATTATATCCATAAGTAACTTGCGGACCAATAAGAAAAACAACTCACATCAGTGAAATTTGCAGAGCATTTAGACACATCAATCTTTATTTTTGTGTTGTACAGCCATATAATTCTTGCTACCTGCAATATGAGTAACATACACCAAAAATGTTAAGTTAAAACCCTTCATAATTAAGATGCACTCACTCGAATCAACATCGCCTAATAGATTACAGTGTTGTTCAGTGCGGTTAAGCAGCTGCATTTACATGGGTAAATCAGAATCTTTTATTTTAAATTTTAAGATGAGTACCATTTTCGTTTTTGCTGAAGCTATAGTTTGGCTCAGATGTTTGGATAATCCTACTAAGCATTGAGGATCAATTTGGTACTTCTAGAATGCAAAATCCTGATATCGTAGAGCAAGTAACTCAAAAGAACATGTATATTCTAAATTTCCAATTCCGCCTTCAAATATAGGTTTTTATAGTTCTTGAAGAAGATGTATAATAAATCCTCGCCTGTAAGTTGTCTAATAGAGAGGACATAATAGTTATCCTCCCAAAAGAAAAATAATTGAACAAACAAAAATACAGATAAACAAAAACATAGAAAAGGAGAACAGGGAGAAAAGAAAAAGGTTGGGTTTAGCGCTTACCAACAAAAAATCGTATTTGGGTTCGTATACTTTTGAGAAAAATCGTACCTGAAAAATAAAATCAAACACATAAACCACTTTATAATGAAAGAAAAGGTGTAACAGATTATACAAAATCAAATTTTTATTTCCATATCAAAGAAACTCAAAGACAACTATTAATATCTAATTTTTATTTCCATTATTTCTTAGAAATAACTTTTCTTTTAAATTGAACATTAAACCCTACAAAAAATGACAACTATCAATATCGAATTGTCAGAATCGAAACCAATAATCCTTGTTGAATATATAGGAATCAATGGTAATACTTACATTCAAGCTTGTAATACGTCTCAATTTGGTCCAACAGACAACATTTCGTTGTTTATCAAGAGCAAAGATCGTACCTGCAATATAAAACATGGGTTAGAGTTTAATGATTATACCTACAAAACTAAACATGGGTTAAGGTTTATTGATTAAGAGAAACAAAAAGACAAAAATAAAAGGGTTATGGTTTACCAAGAGCAAAGTTTGTACCTACAAAATAAAACATGGGTTAGGGTTTATTGATTATACCTGCAAAACAAAACACGGGTTAAGGTTTATTGATTCAGAGAAACAAAGAGACAGAATAAAAGGGTTTAGGGTTTACCAAGGGAAAAAATTAGTTTTAGAATTATAAAAGTGAACAGAGAGAAGATGGTATGAACAGATATGCGGAGAAGGAGTGAAAGGAACGAATGAACTGCAGTTGATTAGTGATTAAACCCTTGTCAAGTTTTCTTGTCGTAGGAAACATGAATAAGAAGAACTCTTTAGGTCGTGTTCCATAAGAGAGAAGAGAGGAAACAAGAAGAAGAAGGGCTCTTTAGGCCGTGTCACCGGTTTTTTCTCTCCTTTGAGGAAAAGTGAAACGGAGAAATTCTATGAGTGGGTGAGAGTCACCGTTGAAGGAGGAGGGAGGTATTCCCACCGTGCGACCTGTGGCCTCATATGACTTAGGATTTTAAAGGAGTTAGATGAATAGATGCTCTAACAAGAACCATATAAAGTGATTGAGATATAACATCAAACTTTTTGTTTGTTAACCGATCATCTCAATGTCAAGTTCGGCTAGGAAAATGTTACTCTCGAACTAGCCGAACATTTCACTGTAAAACAAAATTTTCAATTCGGTTAGGAGTTTTCCAGAACTTGGTAAACGATCTTAGACCAAAACACCAGCAGACCTTAGTTCAGTTATCTGTTCTACAATTTTATAACCTAACTTTCGAAAATTCAACTTTAAATTTTTTCATTTTCACTAAATTTTAGCCAATTTTGGCAACAAAATGAGCTTAATATGTATATTTAGTTTGCAAACATTTCGGAGGTGCCACCCGACTCACTCGTTTTGATTCTCGAAATGTAATTTTCCAAAAATCTTCTCCCCTTTTTTTCTCGGTGAGTAATTCTAATTCTAAAACTAACACTAATTCACATCACTTACCTAACTCACTCAATAATCTAATCTAATTAATTAAAGTAAACTTAAAAAGTTAACAAAGGGTATTTTTGCCATTAACAATAATAAATAGATAAGGGGCAACAAAATTTACTTCATAATGACCTTAGTCAAAATTGGAGAAGGGTCCCCTCAAAAAAAAAGGGTCCCCAAAAAATTGCTCCATATTATGGGTTATTCATGGATTGGGACTTAGCCTATTTTTTCCTTTTGTTAATTGGTCCCATTGTAGGACCCGAAGCCGGACCTGATATATGCGGATAATCGGGTACCCGTTGGATTATACATCATCTCAAGTTATCAATAAAATGTGATACTTGGTCATGGATGTAAATTTTTACTACCAATCTAAAACGCTGAAAGCACTCATGCAACATTTCGGTTATTGACACAAACACGAAAACTCAGACGCCGCCGGCTCTTCTTCTTCTCAAATCGGTTCCTTTTGGAACTAATCTGGGCATATCTCTTTCATTTAGTGCTTTCTTAGATTGCTTTCTACTTCCGGCTGCTGTTCGATTTGTAATTTCTGGATTTTTAGTCTCCTGTTTTGGTAGTGTAATCCCTGATCTAGTTTTTCTTTTGAAGATTGGATCTTCTGGCCAATCCAATGGAGTTTTCTCTAGATCTTCTCCTTCAGTTTGTTGTATAAATGGGGTTGAAAGTTTTGTGACTTGCGATGATTTTTCTCTTCACATAGTATTTTTCCGGCAGGTACATGGGTTTGAAGTTTCTGATGACCCGGTTGTATTATCTAGGGAAGTAGGTTCTAATTCGAGAAAGTATTATCAGTGTGCAGTAATGGTTTGCGTTTCGCATCAAATAAATCAGAGTATGTTACAAATTTCTAATCTAATCTATGGGTTCAGTTTGGGTTTTTCTCTTGTTGATGGTGCTGATCGGTTATTATATTGTAATGTTGTAAATTTATGTGATCTTATTGTGCTAGGCTGTTTAACAGCTCTAGTTACAGGTAGACTTGGTATGTTTTCTTTTGTTAAAACTAGGTTTAAGCTAATTTTTTTCTTCCCTAATATGGTACCTGTAATTTATGGTCTTGTGATCCTTCCCATGGATCTGATCTCTGGGTTTGTTGTTATTTACCTGATGGTTGTTCACCTCGAGATTAGTTTTGCTCTTCGTCTCTTTCAGTGGGAAATAAAGTTTTGTCGCAGGCAAAGTTTCTTTGTACTAGCTGAAGATGAGGAATATCAAGATGAAGCTCATGGTATCTCTTCTTTTGGAAGTGATTTCTATCAGATGGTTATTAATTTTAAAAATGTTCTTCTTTTGAGCTATGAATCATACATCATCGATTCAAGTTCTCCCGTAAAGGCGGGTGGTATTGTTCTTGTTCTATATGTTACTGTTCTACTGCTACTAGTACGGGCTGATGGTTCTATAGAGATTCTGGATACGGGATTCTGGTTACGAGATTCGGGTTACAGGATTCAATTTGGGAATTACTTATTTATAAACCTTGTTTGTTTCGGATTCTAATAGTAACTTCAGGGGTTTCCCTATTTTCTTATTAAAAAAAAAAGACACAAACGCGAAAAACAAAATAAAAGTTCGTTAGTATTAAAAAAATGTTCCGTATTGCAAATGAACCAACAAGCTATAGAAGTTTCCTTTTTTTTTTTAATGCAAAAATCAACAAGCGAAGTTAGTTTGCAGTCCACGGTCACTTAGTTTGCCATTTAGAGCTTCTCCAATGGTTGATGTGTGTTTCATATATAAAACCATAGTTAAGACATCCTCTTGAAATGAAATTTCTATATAAGGTTGTAATTTCCTAAATATGAGGAGTAAAAAATAAACATCCCCAACCCATAAATTATACACAAAATCGGTTAAAAATACCAAAATCAATAATTTATGGGTGAAAAGGACATTTAGATTTTGATACTGTTTAAATGGAAAAAAATATAAAAATAGTCAGGATGTAAACAGTTTCATCCTACCCATTTCCAAATAATTTTTCTTATTTTAATTTACATCAGGATGCATTCAGTTCATCCTTGCTATTTTTTAAGTTTAAGTCAGGATGAATCCAGTTTCATCCTTGTTATTTTTTCAGTGTCCATTTCACCCATACTATTTTTTACTCGTCCATTTGAACCATGTTTTAAAATTATTTAGACAAATGACCCATTTTCCGTAAATTATAAATCTTTTTCATTGAGTATGTGTCATTTAATGATTGATTAAAATCATTCCTATATTTATTGTTGTATTGATTTTATGGGAAAATGATGAGTTGGATGGGAAGACATTATCTAAGTGAATGTCTAGTTTTATACATTGGATTATTGATAGTGGATTTTAGTTCGGGGCTAAAGTTGTAAAACCAATTTTTTATGTAACTATCCTGCATAGGATGAGATTATTTTATAAGTGATGAATACGTCTTCGCTTTACTAATTCACCTAGAATGAAGCATGTAGCAACAATCCCCCGAATATTCTGTGAATTTTAGCATTATTGATTAATGCATAAAACGTCTTGTATTTCATGTGTTGTTCCTAGAAGGACTCTTATTGTTGGTGCGGCATGATGACTGATTGTTACTCGCAGCAGAGTAACATGAATATCCAAGTACCAACAGTGAGGCATGCAAAAAATGCCCGTACGGTCTGTAACTCTCGGTGTGTTATACTAGCCCAATTGAGCATGTAACTCTCGGTATGTTATACTAGCCCGATTGAGCATCTAGACTATCCATAGCAGTCTAGAAACGATCACGATCATCCAACTGCACCAGCATGATTGGATGGTTCAGATCGAATCCAATACCCCCAAGCAGTATTGGAATATTTACTGTCGACCCAACGCGGTCCCAAATGGTCGGCCTCCCCAAAAGGGGTGGCATAGCTTTCCAAACCGTCCAAACCAAGCAGAATGGACAAGAAACCCTAAATTAGGGTTTGCGGTACATTACATGTGTCCCAAAACGATCTCAACCATTCATCTTCGCAGGCATATATGGAGGGTGTATATGTAGATTCAAAGGTCCCGGAGCATGTCAACACAATCACTGTGGGCCTGTCTACACACATGACCAGTCGGTCAGGACCAACCATGGTTGGTTGTCCCAATTCATGCGCACAAAACAAAGCATGACGCACGACCATCCAAAACCCTAATTAGGGTTTGTATTGATGACGAGCGTCTGTTTTCTCATGATCGAATGAAGGGCTTAAGACACAACTGAGCAGGTCCAGTGAGCATCAACATGATCACCGTGGAACCATCTATCTCCTCACCTGACCGAACAAGGCATACCATGCCTAGTTTTTCCAAATCGCACGCCCAAACTTGCGTGGTCACGCTTCCCAAATCACAAACTGATCTCGACCACTCAACTTAGCCAGACAAATTGAGTGGCTTAGATCACGTTTCCATGGGACACTCAGGTATAGGCGTGAATATCAGCCTACCACCTATACGCCGGACCAAACGGCCGAGACCGACCAAGCTTGGTCGTCTCGAAACGCACGCCTCGAAGGTGGCATGCCGCGCCCTTTAGGAATCCTTTGCGGCATAGGATTTCTGTCGCAAATCGATCTCAGCCACTCAACTTCACCGGTAAATTTGAGTGGCCTAGATCAAACCTTCGTGGGACAGTGAAGCATGGACATGGACATCAGCATGCCGTCTACACGCATACCTGATCGGTCCTCCATGAAACGTCTCCCAGGCTTAGATTCGACCAAGCTGAAGGAGTGCACTCGCGCACCTCCTAAACCCTAATCCGATGGTCGTAGATGTGGGTCGCAAGTCATCTTGTCCATCCAACTTCGCCATCCTGGATGGACGGCCTATGATAGGAGTTAGGCAACCAGTGAGGTATCACCGTGATCACCGTCTGCCACTCTGCCATACCATGTGGTCGGCTAAGGGAGGATTTGTTAGCGCAGCCTCCAAAACCTCACGTGAAGTAGGCATGGAATAATGCTCAACAGCGATGCTTCATATATGCCGAATACATTCGATGCATAACATGCATAGAATACACACGATACTTTACAAGTATCGACTTCCTAAATAACTTAGTTATTTAACTAGCATTACATGCTACCTTCTGTGGGTCCCACGATCCACACACTCGAGACATCAATCATGTCACAAACTGGGAGATACATACTAGGGTATTGGTCTGGAGGTTTACAACGTGCAGCGTGCAACGCGCCATCACAAGAACGTGTCAGCAAGACATGAACGGTTAGTGATGATAGGAGAAGTGGGCAAGATTGATCGTGTGACACTAACACATAACTCCACTACTCCATCACGCCACTTCCCACGAGAGACGCGAATAAGGCTCAAATGACTTGTATAAATAGGTTCTCCTCCCTATTTCCACAAGAACACAACACATAAATCAAGTGTTAATACAATTGTATTCGAAACACCCAAAGCCTGCTTGCATTAATCGTAAGCCTACTCACCTTTCTGTTACAAGTCATAAACAAGCCTACACCTTCACAATCTCAACACCTTCTTCGCTTCCCTCCCTAAAATCAACCCTATCTCCTTCACTTTGTGACCGAAACAAGTCTGGAATGACCATTTCTTGGTTTAGGCCAGAATTGTATAGATTTATCTCTCGAATCAAAAGCACTCCCGTGCAGTGCATTTGTTTAGGGTTTAGATTCACTTCTCATCCACACACCCCAAATTACCAAAACCAGCAGAAGTAGTTTTTACCCATAAACAATTGGCGACCACAGTGGGAGATTAATCTCTCATTTGCAATATCAATTTCCAATTTCATCTTTCAATACCCGATTCAATTTTCGCAATTTCAAGGGGATAGATCTTAGAACAAATTCAATCAGCAATTTATTTCAAGATGGTGGGGCTCAGGTCTGGATCAACAATCAATTCTGATGGAGCTAGTGTGGATAACACTTCCGGTGTCGATGTAACTGTCAGTGGATCTACTGTGGTCAATACATCTCGTGGAGCCGTCACTTCTATCACCAACACTAGCGGAGCAGGAGATATTCCGGTAGGTGTAATGCCTCCCATAACCAGATCCAGAGTAGCCGCGAATCCCGGCATCTCCTCAAGTGTAATGCCTTCGGTGGTCACCAGAGCACCAACTTTCAATCCTTCATCAGGACGAGGAGCCAGAGGGACGAGAGGAGGACCATCTCCCATTACCATTGCAGACTTGATGGACAAGCAGGAAGTTCTTGCTAAGACTCAAATGGATATGGACGCAACTCAGAAAGAGGTACTCACTTTTCTTAAGATGTTAATTGATCGATTGCCACAAAATCCGCGAGGACCCCTGGAGCCAACAAGGAACGCATTCAACGCACCGGAGAAGGTACTTCAGCGGAGAGGACCTACATGGACCTGATCAAAGAAGCGACATTAGATATGAGCGGTCCAATCATGGAGATTCATACACTAGGGAATGATCCTCACAACGATATTCCTCAATTCAATAGTCTTACTATGAGCCAGAGGTCAGTAGATCAGGAAGTGTTTTCTCTAGTGGAAAATTTATGCGAACTTTTACACCTCTCGAAGAATCAACGGGCAGAGACATTTTGCTGCAATCAACCAGAGGAAGGTCACAACCGTGCCCTACATGTCACCACACGCATCAGGGATTCACAGTTCAAGACGTCCCTTATCGATGCTCCTCCACATAAAGAATCATACAAGTTCGTTGCGTCCCACTCCCCACGTGGGCGTCAATTCAGGAAGAATGCCGGCTTGCATCATTGAGGGCTAAAACCCACGATGCATCTTTGCTGACGAAGCATTCTTCTCCATCCTGTGAAGCCACGACTCACGTTCACACGAAGAGGGAACGAACTTTTGTGACGAGTCGTGACCAGAAAGGGAAAACGGTATACCGACGCTGCCATTATAAATTAGCAGGGGAGATTGTTACCTAGTCTCTCCACCCAATGGAATGCTACAACAACAACGAACCACAAGAACAAGTGCTAGATGCTCCACAACAGCTATAAGATGGCACCAACTTCACAACTGATAAGATTGAAATCGTTGAGGAATCTCCTAGGACTATCTCCATCATCTCAACCTTATGTACGGATAAACGCACGAAGCTCGTGGAACTTCTCAAAGAGTACCAGGACATATTCGCTTGGAGATATGAAGAAATGCCGGATTTAGATAAAAATTGGTCACCCATCATTTACATGTCATACCTGGATCCACGTCGGTTAAACAGTTACAGTTCAGACACGAAGAAAATAGATAGATCAGGTGCTGCATAGACTTTAGAGACTTGAACAGGTGCTGCTCCAAAAACGATCATCCTCTACCTAACATCGACATGTTAGTAGATGCAACCAGCGGACATAGAATGTTCTTCTCCATGGATGGATGTAGCGGCTACAACCAGATAAGGATGTACGAGCATAACGCAAGTAAGATATCTTTTCGAACTCCTCTCGATTTTTTCTATTATACCATACTGCCATTTGGTTTAAAGAATGTTGGTGCAACGTATCAATGCTCTGGAAATCTTCCACTAGAGCCGATACCTCAAGGGAGCATCCTCAAGAAGATAACGATGTCCACACGTGATATCGAGCAAGATCCGGGCGAGTCACTTTATCAGACAGCGGTACATGCCTATCATGCTATGTGGGAGAATCTACGCTTTTGGTCATCCTTTGGAGCTATTGGACGCTCATCTACAACAACATATGCCCTGATATAAAGAACCAGGCATGCCGGTAATAAAGAGCCTCATAATGTTCGTAGGGGCATATATCTCACCAATAGGCGATACAACCTTCAGCCTTCTGTAAGCAGTTCCCTGAAGCAGCAAGAGGAAAACCACCGAGATACAACATCCTGCGCGTCCGCAAACCCCAACTCCAGTACCACATGCACGACTCCCATAATGATGAAACAACGTCCAAGATATTTTATACCTGGCTCGACAACAACCACTACTGTAGTTGCAGGATTTCCCACACTACACCCTTGTTAAGATCTTGCCATAATCAACTCACAATTGAAGATTAAAAACGACACTTTATTATTTTGTTCTCAGAAATGTTTACATAAATGGAAGAATTTAAGATTACAATTATTCTCTTGAAGTTTCTATCTCCTCAAGACTTTCTTAACTCTCAAAAATACATCATCCTTTTCTGGACACATTGGGTCTATATTTATAGGGTAGTTACATAGTGGATGACAGCTAAGTTTTCCTCTTATTTCGGGTTGATTCTGCGATTGTACCGCGATTAGTTACAATGTTCACTCTCGCAAGTTTTGTAACCATTGCAGGACAAACATGCTTTTCTCAAGTTTTCTTCACTCGTCATTTATTACATCGCTCTTTTGACTGCTTTTGTGACACTCGCAAAGTGTAGTTGAAGATCTTGCGGTGATACTCGCTGGGAAGTGTTGTTAATCTCGCAGAGAAGTATTGTAGCGATATTCTGGTCCTACATCTTGCCTCTTCTCATGTATTCTTCGCAAAGTGGAGAGGATATGAGAATCTTCAATTCTTCAAAGTGCTCGCAGCCTCTCTTCTTTCCATATTTTCTTCTCGACATTGCTCCGTTAATTTAGCTTAACCGCCTACACGTGTTGTAAATTCATCTTTTTACTGACACGTCTTTACTCAACAGGTTACTCCCTTTTGCCTATAAAAGGTAGAGTTAAACTTCAAAACTAATTTTCTTCTTCTATTTCTCTATCTTCTTCATCTGTTTATTTTATCTTCCGTCTGCAACTTTTCTTCTTCTTCATATTCTCCTGCTATTGTTCTAATGGAATCATCAAGGTATGTTTTTTGATTATAATCTTTATTTGATTCAATTTTTACTCATATTCTTCGATCTTCTCTATTTGATCCTTCATAACTCCCGTATTATGTCTTCTCTTCAGTGGAACTATCCCTAACACCCAATCCTCAGTTCAAAACCCTAATGCTCGCAAAAGGCCAACTGATAAGAAGAAGAGAAGTTCTGAGAATGATAAGGTGGTAAGAAACATATCATATTTCTTAATAACAATATTGTTGCCTCTATTTCTTATCTAAGTTATTATTCGCAGAATGTCGAGAACATCGCTAATCCTCCCAAAAGACCTCGTCAGTTTAAAGCTCTTGAGGCTGATTTCTCCATCCCCACATTAACATCTGCAAGAGTTACTCCCACACCCTCGCAACTGGATCCTCTTTCTTTTACCTGCGAGAATATCTCTGCCAACACCTCTACTTCTTTTGATTCATTGACAAATCAAGCTCCTGAAATTGTTGTGACTGAAGTTCCTTCTAGCCCTTTATTGCCTTCAACTGTTGTTTTTCCCAACACTCCTCCTTTTGATAATACAACCATCGCAAATGACTCAAATCTTCAACTTGTCCTCGTTACCACTTCACACTCTGCATCTCTTCCTCCATCAAATGAAACCTTAGCAGGAGGTGATGTTTCTTTTAAAATTTTATCTAATATTTTAGACGATGCTAGAAAATCTTGTACTGACTCTCTCCAATATGAAGTTTGCGAGACCTTACTTAAATATTTTGGCCTTGATAATACTGCTTCACGAGCATCTTTAGAAAATGAAGTTGAAACCCTGAGAAAAATCCTTCAAGTCAAAATTTCTGAATGTGATACTCTGAACCATATGCTTCGCAACTCTTCTCTTAACTGCGAGAACCTTCGCAGAAAAAATGACGAGCTGAAAGGTACAATTTTCCTGCCTCTACCCTTTTGTTTTTCTGTTTTGCTTTCATATCCTCTGTACTTAAGTCTCCTTCTTAAATTCTTGATTCATATATTAGTTTCAAATCGGACTCATTTCATGGAGAGACTTAAATTTGAATCTATTGCTGACAAAGCTCGTGTTGAAAGAGATTCTTGGATGGACCAGTATAATAGATTAGATAATCTCTACACATATTTGATCGATCAAATAGATAATCTTACTAATGAGAATAACCAACTATCCCAAAGTCAAAATTTATTAAGTAACGAGATTACTCGTCTCTCATATTTGTTGACCAAGTCTAACTTGGCGGTAGAATCTTTATCAGATGAAAATAGAACTGTATCCCAAGAGAAACATATATTTTCAAGCTTGATGGCGATTTCTTCGCAGTAATTGAGTAATCTACAAAGAATATGTGATAATCAAGAGAAATCTCTTCGTTCCCTTAAAGATGAACTCAAGGAAGTAACTGAATCATCTGCTGCTGAGAAGGATAAACTTATCAAGGGTAGGTTAACTCTTAGTTTGAAGGCCAGCAAGCTTCAAGACCAATACTCTCAATTGAAGAAGTCTCATTCTTTACTAGCAAATGAAAACTCGTATCTACGCACCAAAGAAGAAAACATGAAATCTCGTCTGATGGGTGTGGTTGGCGATAAATTTGATGACGCTATGAATCAATGAGAAAACTATTTCTTTACATTAATTCAAAACTTAACCTCGCAAAAAGAAGGTAGTCAATTGACTGCCTCTCTTGTTGACCTTTCTGTCAAATTTTGTGTTATATTTCTTGCAAAATCTTTGACTGAATAATCTTTTATCACTTTTGTTACTCGCAGAATCTGAAAGAAGTATTCATTCTACCATCGCTGATCTTACTGATAAATTGGATAAAGTTCGCAAAGAAAACAAGAATCTTACTTCCAATTATATTGAAGCTCGCGACAAAGCAGAAAGAAGACTTGATTATCTCGAGTACTTCAAAAATATAGAGATTAGGAATCGTGATAGAGGTTTCCTTCGCAAGGTTCACCTCAGTGCTGAAGTTCTTGTGAACGATATTTTGCTCTCCCATTCTCTCCCTCCTGTATCTGTTCCTCCTTTAGAAGTTGATGATGATGAAATTCCTCTTCCCATGGATAAGGAATTAGAATTCACTAATGATGAAGAAAATACCACTCAAGAAGATGATGAAGAATAAAGAAGTAACTACAAGCGGTGAGAAGAATACTGATGAAGCTGACAATTCTGGCAAGAATAACGAATCTGGCGAGCAAGAATAGTGAATCTGGCGAGATAATCGCCAAAACTTGAATTTCATTTTTGCTTTCTTTTTCTTCTTCTTTCTTGCGAATAATGTAACTTTTGAAATTTTTAGAATTCAACTTTTGATTTTGTTTACTTTGAATATCCTCAAGGAAGATAATGAAATCTTATTTCTCCACTCCCCCTACTTGCCCTTAATTATCTTTATTGAAATGGTGAATTATTTCCTGTGTCTCCTTTTTGTGAACTATGTGGCTATATTATTCGTGAAAGTATGAATATATCTGCGATGTAATGAGTACAGCTGCGATATTCCGAAAAATTCTGAAAGAATTTACGATGTTATGAATCTGCCTTCTTATATATTCTCATGCGATGAACAAATCTTTCCTGCATCTTAAAATAAAATAGTTAATTTTTAAGATTATTCTATTGGTCTTATTTTGCCTTCCTAGTTAAAGGTCTTATTTTGCCAAATTTTTTTCTTCTTTCTGCGACAAAATCGCAGGACGTATTTACATTTGCATGTATTGACCCATTGATTTTGTCTTATCAATATTTTTTCAGCATCTCTGCGACAATATGATAAGTTTAATTTCTCTTGCAAGAATTATACCTTATGACATTGCCGTCTTGCGATGAAATCGCAGGACGCCTTTACATTTTCCTGTAAAAACCCATTGATCTCATCTTAACTTTTCTCTTTTGGTTCGTTGCCTCTGTATAATTTTCGTCACGCGACAATATGACAGGCCTAAATTTTCTTGCGATCATAAATCCCCATGACATTGCCGTATTTAGACACTTATCAGCTCCCTAATGGAGGGTTCCGCCCTTATCTTCCCCCTGGTTTCCCCTTCAAGGAGGGCACATAGGCCATACAAGACTAGCTCCTCCCATCCAGATTTTCCAACAACCAGTTGTTTTTCGCAGCCTCTTGTCCTTTATGCCTATATAGCTTATAGTTACAAGACTGCACCCTAAGTGGGGTTTTCTTCGGGCCGAGTGCATCATAGCCAAGACTTTCCAAGGATGGCCAGGGTAGTTTTGTACGCCCCGGGCACCCTTGACTCAACCGTGTACCTCGGCGCCTTGGTCATACTTTGCACTCCTTAAAAGAGGTCCTTAGTCGTCCAACCAGGGTATAACCTTATATAATTGGAAATCCAAGATCCCTCTCCTGGATAGGTTTTCTTTAACCCCAACATCTGCATAACTCAGGTTCCAACAGCGGTATAACCTTATCACTGAGTCATGTCAAGATATACCCCCTTATATGACGCACTATTAGGTCTTACATTTTCCTATTGCGAAATTTTATTCGCGAACTAGGGTGCACGCCATAAAGGTTCGTCCCATTCTATTAATCTGTGCGAAATTTTATCCGCCATTCTTGCGATTATGCTCGCAGTTCTTGATTTGCTTTGTTATTAGAAGTATCTCGCAATTGGAATCAGAGATTTTTTTTTAACAACGTACCTGTATCTCTTATCTTGCAGAAGTTGTCATTGATAATACCTTTTCAGAAATAGTCTATTCCATGGTCAGTCAAGTCTTTGACCAACATCTCTCCCTTCAGGGTCCATTAGTTTGTATGCCCCAGTTTCAACTATCTCTTTAATGATATATGGTCCATCCCATTTTCTAGCCAATTTTCCACCATTCTCTCGCTGATAACTTGGTGTTTCTCGCAGCACTAAATCTCCAGGTTAAAATTCACGTTTCTTAACACGTTTGTTGTACTCACAAGCTAATCTTCGCTGGTAATTTTCCATATGTTGCAAAGTCTTTTCTCTTTTTTCTTCTAATTCATCCAATTTATTTAAAATCATTCCAGCACTTAGATTTCTTTCCCAAGCCTCTCTTTTTGTTGTAGGAATAGCTACTTCTGTTGGTAACACAGCTTCAACTCCATACGTCAAACAAAAAGGTGACATTCCAGTAGCTTCTCGTCTAGTTGTATTTTAGGCCCATATTGCATTATGCACCTGTTCGCACCATGCTCTGTGGTATCCCTCTAGTTTCTTTTTTAAAATGTCTGCGATTGTCTTATTAGTTGATTCAGCTTGGCCATTTTCTTATGGATATAGATGAGTAGATTTTCCACACTTTATCTTAAATGCATTGAGTAGCAATTCTATATTCTGCCCTTCAAATTGCTTCCCATTATCAGACACCAACTGTGCTGGAATCCCAAATCTGCAAATTATATTCTCAAATATGAATGTAAAAATATCTTTATCGCGGATATGTTGTACTGCCTTTACTTCTCCCCATTTTTGTGAAATAATATGTAGCGACGATTAGGTATCTTCTTTGTCCATAACCGGGCACAAATGGTCCCACAATATCTAACCCCCATTTCCCAAAAGTCCATACACTTGTTGAAGATGATAATGGTGCTCCTGGTGCATGTATTTTCTTTCCATATCGCTGGCAATCTTCGCAGCGCCTTGAGAGTTGTTTTGCATCTTCATGCATATATGGCCAGTTATAGCCTTGCATTTTTGTTCTATATTCCAAAGATCTTCCTCCACTATGATTACCAGCGTCACCACTATGTAACATCTTCAACACTTTTTATCCTTCCTCCCTCGTCAAACATCTTAGCGATGGTCCACTAAAAGATCTGCGATATAATACTCCTTCTCTTAGCTCATAATTGGTTGCCCTACTTTTTAATTTATGTGCTTCCAATCGATTTCTTGGGATTTCTCCTCTTGCCAAGTATGCATGAAGATCTGCTCGCCAATCCATAATGTTGTTCTTTAATTCCTCTTCGCCAACTTTTACCATCATCACATATTCCTCTTCTTCTTCCTTGTTTATCGCTGGTAATAAAAGTGTTTGAATTTTTATGCATCTCGCAGCTGGATTTGTCATCATACTGGATATGAAAGCAAAAGCATCTGCGAGCCTATTATCTTTCCTTGATATGTGTCTCCACTTTATTTTTGGAATTCTCGCAGATAATTCTTCAACTAATCTTTTATACTTTCTCAAAGATGGTTCGTTTGTTGTGTATTCTCCTTTTATCTGGCGAATAACCAATTGTGAATCGCTAGTGATTCTAGCATTTTCCAACTTCATTTCTACCGCAAATTTTAAAGCATGAATCACGGCCTCATATTCTGTCTCTTTATTAGTGGATGCAAATTCCAATCTAAATGAAAAAGCTATTTTTTCTCCTTCTGGTGAAATAAAAACAACTCCAATCCCATTTCCTTCCCCATTTGATGATCCATCCACCAATATCTCCCATCTGCCGTGTTCTGTTAATATCTCTTTTGGATCTCCATGTTCCTCTTCTACATCCATCATCTCTTCCACAGCTTCATCATCTTCTAAAGGAAATTCAACTAAGAAATCTGCGATAACTTATGACTTTGGCGAGGATAAAACTTCATATTGGATATCAAAGTGTTCTACTTGTGCATTCCATCTCTCAACTCTGCCTGATCTTTTTGAATTTTTCATTACTGACTCAATTGGCACTTTCGTTAACACTTTGACCTTATGTGCTTGAAAGTAGATGCGAAGCTTAAAATTTGCATGCACCAATGCTATAATTAGTTTCTCAATCTTTGAATAATTTCTCTCTGCAGAATTGAATGTTTTGCTGATGTAATAAATTGGTTTTTCTACCCTTGCATCTACTCGCAGCAACACAGCACTTAGCGCATATGTGGTTGTTGCGAGATAAATCAATAGTTCTTCTATCGGTTCAGCTTTCTGTAGGATAGTTATGTTCATTAAATTTTCTTTTATTCCTTGAAAAGCCTTTTCACATTCATCTGTCCATTTGAATTTTGTTCCCTTTTTGAGTATATCGAAAAAATGTTTGCACTTGTCTGAAGATCGCGAGATGAATCTTCCTAGCGAGGCTAAGAGTCCATTCAATTTTTGCACATCTTTTACCGTCACAGGTGTTGGCATATCGCGAATTGATTGTACTTTTTCCGGATCAACTTGTATTCCTTCTTTTGATACAATATATTCCAGAAATTTTCCTGAAGTTACTCCAAAAGTACACTTATCGGGATTCACTTTAATATCAAATTGCCGCATTTGATCGAAAATCTCTTTCAGATCTTGCACATGATTCTCAGCTTCTTTGCTTTTGATCAGCATATCATCTACATACACTTCTAATGTTTTATGAATCCACTTTTCAAACACCTTCTCCACCATTCTTTGATATGTTGCACTAGCATTTCATAAGCCAAAAGGCATCTTTGTATAACAATATAATCCTCTTGGAGCAAAAAATGCGGTATGTTCTTGATCTTCTTCAGCGATAGGGATTTGATTATATCCTTTATATCCATCCAACGATGATATTATGGCATTTCACGCTGCTGATTCAACCATCTGTGGAATATCTGGTAATGGAAAGCTATCTTTAGGACAGGCCTTGTTTAAATCAGTGAAATCTATGAAAATTCTTATCCCCTTGTTCTTCTTTGGGACCAATACCATATTTGCAATCCACTCTGGATATTTTGCTTGCCTTATAATTCTCGCGTCGAGCATCTTCTGTAATTCTTCTTCTATTTGAGAATGGTATGTTGTTGCGATTTTCCTTATTCTTTGCTTAAACGGTCTTATATTTTTATTGATTTCTAATTTATGACATGCTATTGATGGATCTATCCCTGGAATCTCATCCATGCTCTACGCGAAGATATCTTTATACTCTCGCAAGAGATTTATAGTTCTTTCTTCCTCATCTGCCTCCATTCTAGTCCCAATTTTCAGCATTTTAGGCTATTCTTCACTCCCAATATTTACTTCCTTTGTTGGTTCTGTTGTAATATAACTAGATTCAGGTTCTCCCATTGGTTTTGGTGTTTTCATAACTCTCGCGAGTTCATCTCCTTCTCGCGATATTTCACTGGGTATTTTTTTCCTTCTTTTTCTCTTATCATGTAAACTTTAAATTCTTCTTCCTTTTTTGTTTCTATCGCCAATTTTCTGCGAGCCTTTCGCAGCTTTGGACGTTCTTCACAATTTCTTACTTCAATTTGGTAACACAATTTCGCAAAATCTGTGTCTCCTCTAATTTCTCCAATTCCACTGGGTATAGGAAATTTGATGCATTGATGCAACATTGATGCTACAGCCTTGATTGCGTGTATCCATGGTCTTCCTAATATCATGTTATACGGTGATTCCACGTCTACCACACATAACGTTACTTGTGTTTCAATCTCCTATAGTGGAATTCGTACCATTATCTCGCCTTTAGGTTTTGTTAAAGATTTTCCAAAGCCATGAACATGATATGTTGAATAAGACATTTCTTCATCCTTATATCCCATTTTCTTGAAAGTATGATAAAATAATATATCTACAGAACTTCCGGCATCCACCAAAGTTCTATTCATAGCCCATTCTTCTACAAATTTTATTGATTCCTCCTTTCTCATTGGTATAGTGGATACTGTGATTACCAATGGAGATGTATGACTTAGATTTTCTTCTGGTATTTCTGATGTTGTAAATGTGATCTCCTGCTTTTCCCAATCTTTCAATGGTGATATTTTTTCCACCGTCATAATTTTCCTTCCTTCAAAATCCCGTTTGTGTATCTTCCCCTTAATATTTTCATGAAATCTATCAATCATTGTTCTTGTTACCATACCACACTCTAATTTTCTACAATCCTCTTTGATTCTAATCATCCTTCCTTCAAATATCTCACTGATTTGTTTTATGATTTTCTTAATCTTGAACAATTCTTATCTTCTTCTTCACTTTTTTCTATGATTTCCCTAATTCATTCCCTGTTTCGGGCGCCAAAATGTAGTTGCAGGATTTCCCACACTACACCCTTGTTAATATCTTGCGATAATCAACTCACAATTGAAGATTAAAAATGACACTTTATTATTTTGTTCTCAGAAATTTTTTACAGAAATGGAAGAATTCAAGATTACAATTATTCTCTTGAAGTTTCTCTCTCCTCAAGACTTTCTTAACTCTCAAAAATACATCATCCTTTTCTGGACACATTGGGTCTATATTTATAGGGTAGTTACATAGTGGATGACAGATAAGTTTTCCTCTTATTTCGGGTTGATTCTGCGATTGTACCGCGATTAGTTACAATGTTCACTCTCGCAAGTTTTGTAACCATCGCAGGACAAACATGTTTTTCTCAAGTTTTCTTCACTCGTCATTTATTACATCGCTCTTTTGACTGCTTTTGTGACACTCGCAAAGTGTAGTTGAAGATCTTGCAGTGATGCTCGCTGGGAAGTGTAGTTAATCTCGCAGAGAAGTATTGTAGCGATATTCTGGTCCTACAACTACGAACAAACCATGTAAACCACGCTTAGGGATTGAGGCTTAACATGAAGTTAGTTCATCGTCAGTCAAGGACTTCTTCAACACAAGAGAGATGGTCAGTCAATAAGCATGGAATTCGCAAGGGTAAATCGAACTGAATAGGAAGCCACTTCAACGCTCCCTCTAGCGGAAGCTGCTTCAATGGTCTATTCAAGAGATGACTCAACACTCTCTCTGGGACCCACATTTGCTTCAGAATTCGGCTTCAACACTCTCTCCAGGATCCACCTCAACGGTCACACCATAAGCCACTTTAACATCCTCTCGAGCCGTTTCAACACTCAAGCTACATCAATAAACTGCGCTCTGGTCAAGTTATCTTTGATGTACTCGTTTCTCAACATACGTCTCACCCATCCTTTATGAGGGCCCAACGGAGACTGAAAATCCTTGAAGTTGATAAGAGAAGGGTTACCTTGTGGAACAGATATTTTCATATAGTTGAAAGGGCGCGTTGAACAACTCATCATCAATTTTCGGCATATCTTTGAAGCTGTCAACACCTCCTGACTTGGCACCAACATTATCCCCAGAAGACATCTCAACATGAGTTCTTTTCTTTATTTTAAAATAAAAGATAGGAGTCAGTACTTGTATAAAAACGCGTGAGATGTGTAGTCACACACGACAGAACTCACGTTCACGTTGGAGTACACAAGGATGGTATTGGGTCCAAACACCGGTGTTGATCAAGTCACAAGTACGGTATTTCCCAACTTTCAAGTCCGGCATTGATCAAGTCACAAGTCCGGTATTGCCCAAGTTTCAAGTCCGGTATTGCTCAAGTTTTAAGTCTGGTATTGATCAAAGTCACAAGGCTGGTATTCGAATAAAATAGGCGCATGTTGTAGGGCTAGTTTTCAGTCGAAACACAGGTTCGACGTTCAGTCAGGCACGCGATGGGTCCCACTTGATCACAGCCCCAGATTAGTTGAAGTAGACACAGCCGTCCCCAATCAAATCTCTCTCTCCAGATAAAGGCGTTTCATCTCCAACACTTCAACGCTCTCCCGAGCCTTCTCCAGAAGCTGCTTCAACGCTTTCTGCATGACCCACATTTATATTTGAGCACACAAGACCTATGTTGGTTAGCAAGGCCGGTGTTGGCAGAAGTAACAAAGCTGGTGTACGGGACCAGGCTGGTGTTCGAACGAAACAAGACAGCAAGGCATCGAGGTAGTGATCTCCGTCAGCAAGGTCGGGGTTCGTCAAATTAGCAAGGCTGGTGTTGGTCAAGGGACAAGAATGGTTTTGGGTGAGGCAACAAGTTTTGGTATCTGGTCGAAGCAAGCACATTCGGCCCCAAACTAGGCAGGCAGGCGGCGAGTCCCACTTGATCAGGCACAACCAGCCCCATATTGGTCGAAGCATGCACATCCGGCCCCGAGCAAAGAAGGAACGTGGCACGCAGTGGACCCACGTTTAACCGAGGCAGGCGCATGATGAGTCTCACGTTCAACCAAAGTAGGCACGCAGTAGTCCCACGTTCAAACAAAGTAGGCACAGCAAGCCCACGTTTGATCAAGCAGGCGCAATAGCCCCCACGAACGAAGCAGGCGCAACAGTCCATCAATTAGGCAAGACCGACATCATGCTAGGGGAACGCTCGCCTGGATGTCTCTTGAACGTGACATGCTCGAAGGACAGGATGACCCGTCTCTCCTGGTAACATCTAACTTTGTCTCTGAAGTTTTATTTTAACTGTCACCATCATATGCCTACCCCACAATAGTGTAACCATCATGTGCTAGGCAGGGGACTTAATGTTGATGGTGGATTTTAGTTCAGGGCTAAAGTTGTAAAACCAATTTTTTGTGTAACCATCCTACAGAGGATGAGATTATTTTATAAGTGATGAATACTTCTTCACTTTACTAATTCACCTAGAATGAAGCATGTAGCAACAATCCCCCGAATATTCTGTGAATTTTAGCATTATTGATTAATGCATAAAACGCCTTGTATTTCATGTGATGTTCCTAGAAGGACTCTTATTGTTGGTGAGGCATGATGACTGATTGTTACTCGCAGCAGAGTAGCATGAATATCCAAGTACCAACAGTGAGGCATGCACAAAATGCCCATACGGGCTGTAACTCTCGGTGTGTTATACTAGCCCGATTGAGCATGTAACTCTCGGTGTGTTATACTAGCCCGATTGAGCATCTAGAATGTCCATAGCAGTCTAGAAACGATCACGATCATCCAACTTCACCAGCATGATTGGATGGTCCAGATCGAATCCAATACCCCCAAGCAGTATTGGAATATTTACTGCCGACCCAACGCGGGCCCCGCATGGTCGGCCTCCCCAAAAGGGGTGGCATAGCTTGCCAAACCATCCAAACCAATCAGAATGGACAAGAAACCCTAAATTAGGGTTTGCGGCACATTACATGTGTCGCAAAACGATCTCAACCATCCATCTTCGCAGGCATAGATGGAGGGTGTAGATGTAGATTCAAATAACATGAAGCATGTCAACACAATCATTGTGGGCCCTTCTACACACATGACTAGTCGGTTAGGACCAACCATGGTTGGTTATCCCAATTCGTGCGCACAAAACAAAGCATGATGCACGACCATCCAAAACCCTAATTAGGGTTTGTATTGATCACGAGCGTCCGTTTTCTCCTGATCGAATGAAAGGCTTAAGACACAACTGAGCAGGTCCAGTGAGCATCAACATGATCACCGTGGAACCATCTATCTCCTCACCCGACCGAACAAGGCATACCATGACTAGTTTCTCCAAATTGCAAGCCCAAACTAGCGTGGTCACGTTTCCTAAATCACAAACTGATCTTGACCACTCAACTTCGCCAGATAAATTTAGTGGCTTAGATCACGTTTCCATGGGACAGTCAGGAATAGCCATGAATACCAGCCTACCACCTACATGCCGGACCAATCGGTCAAGACCGACCAAGCTTGGTTGTCTCGAAACGCACGCCTCGAAGGTGGCATGTCGCGACCTTTAGGAATCCTTTGCGGCATAGGATTTCTGTCGCAAATCGATCTTAGCCACTCAACTTCACCGGTAAATTTGAGTGGCCTATATCAAACCTTCGTGGGACAGTGAAGCATGGACATGGACATCATCATGCCGTCTACACGCATGCCTGATCGGTCCTCCATGAAACGTCTCCCAAGCTTGGATTCGACCAAGCTGAAGGAGTGCACTCGCACACCTCCTAAACCCTAATCCGATGGTCGCAGATGTGGGTCGCAAGTCATCTTGTCCGTCCAACTTCGCCAGACTGGAGGGACGGCCTAAGATAGGTGTTAGGCGACCAATGAGGTATCACCGTGATCACCGTCTGCCACTCTGCCACTCCATGTGGTCGGCCAAGGGAGGATTTGCTAGTGCAACCTCCAAATGCTCATGTGAAGTAGGCATGGCATAATGCTCAACATCGATGCTTCATATATGCTGAATACATTCGATACATAACATGCATAGAATACACACCATACTTTACAAGTATCGACTTCCTAAATAACTTAGTTATTTAACTAGCATTATATGCTACCTTCTGTGGGTCCCACGATCCACACACTCGAGAAATCAATCATGTCACAAACTGGGGGATACATACTGGGGTATTGGTATGGCGGTTTACAGCGTGCAGCGTGCAACGCGCCATCACAAGAACGTGTCAACAAGATATGGACGTTTAGTGATGATAGGATAAGTGGGAAAGATTGATCGTGTGACACTAACACACAACTCCACTACTCCATCACTCCACTTCCTCCACTTCCCACGAGAGATGTGAATAAGACTCAAATGACTTGTATAAATAGGTTATCCTCCCTATTTCCACAAGAACACAACACAGAAATCAAGTGTTAATACAATTGTATTCGAAACACCCAGATCCTTCTTGCATTAATCGTAAGCCTGCTCACCTTTCTATTACAAGTCATAAAAAAGCCTATACCTTCACAATCTCAACACCTTATTCGCTTCCCTCCCTAAGATCAACCCCATCTCCTTCACTTTGTGACCGAAACAAGTCTGGAACGGCCATTTCTTGGTTTAGGCCAGAATTGTATATATTGATCCCTCGAATCAAAAGCACTCCCGTGCAGTGCATTTGTTCAGGATTTAGACTCACTTCTCATCCACACACCTCAAATTACCAAAACCGGCAGAAGTAGTTTTTACCCATAAACATGGATTTGACATCCTTTACCCAAAACTATGCCACCTCGTCCACACATTGGTTTAAGAAGTTAGGATTGGAGAAGTTCTTAGAAAATTTGAATGTCTATCCTACATGGATTTAGACATTTTATTTAACATACATTCCACTGGAGAAGCTCTTAGGAAGTTACCAATAAATTTCATCGGGTCTAACACGTCATGTCGCAATCGACACCAACTATTCCAATTCAAGGAAAAGAAGGTTGTAAGTAACATTTTGTTCATAATTTTTAGGTTACAAGTGGCAGAATAAATTATAAGCTTTCAAGTTTCAGTCTCTTTTAGGAAATGGTAAATTAACATGAAGTGATACGTTCATCGCCTGTTAGAACCCGCGGTGTGTACCGCAAGAGAGAGTGGGGTGGTCTCCCTGATCTGATGGTTTAGCAGCGAATTGGTTAAGCATGGGTCTCATCCCTCTTTTTTAGTCGGTGTAATCCTCGGGACTCAACTCATGGGATATAAATTATTTATAGTAAATTATATACCAGGAAAAGGTAGTATGGTCTATGGTGGTGTTGAATGCATACAAGGAATGAAAAGAGTCAGTCAGCAATGTATGACTGAGAAAGAATCGGTGAATATTTTTTCATTGTACATTTGCAGAAGAAAAGAGGGGTCATTTCCCTTGCCACAACTTCCAATATTTTTTTTTAATTCTAGTGGAAGAGTCATATCATAAGTGAACCTACGTAGAATATAACAAACAAAAAGTAATAATAAATATCTAAAGATCTATCATCAAACAATCCTTAAGTAGTAATTGAGTGAAATAATGATGGATTTTACCATCCATCTACCAAAGACACCAAAGACTCTAGCAGAAGATAGAAACATAAGATCGATTCTTACGAGCATTTAGACCGTCTCTGACCGATTCCGCCAAAAATAACTGATTTTGATTATCTTTGTCACCTTGGTTACTTTATTTTGAAAAAAATTGTGATAAATGGCTGGATCTATGAATCTTTTTATGCCTTGGTCCTTTTTATTACTATGATTATGATAAAACTCTTGAGAAATGGTTGGATCTTTGGATCCTAACATCTCTACTATCAGTAGACTTGTTATTTGATTTGGATGTGTCATATTTAGTCCAAGAAATACCATTTAAACATGTCATGTTACTAAGAAATCGGTGTGGAATGGTTAGATTTAATCATATGAATTTAATATGTTACTGTGAAGCTAAGAGTCTTGAAAGTCTATGTTGCTTGTTAAATTACTGGGAGTCAGTTGAAAACTATCTGGCCTGTATTGTAATCCTTGTAACTCGCCCGATTTGGAATCCTAAAATTATGAATGTTAATGTATGAGGCTTGCCTCTTTTTCGAAAAAATTTTTGTGTCATTTGAGTTTAAATGAGTTCAACCATTTACCTGGTAGGAGATAGATAACGTGATACTTGTGTAACCAATTTTTTGGAGACCACATATTTATAAACAAATCAGGAAGGCACAAAAAAAATACAAAATAAAGTGGTGTTTAATCATGTCAAAGTATCTAAATTCAAAATACTCCCTATGTCCCAAATTAGATGATCTAGTTGTAGTTTTCACAATTTTTAAGGCAAGGAGGAATTATATTTAAGTATTTTTTTACAATTATACCCTTATGGATGATAACTAGTAAAACTTAGAAATGATTTATCTCTTAAACCATACCACAGTTTTTCGTAAACTTTATACCGTTGAAAGGCATCTTAAAACACCTACGTAACGAATATAAAAATGGCTATCAAATTATACGTATTTCATATAGTAACAATAATCAATCAAAAGGGTAATTTTAGAAATACCCCTTTGATTAGAGAGATAGCTCATCTAATTTGGGACAAATTTTAAAACCAACTAGCTCATCTAATTTGGGACGGAGGGAGTAGAAAACAACTGATATATGCTTCATTTTAGAAATATCCCCTTGATTAGAGAGATAGCTCATCTAATTTGGGACAAATTTTAAAACCAACTAGCTCATCTAATTTGGGACGGAGGGAGTAGAAAATAACTGATATATGCTTCATCTATACCATATGTCTAGGTGGAACTATAAAATCTATTAGATTGAGAATTTCTTTTGATCTTAGGAAGAATCAACAGACACACAAGGGATTAACGTGGTTCAATTCTTTAAATCTACATCCACAATTGAGAAGAGATGATTTTTTTTTACTAAGACAGTGTTACAATAAAATGGTATGAGTATGGATGTTACTTGTAGATGATAAACCTTTCGGTTATAAAGAATATAAGATATGTCAAAAAGAGAAAGTTTTGTTAACGGTAAACAATTGTATAGAAACAATATATGAGCAATATATTGTTCTTATCCAACAATCCCCTTCAAGTTGGTCCATAGACGTCTATTGAGCCTAATTTTCTCAATATCTCTTTAATTTGGAAGCAAACAGTGCTTTTGTTAGAACATCGGTAACTGCAAGGAACTAGGAACGAAAGGTGTACAAATATATAGCTTTCAAGTTTTCTCGAACAAAGTGGCAATTAACTTCGATATGTAGTGTTCTCTCGTGGAAAATTATTTTGCATGATGGCTTTGCATTTTTCTTCTACACTTGATGGAACAACTATGTTTTGTTTCATGCTCTTTCATATTACCAAATTTCCGCCAACAAAATACCTTTTGATGAATTGGGCATCCAACCAAATATGCATTTCTGTAGCGTAATGACCCTTCACCGCATACTATCCCCACTTAGCTACTACGATTATCCAGCAGTGTGGAGTTTTTAACGAGTACCGTTGCGTCCACCCAACAACATCTTCCCAGGAGGTCACCTATCCCTGGATTACTCCCGCCCGAGTACACTTAACTGCAGAGCTTTTTTCCAACACTAGACTCAATTGTGCTGAAAAGGCCTCGGTGTTAGGAAAATACGAACCATTACCTATATTCCAATCGGCGAACCCTACCTGCCAAATCGGGATATTACTATACCATCGCCTTAAATTGGATCCGTCCTCGGATCTGGAATATATTCAAGCCATATTTCAGATGTTATCTACCACTTATGAAACCAGTTTCTGACACAATACGACCAATGTACTATCTGACCCTCGATAGATGACCCGTCGTTGGCTTCGATACTATTTGTAATTACCCAACCTTTTAGTAATATTGTCTCTACTTAGACATTGTGGTTATCCAGCAGTGTGAAGTTTTCAACTGGTACCACTACGGTCATCCAACAACAGTTTCCATAGAGGTCACTTATCCCTGGATTACTCACTCTCGAGCACTAGTTGTAGAGATTTTTTCCAGTTCTGGATCCAATTGTGCTGAAAAGGCCTCGGTTTAGAAAATATGAACAGTTACCCATATTCCAATCAGCGAAACCTACCTGCCGAATCAGGGTATTAATGTAGGCTGAAATTGAAATAAAATAATGGTCGATATTAGAATTACGTCCATCATTACACATCCATAAACCTCCTCACGGGGAGCCTTAAAGATACCGTCGAATTCTATTAACTACATTCATGTGATTAAACGTAGGAGCATCCATAAATTTACTTACAAATTTAAGGAAACAGATGTTTGGTCTTGTAATTGTGATATATATAAGCTTGCCCACTAATCTTTGAAATTGACCACTATCGAAAATGAATACACCATCTTCATCAAGCTTCGCCCGGCAATTAATAGACATGTCTAATGGCTTTATGCCCAAGTTCCATGTCTTCTTTTATGAATCCAATATATATAAATATATTCTTTGACTTATTAAAATACAGTTCTTCGAGTAGGCGATTTCTAAACCAAGAAAATACTTTGAGATTCCTAAATCCTTCATAGAAAATTTAGTATAAGAGATCCTTGAGTCTTGTAAGTCCAAAGTGATCATTACCTGTTATAACCATGTCATCTATATAGTGTTAGAGCATCACCCAATCAAACTTTTAAGTTTTGGTATGTCAAGCTTGTTGTCAAATTTAGTTTATCAAAACTATATCTTGATATAGTCAACTAAGGCTAATCTCGGACTTGGAATACAACATGGTAGTTGTGTATCAAAATTTACCATTATACCTTGAAGACCGAATACTGAAGAACAACAGAGACATCTTCATCAACAAAGGTATGTGGACATTCATTATCTTATTTACTCATATATCTTCCATTTAATCTAATAAGTTATGTCGTATAACTTTAGTATTATGATGAACATTGCAAAATAGAAATATCGAATACAAGCTTCTACTTGGTAAAACTCTATTCAAGCAATATAAAATCGTAGGTATCATTGGTTGAGAACAATTTATTTTTCGAAATATCACAATTGCATATGAAGTACATTAAGAGTTGTCAAGTTAATTTTTTATGGTTAACAAACTGATTTTCTCAGTTCGCAAAGTTGGAACTTATAAATAATAAGACTTCATGAATTATTCTCATCATTTTGTGAACTGGTCAATTTTGAGATATTCCTTAAAAAAAAAATCCCTAGTACACGAACAGTTTTTGACAGTTCGTGAAATGGTTGATTTTAAGAGGTTTTTTGATACTTTTTATAATATAGGTACATGAACTAATTTTGAAACTTTACGAAATTATTGAAACAAAAGGTTTATGAACTCATAAATGATAAAATATTCACGAATTGTTTTATACGGTTGATTAACTGTTTTGGTCTAGAGAGTTACTATACTCCATGAAAATGAGGGGGTACAACAACCACACCCAATAATTCGTTTGGAAATCTGAGAGGACTTACTCCAATACACTTTCTAAAGAATTAACTAGACAGTCAGAATCAGTCTAGAATAAAGTATATCAAAGAGTTTAATATATCTAACTCTTAATTTAATCCGCAATCATCAAATAGAAATCTGCGAGCCTGATTGAATATAAGAGGAGGTACTTGAATGGTACCAAAGACCAATGTTCAAGTGTCAATTAATGTAAATCAACAACCAAAGGTTGGATATTCTAATTGATTGATCTTAATGCACAACCTGTGATATTTCAATTATGTTAGAGCATTGCTCGGTTGAACCCACCAAGCGTTGGTATGTCAAGTTTGGTTGTCATATTTTAGTGATCCAAAACTGATTTAAGAGTCTCTTGATTTAAATGTACTAGAGTCAACTTCGTATAGGTTAGCTTGAAAGTATTAGGGTGAGACATTACAAGTATTGCGAAGACTTGAAGAAGTGAAGAAGTACAGAGCTACAACGACAACATCATCCTTCCACTTGAGGTTAGTGATATTTGACTTGAACTGTTTCATTCCCTAACGTATCTTTCAAGTCGTACATATTGAAAACATAAAACTGTTGTAGGATCAGAATATCGCCACAAAAATACTCCTGCGATATTTACAGCGATAGATTTGCGAGTTAATCAACAACACATTGCAAGCGTTACATATGACAGAAAGAGTGACGCAATGGGTGACGATATCCCAAACACAGAAATAACATGATGATAGTGCGAGTTTTACAAATATCTGCGAGGATTGGTATTATAACTACTGCGATAATATCGCAAGGCAGATCTGAAATTAAAGGACAACTTAGCTGTCATCCACTATGTAACTACCCTATATAAAGAAACCCAGTAGATTCAGAGAGGGGATGATGTATTTTTGAGTGTTGAAGAAAGTCTTGAGGAGAGAGAAAATTCTAGAGAGTGGTAGTAATCTTAATTTCTTCCATTCCTTGTAAACATTTCTGAGAATCAAATAAGAAAGTGTTGTTTTTAATCTTCAAATATGTGCTAATCATTGTAAATTCTTATCAAGGGTGTAGTGTAGGTTTTCCTGCAACTACAACTGCGAAGCATGAACACTCTAGATAGACATAGTATTAAGGAATACAATATGAAGTTTCTTGCTTAACCATTAAACTTTGTATGGGTATGAGGTGAGGATTTCATCCTAGGAAATAAGGTTTTACATGTGTTTTAAGGAAGTAAGTTCATGATATGTGTTGTGAACCGAAAAGGAAATCGTCAGGCGTTATTGGGGTTGTTCTTCATTGCATATCTTATGAACGACCAATATGTGTGATTAGTATAAACGCTCATGACTTGTTTGTGTTCTTGGTAAAACTATTCACATGAGGCCTGACTTATGTATTGGTATGACTTTTATTAGTGAAACTGATCTTAAGTAATCACCTGGGGAATGATCCAGTTGTGAGTGTCTGAACTTATTACTGGGAGAAGGGGAACTGATCCTAGTAAGAGGTACAGTGCATCACAAGGGGAACCGATCCTTGTATGATGTGCAGCAAGGTTTATGGAAGAAAATGGAACCGATCCTATGAACATGTGCAATACATTTTTAGGAAGGGGAAACCGATCCTATGGACATGTGCAGTGCATACAAGTTAGATACCAAATATATGTGGGGAACCGATCCTAGTACCTAGTCAGCAGGATCTTTGGTAAGCTAGTGTAACTATGCACAATACTCACATGGAGGTAGAACCGAAACTTGTTTTGGTAGAATCGTAAACCCATGAGTTGTGATTGAGTGGTACTTAATCAATTACATAGTTCTTGAAAGTCAGATGAACCAATTCTAAACTTGTTTGGAAGTGTGGTAAATCGGTTTCAAGTGAGCAAGCATGTAAAAGACTTGCAAGAGTAAGATGTCGTCACACTTTGAACACGGTGCATTAATGCTTATTCTATATTGTTCAAAGATATTCCTTAACGGCTAAGAAGGAAGTAAATCCCAAGATCGAATTTAAATAAGTTATGAATCTTTTTAATTATATATGGAAAATAAGAATTAGTAATGTGCATTTGCTAATTAAAGATTTTCCAAGGAGATTTCGATCGTATTTTTGGAAAGTGCATTCACAGGAATTACGAAAACCGAATTTGGTGGAGTAATGAAAAATATCTTGAGAATATTTTCGGTTTTGGAAATTCCTTGGTGTCCAAACTTCATTGTCTATAAATATTTTGAGTTTGCATTTCTAGCAAACCAATCCCGCGTAACATTAGACTTACTCTTTTTTCTTTATTACTAATGAAACCGCCTATCGGAGAGAAGAGTAATCTAATTAGGTGAAATCTCTTACGGCCGCTCAATTTAAAGTCTTATTTGGGATTGAGAATCTCTAGCGCGACCCGTTGGTGGGAAACTAGATATTGCGGTTTATCTTTAGTTTTCGTATTGATTTGATTAACTAACGGTGGTTGAACTTTGATTGCACCTAGTCTATTTATGCTTGAGAATCTTCTCTTCTGATATAAGATTCACTCAAACTAGTTCAAGGTTTCGACAGGGATCTTTAGACTGTTGTTAGATCTAAAGACGATCTTTTGATAATCCATTTTTAACAGACTCCGTTCTGTGTGTGATTGATCACAAGAGATTCAAGTAGTTGTGTGCAGGTGTTTATTGAAGATCTAAGAAGACTTGAAGACAAATAAGATATTGAATATTTCTGACTTGGTTTTTACAATCTTTGGTGCGCACAATACTTGTTTGGGAAAAAGAGGATCCGACTATAATTGATTTATCCTTTTGGGTATTTTGATAGAATAGTTGAGGAAGATCGGCATCAATACGTTTCCTTGTGATTAAAGGTATTGATTGGATTAATCTTAATGATTGCCTTTGGGTGATTGAACATAAGATAGATCTTGGAACCTGGCAAAGGAGTTTATGTTAAGATAAACAAGGGAACCTTTGCACAACTCATATCACTTGGTTGAAGAGAGTTGATACAAAACAGATTTGTTATTCCTTTACTATTTGGAATACGATCCAAAGGAATGGTTTCCGATTTTGGTTTGTTGTTGAATGCAAAATTGATACAGGGAAGGAGATGATGGAAGCAACAAGAACTCGATAATCTGTATCAAGATCAGGATGCACACAATGTGCTTGTAGGAATTTTTGAATGAGCAACTCTTTACAACAAGTTCAGTCGTAACCAGTTCTTGTGCTTAAATTAGGAGGAGATGGTGGTCTATGGTTGCTGCGCTCGAGATAAATCAGTGATCTATAACTGACGGGAGAAGGTGTTTCTGTGACAATGGGTTGTAGTTTGAGAACAAATTTCAGCTGAAATGTGTTATTGCACTGGTCTGATTTGGGGTTCAATTGGTTTTAATTTGGAGGAGATATGGATAGGGCAATGTTGGTTTGAAATGAATCAAGAATGGAGATATGTTGTTGGTCTGTGAGCGATGAATGAATATCAAATTTGTGAGAGATTGTGGACTACAAAGAAGCTGAAATGGAGTTTGTGAGCATCTGGGTTCGAAAACAATGAATAGATGAGCAGTTTTACAGGGTTTTGAGCAAGTTTTAATGACAAGGAGGGAAGTAGCTAATGAAGTCGAGAATGGCAGTACGATGGTTGGGAATTGTTATAAATGAGAAAAACTCGAGCTTGGAATTTGCAGTGATGATGATGTCCGATAAAAGAGTTCAAGCTAGAGGAGGTTATGAACTCAAGATGTTGCTGCCAATATTAATGGCATTATAATGATTCAGGCCGACGAGCTTAGCATTGGCAGTAACAATAAAGTGTTGCGATTGAATCTCGATAAGAAGATGAGGATGGATAAGTTGAGGATGTTATCTTGCAGTTGAAATGGTTAGGTTAACTGGAAGGAGGTTTGAATGAATGTTGTATAGATGTATGCTAGGACAGGTACCCATTACAGGTGCAGTTCTGGTAGAATGATATTGTGTTGGTGGTGCAGACTAAGATGAATCTGATGCTGTTGGAGTTGAGATAGTACTGGTATTGAAGCCGTTGGTGCTAAGGAAAATGCAAATACAGATGAAGGAATGGCGGCTAAGATGGATAGATAGGTGTGATGGAGTTCAGTTAGTATTGCAGCTGTTGTAGTTGGGAGAGCAAGTGGAGCTTGATGTTATAGCTGGGTTCCAGGGAAGCAACTGACCGGAAAAGATGCTAATGGGAGAGAAGAACTGAAATGAATTTGTATGTCAGTGATATTAGAAGGATATGTTGTATTGAGCATGAAACTGATGCCATAGAGCTAATGGATGATGTGGGATCTATGTAGTTATGGATGATTGAAGTTGGCACAGTGGTTTGAGCTACAAGTAAGGGGGATTGAAGTGGTTAGAATGGAACAATCAGGAGAAGGCTGTTGGGTTTGATTTGACATGGAGATGGAATGATATTGCTGTGGTGATAGCTCAAGTCTGATATGGTTTTGGTGATTGTATGCAATCATGTTGGTAGTGAACAAGGAGGAAGACATGGAAAGCTGAAGCTGCATTTAGATTTTGCTGCTGCACTGAATTGGTGGATTTGTCCAGAGCTGACATGGGTTTTCAATTAATAAGAGAAATGGTGGGATTGCAGGTTCTGAGATAGATGTCCATATTGAGTTTTGAGCTGCAGTTAAAACTGAAATGGGAGATGAACTGTGACAGAAAAGAAAAAAAGATATGCTTGTAATGCTAGTGATTCAGAAAAGGGTACCAAGTGTTGGTTGCAGAGAAATTACATATGGTGGGAACAATGAATATCCATCATGGCTGGCTGTGAGGTATTGAAGCGCAATCTTGGCGAAACATCAAGTCTGGCCTGCAATAGCTCATGGCTTTGGCCTAGAGCCAAGTCATATGACTAGCGCTGACTCAACTGAGTTGACCTAGTTGTCTCAGGTGATCGGAGGCGGACTTCAGTTGACCGGTAGTAATTTTTGACCGGATTCCGGCGAACTTCCCGCATTATCACCAACTTTCCAGCGAAATCTTTTTGGAAAAATTCTACATGGGTATTTCTTTATGTGGGCTTGGTGGACTATTTGGACTTGGGTATTGAATACTTGACCTAGTTTTGGAAACATACAAAAAGGGAAGACTTCTACTTCTTTTATATCACATATTATTCTACTACTTGGATTTTTGGAGAAAAGCGTCTATTCTACTTGGGTTTGCTTATGTTCATCTTCTTTAATTCAATTACTATTTTTGTGATGAACTCTGTTGATATGAGTAGCTAAACAAATAATATTGGTTATGGGATAAAGTTGAATTTTCAACATGTTATTTGATTCAATGCATTAGTTTTGTCTCAGTAATTTATTGTTTATGATTCATTATTAATAATGTTATATGATTTGAATACTTGTTTGGTTGAGTCCGGAATCAATCTGATTTACATTCATTTCTAGAGTTATATTAGGGTTTTCAATATGAAAAAGTTGTTTATCCCTTATTTCTAGTAGCATCTTGTGGTTATTACTTGTAGTGATACATCTTTTTAATCGCATATGAATCATAACCTTTGTTAAAACGAATTAGTGCTTTTATACGTTTGTTTGCATTGATTAGTCTTATTTCATAGAACTTATTGCTCTTAGGGAGTTAAACTTAATTGTTCTTTTACACTTTAGGTTGCTTTCTAAGTAGATTTCACAATATAATCTTTTAATGTTGTTTGTGATAAAATCGGGAAATAAACGGGATACTCTTGTGATCAAGATATCCTAGGACTTTTGATAATTGCGAGATTAAAATACCAATTCTAGTCATTGATGAAAATACATGTTTGTGAATGATATTATCCCGTGACCAATATCTTCCTCTTATTGATTACTTTCATATTTTATTTGCGTTCCTTTATTTTATTGCTTTGATAAAAACAAAAATCCCCATGGTTACTTTGTTACCTTAGAAACTGAAAATCGCATAACAACATTTGCTTCTCTGTGGATACGAACTCTTTCTTACCACGTACTTCATTTATATCTTTTTGAGTGAGAAAGTGAATTATTTTTGAAGCATACGACAACGATCATTGAGCGACAAGTCTAGCTTTGTTTCTAACAATGGTGCCAAATTCATCAGACTTGTTCTTAAATATCCATTTGGTACCAACAATATTTATATTGGGGGGGGACAAGGTACGAGTTTCCATACATCTTGTCTTTGAAATTGATTTAACTCTTCATGCATCGCATTCACCCAAAAGGGATCATTGAGAACTTCATCAATATTCCTAGGTTCCACTTGCGATAGATAACAACCAAAATTGCAGATATTTTGAAGTTGACCTCTCGTCTTAGCAGTAGATTCCTTAACTCCAATGATATTGTTAGTATCATAATTCCTTTGAACCCAAAGGTGTCGATAAGGGACACGTTTTTGTTCAACAGGAATAGCCTGACTAGATATTTCATCCTCATCGCTAGAGACATCAGGATCAGCAACTGTTGGAACCACTTCTTTGATTCTGACGTTTCTTTGAAATCCGAAATTAATCAGTTAGTTGGAAAATCTATACAGTTCGAGTGTGTAGTCAACCAAGATAAACAAAGAATCTCCAGTAACACTACATAAATGGTATATAATACCAAGCATTCTCCCATAATATGGGACACAAACAATATGACGAATATTTTCACATGTAACGAAATTTGATCTCAATTTTACACGCATCTTGAATAGTAGGACTGGCCCCCTTTTCGAATTTAAGATAGTAATAAAACCTAAAACCTCATTATTCCGTGCACGAGCGAATTCAATAAGAAAGTGCACCCTTGTGCGAGCATTAAGCAGCGCAACGCTGAGAGTGAGTTACTCATCAGTTCAAATGCGATGACCATCACTTGGAGGTGAGGTATGTAACACATTGGCACAAACAATAACATTTTTGGGGCAAGCTGCTTAACACCCCCAAATAGCATGCTTAGGGGAAAGTTAAGTAGCTCCTCGACATAATACAAAATGCACTCGCTAACGGTCACAATTAAAGAGGAACCCAAACTTCTTAACCCTGCAATAAGTTGGGAGGTTAAGAAGGGGCGATGTTTGTAGCTTAATATTTATGTACCAAATATTTGCTAACGACAGATTATCAACACGAAAATATGTTGTCCCATGCATGATAATCTGTACACTCTATCCGAAGTATGTTATCTCATTTCCATCGGCCTATTTTCGCCAACCTAATTCCAAAGTCCTAGAAGAAAGTATTGGAAGTTTCTGAATTACTTTATGACTAAGTCATTATATGTGAAAGTTATCCCAAAGTTCGTATTTATCCCAGAAACACAAATATACATATATACAAGGGACGTAAACCCTAAAAGGGACGCAATCTTCTCTAAGCATTTCATGTGAAAAACTCAAGCTAACTTAGGCACATATAGTTCTTTGCAGGCACCCCAACTTTGCTCATCAGAATACGTTTTTGAGGTAAGACTTATACTCTTGCACAAACATTCATATTTTGTTGTTCATTTAAATAAATTTCTACGTACGCCATTGAATGGGAGGCATGACTCTAAAGTGGTTGAAGTGATACTTATGTTTGGACCTAAATTTCATGCATCGAAGGTTTAAAAAAAAAATGATTATTCAAAACTTAATAAAGAAAATATCATAATCAATCCATTCCAATATTAGCTCGATACTTCCAACACCACAAAAGTCAATATGGAGATATTTTTGGCTAAAAAGAATACAATAAAAGAAGTAGGAGGAGGATTTAAAGAAGATAATTAATAAGGGGAAAGCCACTTTTACTAGGGGAAAGCTGAATTTGGGGTGGAGATAGAAAAAACTAAAAAAATTCCATCATCAATGAACTCTTTTACTTCGCTTTTTAATTTTAACTTTTGATTTAATTTTGATCAATCATATCTAAATTTGTACAACCCAAAAATTAAAGTGCGTAATTAGCCCTTTTCCATCGAACACATTTGTATCTTAACTTATAAAATTTAATCATTTTTATTGTTCTTCATAAAATGGATTCTTTGCCTAATATATTAATCTTAGTCCACGACAGAAAAAAAGAAGAAAAAAAAAACAATGGTGGAAATGTTGAAAAGTCTATAGATGAAACATGATTCCTATTTGGCTAAATAAGCTCTCGAATTCGGTATTGTACCTCTTTTCCCCTATTGTTCAGGTGAACAATATGTTATTGTCGCTGCCACTTACAATAGAAATGAATTCACGACCCTCCAAAATAGGTCATTCTAGATAAATGTCAATCGATATTATGATAGAAACACAAAGCACACTTATATTGGGTCATTTGTTTGCTAATTAAATTCTAGTGATTCTTATAAAGTCTTCTCAACATAGCTGGATTTCCAATCTAGCTCTAACAAACTAGTGTCTAGTGATTAGCTTTACCAAATGGAGAGACCGATAAAGGGATTTTTTTTAAATCCACCCCAGATTCAGCTTTCCCCCTAGTAAAAATGGTTTTCCCCTTATTAATTATCTTAGAGAATTTTTTTTCCTTTTCTCGGCATTGATTTTCGTTTCTCTGTTGTGCCAAACCCAATAATATGATATAGACCGTTCCCAGTATAATTTACATTGATTACTAAATTAAAATCCAAAAGGTCATGGATCTCATCCGGACTACCTGGAGATGGGATAATATAGAGAACTTCTATGTATGTCGCGGGGTGAACCCGCGGGTTATGACGACAGAGATAGAGTGGGTGGGACCCCAATCCGCCCTGCGGGGATTACTAGGGGTAGCCCATTGGGTTGTTTGGGATCTCACCCACCCTGTCTCTATCGATACAACCCTCGGGATTGAGCATGTATGATACAAATCATTTTTCGAGAATAGCATATGTTAATTTAGAGCAGATGGCTAATGTTAGAGCATTGCTCGGTCGAACTCGCATGCGTTGCTATCTCAAGCATGTATGTCAATATTAATGATCAAAACTATAAAGTATTTGATTTCTAGTCTACTATAGCTAAGGTCTCGGACTAGGATAGAAAGTCTAGTTGAGCTCAAGAACTCCATGGCGATCATCATACAAGAAGAAGGACTACTCAAGGAACCAGTGGATCTTCATCGACTGAAAGGTATGTGGAGACTTGAACTTATCTATCACTCAAAAATCTATCTACTCTATCTCCTATCTTGAGACAAAAGTCGTTTTTCTATATAGACTTAGATTATAAACATGTGGATATTTCAAGCTGAGTATATCTCGCTTATCTATTTCTCGAAATATGTGTTGGAAAAGCTTTCACTTTAACCAAGTTCATCTTTACCCAGTGACGAAAGTCATGTTATGTTTCAATCATTTTAGAAATTTCCCTAACGAAAAATAGTTTGTGAATAACAACTATATAACGCCCTCTGAGAATGTTTCAATGATTGAAATGAGAGTTTAGAGAATATAACCATTGGAGGATATAATCATTGTTGTCGTAACACATATATGTATAAGTCCTTATTGCTTGAACCGAAGTTTGCGAACTTTGTTGATCAAGGGAAACCGGAGTAGTGCGTGAGCGAGTCCGCGAACTCAGCATACAAACTCAGTCCGTGAACCCAGTCTGCGAACTGAAAAAGTTCTCGAACCCGAGAATTTTTTCTGGAGTTTGTGAACTCCGGCCGGGAACTTAAGTCTGCCAACCCAGTCCGCAAACTTGAATAGGTTAGGTCTAAAAACTATGTTTGTGAACTTATCTTAATAAACTAAGGAATGCTATTGCAAATCGTGGCTTTATAGTTCATGAATCGATTCGAGTGAATCACATCGTTTTTGCTTTAATTGTGTCTTGTGTAGTACATGATATTTCTTTTCAATTTAACAACTCTCTAACTAGTTCATTTGATTCATTTGGACTAGTTATGGTGAAGAAGAATATGGTTGATATGAAAGTTATCATATGGCTAACCATTTGGTTAACTATTGTTGAACCAACTAATGTACAAGTTTAGGTATGGTTACACAAACCTAAAAACATCAAGTACATGTGTGTATAACAAGCTATGTTTTCAATCTAATGGTTGATAAATATTAGCTTGAATCTAATCAGGTTTTCATCTAACGGTGAATATTAAATGCTTTGTTACTAAGATAACATTGATTGCAAACCCTGATTTGAAGACTATATAAGGGAGAACTCTAGCAACTGGGAAACTTAATCCCCACACATTCTGTGTGATACTAGTTGTTCTAAGATATAGTCGATTCTCCTTTAACCTTTGGTTTTCTTCTTCTAAAACTAGGTTAACGACTTAAAGACTTCATTGGGATTGTGAAGCCAGACCGATACTACTTTTCTTATAGTTGTGTAATCTGATCTTACTTCTTCTATCATACGAGTACAATTGGAATAATTGGCTTGAGATTTCTATCTCCGATAGGCAAGATATAAAAGTAGTCACAAACAGTTCTTCTCATCGTTTGTGATTCCTCAATAATCTTCTTCGTTGCGTCGATTAAGTTTATTGTGAGGTGATTGATAAAGATGAGCTGTTATTCGGAAATATAACTCTGGTTTTATCAAGTGGGAATGTTTTTTATGCCCCTACTATCCATGGGCTTTGCACAAGTACCCTTATGAGTCTTTACAAATACCCTGAATGGAAAAACTGAAATTATGTTCAACAAAATAATTCCCATAATCCCTTTTTTAACCTTTGTGTCTTATATTCAGACTTCTCTTTATTTCTCACTCAGAGAAAAATCAATTGAACTATCCGACACATCTTCATCGTTTCACCACCAGCACCATCTCCGTCTCCGCCACCACCATCTTCATCGCTGCCATTATCAACTCTGTCACTACCTAAACCACCACCTATAGCACCACATCCAACTCTCCTCCTCTTTCACCCATCACCACCACTACAATCAGTAGAAATTTCTCTCGATCTACTTTTCTATCCTCCGCTTTCTCCCATCACCACCACCACATTCAGCACCGTTTCTCCGCCGCCATAACCAACACCAACCTTTAGATTCAAAAACCATGTTTGATAATCATCATCAAGAGTTCAATGTCAACATCAACATCATCATCTTCTTTTTCTCAATTTGTCACTGATTTTCAATATCAGATTTAGTTTCAGGAGATCGAGAAATCTGAATTTAGGTTTCATTTTCTGGTAATTTCGAACTAAATACTCGAAATTTTAATTTATTGAAGCTTAACAACTACTCGATTTGAAGATGATTCTTATTAATCTGAGTTCGACAATACAAAAATGTAGATCCATTCCGATTTTCAACTAACTCTTAGTTCATTTGATGACAGAGATCGAGAAGAAGCTAGGGTTTGCATTTCAGTAAAATCAGTTGAAGAATCTGGTGATAATTTTGATGGATTTCAGAGTTTGGGGTTTGTGGAGATTAAGAGAAGGACATGGATTTGAAAGTGGGGGAGGTAATGGAATTTATGTTGTTGTTGATGGTCAATCTAAAGATAAGAAATGATTTCAATTGTTGCTGTGATGAAGTAACCAATGATTATACAAAGATGGTTTCGTCTTGGTATTATTTCAGATGAAAATTACAAGGATTGTTGTTCTGGAGAAGATGTTGGTGATGAATTGAAGCTAATGGGGTTGATTTGGCACTGGTGCTGCTGGTTGACTATCATGGGTTTTCTGGTTGTTTTGATCTGAGAATTGAAGTGGAAGACTAAACAAGGTTTTGAGGAGATTTATGTGATGGCAGAGTTGAATCTTTATAGGGTTGTTTGCTGCTTCAAGGAACTGTATTGAGTTCAAGATGTTGGAACTGAGTTGATGCTGGTTCTGGATACAACTAGGAATGGATGAAATGTAATGGGCTTGTGTTGCTGAGCTGGTGTTTCTGAGATGGACATAGAGTTTGAAGTTGTATGAATCTCAGGAAGAACATTGAAGCATCAATGGAGAGATTGAAGTTGTGTGGAAGAATCAGTTGCATTGCAATTGCAGTGAACAAAGAGCTGAAACTTCATTTATTGTTTGTTGCTGCACTGAATTGGTGGAATTGAGCATAGTATAGATGTATGTTTAGGACAGGTTTTAAACTCAAGATGAGATGGTGAAGTTTGTATTAGCTACAGCTGATGGCTTTGAGGAGATGGATTGCAAGTGGAGTTTGTTGGTGATACTGGTTGAACTAGTGTTTGTACGCAGAGAAGGAACGGTGAAGTTAACTTCAGCTAGTTGATTCCAACTTTGGAAACAACTTGACCAAGTTGCTTCCAACTTTGAAAACAACTTGACCAAGTTGCTTCCACTATTGGAGACAACTTGAGCTAGTTGCTTCCTTTTTCTGGAGACAACTTGAGAAAGTTGCTTTCACTTTTGGAGGTAACTTCAGCTAGTTGATTCCATATTGGAGGCAACTTGAGCTAGTTTATTCCACTTCTGAGACAACTTGGTTATGTTTTTGGGTTGTGCTGAGTTATTGATGATAGTTGTGCTGCTAGTGCTCATGCTTTAAAGTCAAGAGAGTAGATGAATGCTTAGGAAGTTGAGAAGGAACTAAATATGAATCAAGGCATTGAAAGCGGGACAAGAAGTTGTTACTGCTTGTGTGTTGTTGATGGTGTTTGAGTAGGGACATGGAAGTGACTGCAGCTATTGGCTCATGTTGCAAGTGTTCATAGACGGTTGTGGTCATGAAGCTTTTGCAGGTAGAGTTGCAGTAGCAGAGATGAATGGTGTGGTGTTGTATGGTGGTTGTTTGAAATGTTGGTTGAACACAGATGGTGTGACGAACCTGTGGTGCAATGGTAGCACAACTGACTATATGTCAGAAGATGTGTGTTCGATTCACACTAGGTTCACTTATTTGTGTATAATTTTTTTTTTAGAGACAACTTAGGCTAGTTGCTTTCACTTTTTGAAGACAACTTTGTGCTAGTTGCCTTTATTGTTGAAGACAACTTGAGCTAGTTGCCTCCGATATGGACACAACTTTAGCAAGTTGACTCCACATGGTGGTGGTGGTTGGTGGCGACGATGGTTGGCGGCGGCGGTGGGTGTCGGTTGTTGGCGGCAGCGGTGGTAGTTGACAGTGGTGGTCTTCGTTAGCGGCGACGATGGTGGTGGACAGTGGTGGTGGTCGTCGGTGGTGATGGTCGGTGGTGGTGGTCGTCGGTGGTGGTGGTCGTCGGTGGTGGTGGTTGGTGGTGGTGGGAGGCGGTGGTGGTGGGAGGCAGTGGACAGTGGTGGTGGTTGGTGGTGGACAGTGGGGTGGGCATTAAAGATTTTTATTTATTTATTTTGAATAGTGGTGGTGGTGGTTTTGTATATTCACTATATAAAAGAGGGTATTTTAGTAATGTATTAGGCTTAGGGGTATTTGTAAAGTTCATAAGGGTATTTTTCCAAAGGGTCTCACAGTAAGGGTATATAGATAATGTTCCATTTTATCAATTGGTTCTTGTTCACCTTGATTTATCAAAAGACGGAACAAAACTCATAGGTATATTCGTGGGAGATGGATTTATCTATTACTGTAGACTTTTCCGTGTCATACATATTTGTTTATTAAAGTCTTCGACTTTGGGTCATAGCAACTCTTGGTTGTGGGTGATATCAACTAAGGGATCATGCTGGGATCAGAGACGTATGAGCATAATTGTACCTTGGATCATTGTGAGATTGGTTGGGGTTCAACTGCAGTCCATACCGAAGTTAGCTTGGAGTAGGCTAGTGTCTGTAGCGGCTTAATACGGTGTATGTTTAATCTGGACTAGGTCCCGGGTTTTTCTGCATTTGCGGTTTCCTCGTTAACAAAATTCTGGTGTCTGTGTTATTTATTTTCCGCATTATATTTTGTTATATAATTGAAATAATACAGGTTGTGCGTTGTTCAATCAATTAGAATATCCGACCTTTTGGTTGTCGATTTAAATTAATTGACACTTGGATATTGGTCTTTGGTACCATCCAAGTTATCTCTCTTTGATAAAGACTCGCAGATTCTATTTGCTTGAGTATAGATCAAATTGAGAGATTGAAATAATAACTCCTTGAGATATTTTTATCTAGATTAAGTCTGACTATCTAGTTGATTCTCTAGTAAAGTAACTCGGAGTTTGTCCATACAGATTGCTAATCGAAATATTGGGTGTGGTTGTTAAACCCCCGCTTTTTCAATTGGTATCAGAGCAGGCAAACTCATTCAAGACCACAAGTTTGTGTTTGTGGAAATCTGAGCCTGTGGACGAAATCTCGTTTACGCCTACCAATATATCTCCTAAAGCTTTTAATTATGTCAAGTGTCTTAGAAACACCTTAAAGGATTACTCCTTAGTAGATTCTTCCGAATCCCGAGGTAGAAATAATGTTCAATTTGATAATGACTTTTCTCCCTCTCATGAGGGATGTGACACTCTGGCAAAAGCTAAAAAAGAGCTCACCAGAATTTCAAAAAATACAGCTGAGATTATTGATTTTAATGATCATGATTAGCTTATTGATGAATTTGAAAAGTCTCTTGATCGAGAACGTGATCTCTATAACATTGTTGAGTCATTCTTTAAAAACATTGATAAACTTCTACAAGAAACTACTTTACAAAGTGAAAATATTAGTGCTCTTGAGGATGTTGTTGAGGAAAACTCAATTAGAGAAAAGCACTTGATCGAGACTCATTCATCAAATATCAACATACTTCGTATTGAAAAAGAGAAACTAAGTGCATCTCTTACTCTATCCCATGAACAGTGCAAATCCTTGGAAAAGGAAAACTCTGTCTTAAGGAGAAAATCCTTTGTACAAACTAACTCTCGTGATGTTTTGTACAAGAAGAAACATTCTCCATAAGAAGATTGTTTCAATAAAATGTTACATAACTTGCAATCTTCTCATATGGGTATGAAGTTAGGACAGGTGCCAATTATTTCTTATTCTCCACGAACCTGTACCTTTTGTGGGAAAAAGAATCACTATGATATCCATTGTTTTGCAAGAAGAAAACAAATTTCTAAGCTTCATAATTTGGTTCTCTTCACTGTTAATGAAACAAATAGTCGGATGACTACTGCAGTGAATCACATGCCCACAGAAAACCAGAAATCTTATAAAAGTGATCTCTACTCTGGAAATCATCACAATGAACATGATCATTTGAATGGTATAAACTTTTGTGCCATTAATGAACACATTCCTCGTGTTTATAAGAATAAGTCTGGTAAATCTAAGTCTAGAAAATGGATTCCTATCTATTCTGATCCTCTTGAACCAATTGTAAGAGGTCCTAGATTTATTGCTCAGAGAAATCCATCTGACATATATGTTAAACACACCATGTCTTATTCTTCAAGGATGAGATACAACCGAAGAAAGGAAAAGAACACAAAGGTCAAATTGTCAAATGATATATACAACACCTTTCTCGCTGATCATAGTGGTACTAGTTTCCACCCAATCACCTGATTCCAGGTATTTGTTTCCTTGTTTATAACTTGAGAGATGCAAGGAAAATAATTAAGAAATACTCAAGTATGTTGTATATTATTTCAGTTTAAGTTTGTTTTGTGTTAGCAGTCCGCAGACGCTTGTAACCTCCTCCCGTGAGCTCTTAGGGTTTAAATTGGAGTTTATTTTATTGTTTACAAATGCATATATATTCTTATACAGAGTGTTTTTGTTCCCTAAACTGTTATGGAGAACTCTGCAAGATCTCAAGATATTGTGTGTCTTGATATGGAGGAAGCCAATTGGGAACGTGAGTCAATTCAAGAGCTAGTTCTAAATAATATGCTTGAAAGAAAGGATCATAAATCCTGGATTGATTATTCTGTCAAGGATTTAACTCATTTTCAGAATGATTCAAAGGTCGAGTTAGCAAATCTTCATTTGCAAATAAACCAACTTCTAGATGGATAGACCAGAATTCTTACTAATTAGAATATTCTAATACGGAATCAAAAGAAGCTCATCATGGACCGTGCCAAATCTAGGAAACTTGCTCGAGTGGCTGATCAAAAAGTTAGTGTTTTAACCCATTAATATGGTATGTCTATAGTCACGAGAATAAAGGAAATTAGTGACACTTTCTTTGATGGTTTCATTGAAAGATATGAGGTTCTCAATGAACTCTGATTTCTTATTGCCTAGTAAATCTTCTATGTTTCTTGTTTTGAAGAATAACTAGTGTTTGGAATAACCATTATTGTGATTACACATAGCTATATCCAATGTTTTCATCTTCTTGTTTTTAGATTTATTGGTTTAAATTCTAAACTTGTTTGGAAGATGATTTTTGCAGTATTAATCTTTATGGTTTTATATATTGCAATATTTTTATGGGATATGTGTGTTTACATCCGTGAACTTGTTGTCCCATATTTTGTCAAAAATAAAGTTGTTCGTGAATTGATATGCAAGTATTGATAAAAGAAAGAATAGTCTTTTGACGAACACAAAAGTAAAGCCTATATTGTCAAGTTTTGATGGAAGATAGATTAAAATATTTTGTGATTTAAGGATTATATCTATTGTATTTCATTATGCAAATTGTGATGGAAAATATAATGAATCCTTGCTTATTCCACGGTATAAGGTCGATCTCAGATCCACAATTTTTGTGGAAATACTGTGTTATTCCATGAAGTGTCTTATGTTGAGCACTAAAACAACAAAAGTTGATTACTTTGTGATTAGCTTAGTTGTTGTTCCGTAAGGTACTTTATGTTGAACATGTTAAACTAAATTAATCATCTTATGTGGTTATTTTGTTAGCACTCCATAAGTTATCTTATGTTTGAGCATTTCTTTGACTGGTTTGGTTATTCATGATTAACTTAGTCATTGCTCCATAGATTTTTCTTATGTCGAGTGTGACCAATTAAATTGATTACTTCTGTAATTAGTTTGGTTGAGTATGGCAATTAGATTATTTGCGAGTTTTCTTGTGATTAATCTAATTGATTTATTAAGTCTCCATAAGTTTACTTGTGTTGAGCATATTTAGTCAAATTAATCATGGTTCGCTTACGGTTAATTTGATTGAATATTTCTTTTTGGATTCCAAATTCATACTTGTATGATATTTGTTGAGTCCAAAGAAATCCTTCTTTTCTTTTGAAATTATGGTCGCTCTTGTTGTTCTTTCAGGAATGACATTTTATGGAGGAGAGTTCTTTTAAACTTGTGCTTAATTGCCAAATCTTTGTGGGGAGTGCGGCTGTGGAATATTATAGGGGTTATCTTGTATCTTTATGAACTCCTTGATGAATGCATTTAGCTTTGGCTTTATGATTGCATCTAAACAAGATGATATACATTTACCTTTGGCCATGAAATGTCTCTTACGGAAATTTTATTAGGATCCCGTTCTTGTACCTTTGCCAATTTTATTGACAAAAAGGGGGAGTATTAATATGTAGTTCACACTACAAATACATATGGTTTTCGGATCATTATGTAAGGGCGAGTGGTTTCCACGTGAGATGGAGTATTGACGGGGAGTGAAGTATCACCATAGTATTGTTGTTAAGTTGTGATGCTATTGGACTTTGACGTTGTGTAATGATACTATGACACTGTATAACAATGATTGAGAACCCTTGTTTTCTTGTCGTTATAGCTATCGATTTTGAACAACAATGATGCTAAACTTACAACCTTTGGGATCATTGGATTACTTGGAAGTGACTAAGATTTCGAGTATTGTTGGAGATTAGATGACATGTGGAATAGGAGCTATAAAGTTTATTTATATATTTTCGTATTCCATACGTATTAATAGTTTTGCTCAGTCGAACTCGCATGCGTTGCTATCTCAAGCATGTTTCTCAATATTAGTGATCAAAACTATAAAGTCTTTAATTTCTAGTCTACTATAGCTAAGGTCTCGGACTAGGATAGAAAGTATAGTTGAGATCAAGAACTCCATGGAGATCATCATACAAGAGGAATGAATACTCAAGGAACCAGTGAATATTCATCGACTAAAAGGTATGTGGAGACTTGAACTTATCTATCACTCAAAAGTATATCTACCCTATATCCTATCTTGAGACAAAAGTCATTTTGCTATATAGACTTAGATTATACACATGTGGATATTTCGAGCTGAGTATATCTCGCTTATCTATTTCTCGAAATATGTGTTGTTAAATCTTTCGCTTTAACCAAGTTCATCTTTACCTAGTGACGAAAGTCATGTTATGTTTCAATCATTTTGGAGATTGCTCTGACGAAAAATAGTTTGTGAATAACAACTATATAACGCCCTCTGAGAATGTTTTAATGATTGAAATGAGAGTTTAGACAATATAACCATTGGAGGATATAAGCGTTGTTGTGGTAACACATATATGTATAAGTCCTTGTTGCTTAAACTGAAGTTTTCGAACTTTGTTGATCAAGTGAAACCGGAGTAGTGTGTGAGCTCAGTCCGCGAACTTAGCATACAAACTCAGCCCGCGAAACCAGTCCGCGAACCCGAGAATTTCTGCTGGAGTTTGTGAACTCTATCCGGGAATTTAAGTCCGCGAACTGTACTGAACTAGTACAATAGTTGAATGAATTACTTGGTAGCAAGCTACCTTCTCTCTGAAACTAGAGACTAATTTATCTTCCAAAGGAAAATAAGTTTTTCATTCGTTGAGATTTTCCTTACACAAACATTGGGTATTTAATCACCCACTCCTGATTGACTTAATTCAACAGCCAGAATTACATCCATCTACTCAAATCTTTAAGAATTAAGCTATCCCTACTCTAATTCAAAACAAGTCCAACAAGGTTTACAACACAAGCCCAACAAAAAATCAATTTACAATTTATCAATTCCTGCAGCCTATTACATGAGCCCAATACTCTTAGCAAGGACATGACATTGCCTCCCCCATTTAAGCATCCTTGTCCTCAAGGATGAAATCACGAAATTGAGCATGGATGTGCGCAGTGTCCTCCCATGTTGCATCTTCCGGTGTGGAGTTAGACCACTGAATTAAAACTTGAGGTACTAATAAGCCACCATGGAGTATGAATTTGCGCTGCAAGATAGCTTCTGGTTCAATGACAAAATGTCCATTGTGATCAACAAGAGGTCGTTGTGGCAAGGTTGTTGCAGTAAGACCAATTTTTCTCTTTAGCTGTGAGACATAAAATATGGAATGAATACAAGAACCCACTGGCAATTTCAACTTGTAAGCAACAACACCATTGCGCTGAAGAATCTCAAAGGTCCCAAAATACTTAGAAAAAAGCTTGAATTTCTTCCTAATGACAACTGAAGTCTGTCTATAGGGCTGAAGTTTCAGAAATACCATATCACCAACATCATATTCCCTGTCTGACCATTTTTTATCTGCGAAGAAATTCATTCTGCTATGAGCTTTAGACAAATCATTCTTGAGTAGTTGGGGCATAACATCTCTTTCTTGCAAGTAGTCTTCAACAGTAGCTACAGAAGTATGAGCATGAATTGGAAAAATTAAATGAGGTGGTTGATACCCATACAATGCTTGGAAGGGTGACATTTTGAGACTGGTATGATAATTGGTATTAAACCAATACTCGTCTAATGCTAACCACTGAACCCAATGCTTAGGTTGTGACCCTGTCATGCAACGTAAGTATTGTTCTACACATGCATTTATTCGTTCAGTTTGACTATCTGTTTGAGGATGGTAAGTCGAACTCATTTTCAGGGTAGTGCCTAAGGTTTTAAACAAAGCTTGCCAGAACTGACTGATAAATTTTTTGTCTCGGTCACTGACAATAGTAGTAGGTAGACCATGCAGTTTAAAAATGTTGGAGAAAAATTCCTTAGCAACTGTGATTGCAGTGAAGGGGTGGCTAAGTGGGATAAGATGGCTATATTTAGTTAGGAGATATACCACTACTAAAATGACATTCTTGCGAAATGACATAGGCAAAACTTCGATGAAATCCAAAGAAATGTCTTTCCATACCGTGTCAGGAATCGGAAGAGGTTGCAGAAGACCTCCAGGAAATGAATTTTCACCCTTATTGCATTGACAGATGTCGCATGTGGATACATACTGGATGATGGTTTCATTCGAGGCCAAAATAAGTGTTCCTTTGCTCTTTTATATGTACTTACAATGCCAGAATGGCCACCAACTGCAGATAAGTGGACTGAATGTAGAATAGAGGAACGAATTCCATTACCTGAGAAAATATACAGTCCCTGCTTGAACCTCAAAATGCCATGTTGGTATGTAAAATTAGGTAAAGTTGGAGATACAAGTAGCTTCTGAATAAGCTGTTGGGCCACATAATCTAAAGTATAGGTAGAGATAAAATTAGCTGTCTATTGGGATTGAGAGATGGACATTGCATAACAAGAAGCATGTGGAAGGCGAGAAAGTGCATTAGCAATTGTATTTTCTTGTCCCTACTTATATATGATGACATAGTAAAACCTCATTAGCTTAACCAACCATTTCTGCTGCAGAGCTGAGGAGAGTTTCTGATCCATCAAGTATTTCAAGCTTTGGTGATTTGTGTTAATGACAAACTGGTTGTGACTCAGGTAGTATTTCCATTTCTGAACAGCCATTATAATGGACAAAAATTCTTTTTCATATGTATATAAAGCCAATGCATTAGGTCCTAATGGCCTATTAAAAAATGCAATTGGTCTGTTATCTTGGAGAAGCACAGCACCCACACCTCTTGAGCAGGCATCAGTATCCAATGTAAAGGTTTTGGTGAAATTTGGTAGACCCAAAACTGGTGCTCGAGTCATAGCTGACTTGAGAGAAGAGAATGTTGTAAGTGCATCATTGATCCAAAAGAAGGCATCCTTTTTTAAAATTTCTGTGAGTGGTTTGCAGATATTTCCATATCCCTTGATGAACTTATGATAATAACCAGTCAGTCCCAAGAAACCACGTAATTGCTTCAAAGTCTGTGGTTGAGGCCAATTGAGCATAGCTTCAACTTTAGCAGGATCTACAGATACACCATGTCCAGTGATTAAATGTCCTAAGTACTCGAGTTGTGGTTGAGCAAAGCTGCACTTGGAGAGTTTGGCATATAATGAATGTTGGCATAACAAGGAAAAAACCAGAGTAAGGTGTTTCAAATGATCTGCAAGGGAAGAACTATATACAAGAATGTCATCGAAAAAGACAAGTACAAACTTGCGAAGAAATGGTTGGAAAACTTCATTCATCAATGCCTGGAATATCGCAAGTGCATTTGTAAGGCCGAATGGCATGACACGAAACTCATAGTGTCCATGATGGGTGCGAAAGGAAGTTTTGGAATGTCTGGTGGGTAGATCCAAATCTGATGATAACCTGATAATAAATCAATATTTCTAAAGATCACTGCACCATTCAACTCATCTAACAACTCCTCAATTAAGGGGATAGGGAATTTATCCTTCACAATCAAGTTATTGAGCTTGCAATAATCGACACAGAATCACCATGTTCCATCTTTCTTCTTCACTAAAAGGATTGGAGCAACAAAAGGGCTATGACTCTTTTGAATAAGCCATGCAGAAAGCATTTCTTGGACAAGTTGTTCCACAACAGATTTATGAATAAAAGGGAATTTGTATGGTCTTTGAGAAAGAGGTGTGGAGTTAGGTTTAAGTGGAATCTTATGATCCAGTGGACGAGAAGGTGGTAGTTGTGTAGGTTTTGAAAATACATCCGCAAAGGAGTCTATTAGAGAAGAAACCTCACTAGGAATTGGTTGCATAGGGGTAGCATGAACATGGAAAAACTTGCCAATTAAGGTAGGCGCCTTACTTTTGATAAATTTCTTAAAAGAAGTAGCACTTAAAAGACTGAGCGAAGGCTTAGAAGAGCTACCTTGTAAAGTAATGTGACAACCGTGGTGCATAAAAGAAATGGTGAGCTTAGAAAAGTTAAAGAGTACATCACCGAGTTGTCGCAACCAATCTGCACCCAGCACCATATCACAGCCGCCGATATGAAGAGCACGTAAATTAGTAGAAAATTTGTAACCCTGCATTTCCCAGTGAAGGTTATGACACATACACTTGTTGATGGTGTTGTCTCCATTGGAAACAGTTACAAGCATAGGAGATGTAGGTGAAATATGGACATTAAGCTTGTCAGCCATATGAGAATCGATGAAGCTATGCGTACTGCCTGTGTCTATCAAAACCATGATGGGTTGCTGATGGAGATGTCCTGAAATACGAATAGTGTCGTAAACAGATTGGCCTGTTAAGGCGTGTAGTGACATCTCCATAGTGGTGTCAGAACTAGAGGGAGAATCTGTCATAGGTTCATCTGGGGATACATCACTCGGATAACTGAGCTCCTCTTCACTGTCAACAAGCATCAATAACCGTTGAGTTTTAAAAATATGACCAGTCCTGTAGAACTCATCACAGTCATATCAAAGGCCTTTATCTCTGCGAATCTTCATTTGTTGAGGGGTAAGTTTCTTTATAGGTGGAAGTGGTGGGTTAGGTTATGTAGGTGTAGAGGGATGAGTAATGAAGGGAGGTGCAGATGAAGTAGAGGGTTTATGAAAAGTAGAGGATGGGGAGAAATATTGTTTAAAGGTGGATGGGTTTGGAGGGATGGAAATGGGTGATGGAAAGAATGGTCTAGCAGAGTTTTTACAGGTTTAGGAGAATTCATAAGTGAAGCTTGTTGCATTCTTGCTAAGTAAAAAGCTCTAGAAGTATCTTCTGGCTTAAATATTTGAACGGTGGTACGAATTTCATCCTTCAAACCACTAATAAAACTCAAAGTATAGAAAAACTCAGGCAATGTTGGATTATTGGCTACCATATAAGCTTTGAAATGTTCAAACCTATCATAATAATATTCAACAGTGGTAATCTGAGACAGCTTGTTAAAACTACCAACATAATTATCATTTGCTACATCCTCAAATCTAACACACAGATTACATGAACAAATATATCCCAATATAATTTATGTTTACCCTGCTGATAATTTAAGAACCATGGATCCACTCCACTTTAGAGTCAAAATGGATAGCAGCCATGTCAACTCGGTCGGAATCAGAAAAATTATGAAAAGCAAAATATCGTTCACACTTTTGAGCCCAACCCCTTGGATTAGTGCCATCAAATCGTGGAAAATCAACCTTGGGTGTTCGAGAAAACTTACAAGGAGGAGTAGATTTGATCAACTCATGATGTCCTATAGCTCCTTTTGTTGAATCTTGATTGGAATCAGAATATGAACCAGGATCTATAATTTCATCAGATTATGCTTCAGGAGGAAGAAGGATCTGTAGGGATTTGAAGATTCGTTCGAAATTTGTGGTCGTTTTAGCCTCAGCAGCAATTCGAGCAGTTGATGCTTCATTGAGTGTCTTCAATTGTTCACGAATTTCATGGATGGAAACTGAATTTTCTTGAGCAATTATATGAACACTGTTGATGGTATGTTTATCATCGACAGTTATGATTTAGGTCCCAAAATGAAGTCTGATACCAATTGTACTGAACTAGTACAAGGTTTGAATGAATTACTTGGTAGCAAGCTACATTCTCTCTGAAACCAGCTCCTAATTTATCTTCCAAAGGAAAATAGGTTTTTCATTCATTGAAATTTTCCTTACACAATTATTGGGTGTTTAATCACCCATTCATGATTGACTTAATTCAACAGCCAGGATTACATCCATCTACTCAAATCTCTAGGAATTGAGCTATCCCTACTCTAATTCAAAACAAGTACAACAAGGTTTACAACACAAGCCCAACAGTAAATCAATTTACAATTTATTAATTCCTGCAGCCCATTACATGAGCCCAATACTCTTAGCAAGGACATGACACGAACCCAGTCCGCAAACTTGAGTAGGTTATGTCTAAAAACGATATTTGTGAACTTATCTTAATAAACTAAGGAATGATATTGCAAACCATGGATTTATAGTTCATGAATCGATTCGAGTGAATTACATCATTTTTGCTTCAATTGTGTCTTGTGTAGTGCATGAGATTTCCTTGCAATTGAACAACTCTCTAACTAGTTCATTTGAGTCATTTGGACTAGCTATGGTGAAGAAGAATATGGTTGATATGAAAGTTATCATATGGCTAAACATTTGGTTAACTATTGTTGAACCAACTAATGTACAAGTTTGGGTACAATTACACAAACCTAAAAATGTCAAGTACATGTGTGTATAACAAGCTATGTTTTCGATCTAACGATTGATAAATATTAGCTTGAATCTAATCAGGTTTTCATCTAACTGTGAATATTGAATGCTTTGTTACTAAGCTAACATTGATTGCAAACCCTGATTTGAAGACTATATAAGGGAGAACTCTAGCAACTGAGAAACTTAATCTCCACACATTCTATGTGATACTAGTTGTTCTAAACTAGAATCTATTATCCTTTAAACTTTGGTTTTCTTCTTCGAAAACCAGGTTAACGACTTAAAGACTTCATTAGGATTGTGAAGCCAGACTGATACTACTTTTCTTGTAGTTATGTGATCTGATATTGCTTCTTCTATTGTACGAGCATAATTGGAATAATTGTCTTGAGATTTCTATCTCCGATAGGCAAGATATAAAAGTAGTCATAAACACTTCGTCTCATCGTTTGTGATTCCTCAATAATCTTATTCGCTACGTAGATTAAGTTTATTGTGAGGTGATTGATAAAGCTGAGCTGTTCTTCGGGAATATAAGTATGGTTTTATCAATTGGTTATTGTTCACCTTGATTTATCAAAAGACGGAACAAAACGCATAGGTATATTCGTGGGAGACAGATTTATCTATTACTATACACTTTTTTGTGTGATACAGATTTGTTTATTAAAGTCTTCAACTTTGGGTCGTAGAAACTCTTGGTTGTGGGTGAGATCAACTAAGGGAATCAAGTATGTAGCATCCTACTGGGATCATAGACGTATGAACATAACTGTACCTTGGATCAGTGTGAGATTGGTTGGGGTTCAACTACAGTCCAGACCAAAGTTAGCTTGGAGTAGACTAGTGTCTGTAGTGGCTTAAAACAATGTATGTTTAATCTGGACTAGGTCCCGGGGTTTTTATGCATTTGTGGTTTCCTCGTTAACAAAATTATGGTGTCTGTGTTATTTCTTTTCCGCATTATATATTGTTATATAATTAAAATAATACATGTTGTGCGTTGTTCAATCAATTAGAATATCCGACCTTTTGGTTGTCGATTTAAATTGATTGACACTTGGATATTGGTCTTTGGTACCATCCAAGTTATCTCTCTTTGATAAAGACTCGAAGATTCTATTTGCTTGAGTATAGATCAAATTGAGATAATAACTCCTTGAGATATTTTTATCTAGATTGAGTCTGACTGTCTAGTTGATTCTCTAGTAAAGTAACTCGGAGTTTTTCCATTCAGACTGCTAATCAAAATATTGGGTGTGGTTGTTAGACCCCCGCTTTTTCTTCTAATGTCAGAGAAAAGTTACTCATGCTTTCCTTTCATATTACATGATATTTTTTATTTGATTCTTAAGGATTTTTTGGTTCATGCTATTTAACTACTGTCACTCTATTTCATGGATTATTTGTTTGTGTCTGACTCGTGATCTGGATCTGACTCGATCTATGGGTTTTAATTAGATTGAAGAAATTTGTTCTTTTTGTTAGAATTATATATATATATATATATATGACCTAATAAAACACTGTTAAATGTTTGTAGAAATAATAAATGTGAGATAATGACAACTTGGTATTTGGTCCCAGTTCCTGTTAACCAATATAACCTGGCGTGTTTAGGGGCGACCCCAAAAGAATTAGGGGCGACACAAAAAGACAAAATAGGTTGAAAATACTTATATGCTCCTTCATAATCGGTAGTTTATTTATCTATCGATTGCAAAATCTCATTTTTGGGACAACTCTATATTCGGTAGTTATATGAACTAATTTGACTACCGATCATAGGCTCAATCAAATTAGAAAAATAAAGATTTTTTGCAAAATCTCATTTTGGGGAAAATCTATATTCGATAGTTATATGAACTATCTTTGACTACCGATTATGCTAGGATTTCGGTAAAGAAGCCCACTGTATAATCGGAAATCAGGATACCTTCATTTACTACTGATTATAGGCTCAACCAATGCAGTTGAAAAAGCTCGGTGCGGGCATGGACTTGGTATGAATACAATGCTGGTACGCTATACATGGGGTCTTGGGGGGGGGGGGTACCGGGGGGGCGTAGCCCCTCCCAGTTGTGTTTTACAAGAAAATTGAATTTCAGTTCGTTTTGGATTTTTTTTTTGGTTTTCAGTCCACTGCCGGCATAGTCATTTAATTCTCGAGAATAATTGAATCGGGAGTCAAGATAACTTTATTTACTACCGATTATAGGATAATCAAAATTCAGAAAAAAGAGGATTTTGGCAAAATCTCATTTTGGGGATACTCTACATTCGGTAGTTATATGAACTATTTTGACTACCGATTATGGTAGGAATTCATCAAAAATAGCTAATGTATAATCGGAAGTCAGGATACCTTCATTTACTATACCGATTATAGGCTCAACCAAAATTCAAAAAAAATATGATTTTTGCAAAATCACATTTTGGGGCTACTCTATATTCGGAAGTTATATGAACAATTTTGACAACCAAATATGGTTGGATATTTGCAAAAAGAGCCAGGATAATCGAAAGTCATAATAACACTTCCTTTCTTACCGATTATTTGCTCAATCAAAATTCAAAAAAAATAAAAAAAATTGCAAAATTTGATTTTGGGGTTACTCTATATTCGGTAGTTATATGAACTATCTTGACTATCGATTATGGTAAGATTTCGGCAAAGAGGTCTACTGTATAATCGGAATTCATGATAACTTTTCCTTTCTTACCGATTATAGGCTCAACCAAAATTCAAAAAAAAGAAGATTTTTGCAAAATCTGATTTTGGGGCTACTCTATATTCGGTAGTTATGTGAACTATCTTGACTACCGATTATGGTATCATTTTAGCCAAAGGTCTACTTTAATCGGGAGTCAAGATAACTTTATTTACTATTGATTATAGGATAATCAAAATTTAAAAGATAGAGTTCTTTTGAACTTATATAGTTAATATACCGATTGTAAAGGGTAGTTTGTCCATTAAAGAAACAAGATTTAAAGTTATCTACCGATTATGGATTAACCTACCGATTATGACCTATTTTGTCCTTTTGTGTCGCCCTGTTAGAGCATTGCTTGGTCGAACTCGCATGCGTTGCTATCTCAAGCATGTTTGTCAATGTTAGTGATCAAAACTATAAAGTTTTGACTTCTAGTATACTATAGCTAAGGTCTCAGACTAGGATAGAAAGTGTAGTTGAGATCAAGAACTCCATGGCAATCATCATACAAGACAAAGGACTATTCAAGGAACCTGTGGATCTTCATCGACTAAAAGTTATGTGGAGACTTGAACTTATCTATCACTCAAAAGTCTATCTACTCTATGTCTTATCTTGAAACAAAATTCGTATTACTATATAGACTAAGATTATACACATATGTCATTTCAAGCTGAGTATATCTCGCTTATATATTCCTCAAAATATGTGTTGATAAAGCTTTCGCTTTAGCCAGGTTCATCTTTACCTAGTGACGAAAGTCATGTTATGTTTCAATCATTTTAGAAATCGCTCTGATGAAAAATATTTTGTGAATAACAACTATATAACTCCCTCTGAGAATGTTTCAATGATTGAAATGAGAGCTTAGACAATATAACCATTGGAGGATATAAACATTGTTGTGGTAACACATATATGTGTAAGTCCTTATTGCTTGAACCGAAGTTTGCGAACTTTGTTGATCAAATGAAACCGAAACGTGAGCCGTCAACTCAGTCCGCGAACTGGCGTAGTTCTCGAACCCGAGAATTTCCGCTGGAGTTGTAGCTCAGTTTCAGTCCGCGAACTGATGAAAGTTCTCGACCCGAGAATTTCTGCTGGAGTTCGTAAACTCCAACCGGTTTACTTGAGTCCGTGAACCCTGTCCTCGAACCTGAGTAATTATGTCTAAAAACGATGTTTGTGAACTTATCTTAATAAACTAAGGAATGCTATTGCAAACCGTGGCTTTATAGTTCATGAATCGATTTGAGTGAATCACATCGTTTTTGCTTCAATTGTGTCTTGTATAGTACATGAGATCTCATAGCAATTGAACAACTCTCTAACTAGTTCATTTGAGTCATTTGGACTAGTTATGGTGAAGAAGAATATGGTTGATATGAAAGTTATCATTTGGCTAACCATTTGGTTAACTAGTGTTGAACCAACTAATGTATAAGTTTGGGTACGGTTTTCACAAGCCAACAAACGTGTATTACATATGTGTATAACAAGCTATGCTTTCGATCTAACGATTGATAAATATTAGCTTGTATCTAATCATGTTTTCACCGAACGGTGAATATTGAATGCTTTGTTATCAAGCTAACATTGATTGCAAACCCTGATTTGAAAGACTATATAAGGGAGAACTCTAGCAACTGGGAAACCTAATCCCCACACATTCTGTGTGATACTAGTTTGCTAAGATAGAGTCAATTCTCCTTTAACCTTTGGTTTTCTTCTTCTAAAACCAGGTTAACGACTTAAAGACTTCATTAGGATTGTGAAGCCAGGCCGATACTACTTTTATCGTAGTTGTGTGATATGATCTTGTTGTTTCTATCATACGAGTACAATTGTAATAATTGTCTTGAGATTTCTATCTCCGATAGGTAAGATATAAAAGTAATCACAAACATCTTCGTTTCAGCGTTTGTGATTCCACAATATCTTCTTTCGCTGCGTCGATTAAGACTATTGTGAGGTTATTGATAAAACTGAGCTGTTTTTCGGGAATATAAGTATGGTTTTATTGATTGGTTCCTGTTCACCTTGATTTATCAAAAGACGGAACAAAACTCATAGGTTTATTCGTGGGAGACGGATTTATCTATCTTATAGACTTTTCTGTGTGAGACATATTTGTTTATTAAAGTCTTCGACTTTGGGTCGTAGCAACTCTTGGTTGTGGGTGAGATTATCTAAGGGAATCAAGTGCGTAGTATCCTGTTGGGATCAGAGGAATATGATCATAACTGTACCTTGGATCAATATGAGATTGGTTGGGGTTCAATTACAGTCCAGACCGAAGTTAATTTGGAGTAGGCTAGTGTCTGTAGCGGCTTAATACAATGTATGTTTAATCTGGACTAGTCCAGGGGTTTTTCTGCATTTGCGGTTTCCTCGTTAACAAAATTCTGGTGTCTGTGTTATTTCTTTTCTGAATTATATATTGTTATATAATTGAAATAATATAGGTTGTGCGTTGTTCAATTAATTATAATATCCGACCTTATTGGTTGTTGATTTAAATTGATTGACACTTGGATATTGGTCTTTGGTACCATCCAAGTTATCTCTCTTTAATTAAGACTCGCAGATTGTATTTGCTTGAGTAAATCAAATCGAGAGATTGAGATAATAACTCCTTGAGATATTTTCTATTGATTGAGTCTAGTTGATTCTCTAGAAAGTAACTCGGAGTTGTTCATATAGATTGCTAATCGTAATATTGGGTGTTGTTGTTAGACCCCCGATTTT
>JAJJWX010004883.1:0-61918 GCA_023529315.1 Papaver bracteatum | reverse complement strand
GGGAAAGCCCTAGACTATGGCAAGGTTGCCATTCCCTTATTGCCTTTCCCGTTCGCGCGGTGCTTCGCATAGAAGCACGCTCGCTCGGGCGAGGGAGTGGGAGTGGGAGTGGGTGTGGGTGTATCCGACCCATCCTTTCTTTTTACTGAAATTTACCACACGCTTCTCCCACACATGTAAAGAATTTTATTCTTTGCCTTCTTGGTTTTGGATATCCGATAGCCTCGAGAAGCATCTTCTTTTACGCGTGTCATACGTTTTCTTGACACCTGTACACACTGTTTTCCTCGAGAAGAATCTCGAAAATTTTGAATGCGTGTGCACTGTTCTTTTAACGCGATTTTTACCTTACTTTTGCAACGTTCGAGATGCGTGAATCACGGACAGTCTGTTCGAACTTTTTCCACCTATAAATACGAGAGAAGAATTTCATTTTCAACTCATTCCTTTCAGAACTCTTCTCTTCTGAAATTCTTCTTCTTCTTTTATGCTTTCAGAAACAATTTATTTTTAAGTTTTTACAGAAACATAAATTCAGTTCTTGTCTGAAACAAGTTGTAGTTTACAGAAACATAATTTTGTATAACTACTTCTTTGTTTACAGAATATTAGTTTACAGAAACTTTATTTACAGAAATTGTTTTACAGAAACATAAATTAGTTTTTACATTTCTCTGAAACTATTTGAATTTCGATTTGTATTTTTGTTTTATTTCTGCTGCCAAGTTCTAAGGGTTCTTTCTGTGTATGCTACACATAGAGGAGAACTAACAGTAGTTGTATCCTGGAGGTAATTTGTTAATTGCTATAGCATCTCGAGAGAGTAGCAGGCAATATTACCTTTAGATCAGCGTATCTCATACGTGCCTCTACTAAGTTTATTGAGTTATTTGTTACTACTATCAGTGTAATCTAAGTATTATTTCCCATTTGCATTCGATTATTGTAATTAATTCCAACATTCTAAAGGTAATATCGTGCCTTATTGTAATATTGTAATACTGTAATATTCGTTGTTGTAAGAACATGGGAAAGAATACTGTAGAAAAACCACCAAAGTTCAGTGGTAAGGACTTTAAGAGATGGCAGTCTAAAATGCTATTCTTCCTAAACGACCAAAGGTTAGATGGATATGCTTTAGAAAAACCCTCGAGAAAACTTCATCACCGTGGTAATGAAGATAAATTGGACAGGTGGAATAGGAAGAATTATTTGTGCAAGAATCATATTCTTAACTGTCTTGATGACTCCTTGTATGACTTCTATAATGCAAAAGAAGATTTTAATGATTTTGATTTATGGGAAGCTCTAGAAGAAAAATATCATGCTGAAGCTGCTGGAAGTAAGAAGTTCTTGATGGCTAAGTTCTTAGAATACAACATGACTGACGAAAAGCCTGTGGTAGAACAGTTCGTCGAACTTCAACTCCTCATCAGCGAGATTCTTGCTGAAGGCATGACTTTTGATGAAGCTCTACAAGTATCGGCTGTGATTGAAAAGCTTCCACCCTCATGGAGCGAATACAAGAGGAGGCTGCGACACAAGACTCGTGAAATCACCATGGTGGAGCTTGGCAAAAAGATCCAGGTTGAGGAGCTTATGTGCAGCAAGGACAAGAGCATGATGCTGAGCAAAAACATGTCCAACAAAGCTCATGTTTTGGACGATAAAGCTGCTTCAAAGAAAACTCCTGGAGAATCCAGCAAAATGGGTAATAGACGTAACAGACGTCGAAAAACCCAGAGGTAACAATTTTAAGCCTAGAGGTGGTGTCACTAAGCACACCATCAAAGGAGACTGTTTTAATTGTGGTAAACCTGGACATATGGCTAAAGACTGTAAGGCCCCTAAAAGGATCAAATATGATCCAAAACAGAAAAATAAGGCAAACATAGTAGAGGACTCTGGATATTTCACTGGCATGGTGTCTGAAGTTGACCTTGTCTCTAGTATGACTAATGTGAGAGACTGGTGGCTTGATTCTGGAGCCACCAAGCATGTCTGTAAATTCAGAAATGCTTTCTCCTCCTATGACATAGTAGGAGATGATGAGAAACTGTTCATGGGAAACTCTTCCACCGCGAAAGTGGTGGGGAAAGGCAAGGTCGAACTGAAGCTAACTTCAGGAAAAACTCTCGCATTGAATGACGTATTTTACGTCCCAGACATATGCAAAAATCTTATCTCAGAAACCATCCTGCTAGGAAAAGGTTTTAAAATTGTTGTTGAGTCTAATACTGTTGTGATTTCTAAACATGGTGAATTCGTAGGAAAAGGTTATGTTACTGATAACATGATTAAGCTTAGTGTATCTGATTTGAAATTGAATGTTAATGCATCTTCTTCTGCTTATGTTTGTGACTCTTCACATGTTTGGCATGATAGACTTGGGCATGTTAATCTCAAATCTCTAGAAAGACTTGCTAATTTAGGTTGCATACCAAAAATAAACTTTGATAAAAATCAAAGATGTGAAATCTGTGTTGAATCTAAATATACAAGAAAACCGTTTAATAAAAGGATTGAATGTAAAACAGTTCCTTTGGAACTAATACACTCGGATTTAGGAGATTTGAAATCAACACCAACAAGAGGTGGTAAAAATGGTACATCACTTTTATAGATGATTACTCACGCTATTGTCAGGTTCATCTTCTCATAAGTAAAGATGAAGCCTTAGAGGCCTTCAAATTTTATAAAATTGAAGTAGAAAACCAAAAAAGGAGTTAAGATTAAAACTCTTAGGTCTGACCGTGGCGGTGAGTATGTGATACCCATAGGAGAGTTTTGTAAAAATAATGGAATCATTCATGAAACCACTGCACCATATTCACCTGAATCGAATGGTGTAGCCGAAAGAAAAAATAGAACACTCATAGATATGGTAAATGCTATGTTGACAAGTTCAGGGTTATCTTCAAACTTGTGGGGGGAAGCTATCCTCTCGGCATGCTATATTTTGAACCGAGTTCCATTTAAAAAATCAGATAAAACTCCCTACGAATTGTGGAATGGTAAACAACCTTCCTATGCATACTTTAAAGTGTGGGGGTGTTTGGCCAAGGTGGCCATTCCTCATCCCAAGAAAACTAAAATAGGTCCTAAAACAGTCGACTGTGTTTTCTTAGGGTATCCTGAGCATACAACTGCACACAGGTTTATGGTCATCAGCTCTGACCATAATAACATTGGTCAGAATACCATATTGGAATCTAGAGATGATGTGTTTTATGAACACATATTTCCTTTAAGGTCTGGACCTCGAAAAAGGGTCCATGATGACCTCTCGGATGTTCCATCGACTAGTCAAACCCCAACTTTAGAGTATGAGACTGAACCAAGAAGAAGTAAGAGGGTTAGAACTGAAACAAGTTTTGGCCCAGATTTTTGACTCTTACGGTAGAGTCTGAACCCCAAACCTACAAGGAAGCTATGACTTCTCCAGAAGCTCCTTTCTGGGAAGAAGCTTCATTAAATGAATGGGAGTCCATTCAAAGAAAACGAAACTTGGGAGCTTTTAGACTTGCCTCCTGGAAGTAAATCCATAGGTTGCAAATGGGTGTTCAAAAGGAAACTTAGAACAGATGGAACTATAGATAAATATAAAGCTAGGTTGGTAGCTAAAGGCTATAGACAAAAGGAAGGATTAGATTTCTTTGATACCTATTCACCCTGTCACTAGAATCACTTCTATTAGGATGTTGATTGCTATTGCTTCAATTTATGATTTGCATATACATCGGATGGATGTTAAAACTGCATTTCTATATGGTGAATTGAATGAAGAAATTTATATGGACCAACCTGAAGGCTTTATAGTAAAAGGTTGTGAAAACAAAGTATGCAAGTTGAACAAATCTCTATACGGTTTGAAACAAGCACCTAAACAGTGGCATGAAAAATTTGATCATGTTATGATAACTAATGGTTTCAAGGTTAATGAATCTGATAAATGTGTTTACATTAAATCTGTGGATGATTCTTATGTTATTGTGTGCCTATATGTTGATGATATGCTCATATTAGGCAATAACCTTGATATTATTAATACCATTAAAAGCATGCTTAGAGATAATTTTGACATGAAAGACTTAGGCCCTACTGATGTAATCTTAGGGATGAAAATCAGAAAGACGTCTGATGGATATAGTCTTAGTCAATCTCATTATCTTGAAACCGTATTAAAGAGATTTAATTATGAAAATGCTAAACCTGCATCTACTCCATTTGATCCCACTTGTAAATTGAAAAAGAACAAGGGTGAGGGTATTGATCAACTTGAGTATTCTCGCATTATTGGTAGTCTTATGTATTTGATGAACTGTACAAGACCTGATATTGCTTACTCTGTGAGTAGATTAAGCAGGTATACTTGCAACCCAGGGCAGGATCACTGGAATGCTCTCTTCAGAGTCCTACGTTACCTGAGAGGGACCTCAAACTATTTCTTAAGTTTTGGGAAGTATCCTGCTGTACTGGAAGGGTATTGTGATGCCAACTGGATATCAGACTCATGAGAGTGCAAGTCTACTAGTGGGTACATCTTCTTACTTGGAGGTGCGTGTGTCTCATGGAAGTCTACCAAACAGACATGTATAGCTAAATCCACTATGGAGTCTGAATTTATAGCCTTGGAAAAAGATGGAGAGGAAGCTGAATGGATACGATGTTTCCTGGGAGGAATTCCACTCTGGCCCAAGCCTGTGTCTTCAATCGCAATCCACTTTGACAGTAAAGATGCTCTTGGTTGCGCAAAGAACAATGTATACAACGGGAAGTCTATACATATACGAAGAAGACACAAGACGGTGAAACAACTACTCTCTACTGGTATTATCTCGATAGACTTTGTAAAATCCAAAGATAATCTTGCAGATCCTTTGACGAAAGGCTTAACCAGAGAGGAAGTTAAACTTACATCGAGGGGGATGGGACTTAAGCTCATTGAATAAATCACCATGAAGGATACTCAACCTTGTGATTGGATTTCCAAGATCAAGGTTCAATGAGACAACTAATTTATGGTGATATTGGAAAAGCACTATCTTTGTCCCTCCCTATGGTGTAACCGTGCGATAGTGCTGCCTGCAGAATTACAGGATGATCTTTTGCGATCTTAATGGGTACCATGGCTTTGATTAAAGCGGGGTGTGGCAGGACACTCTTTATGGACTCACCTTTGTGGATGTTGGAAGTGGGGCCGCTTCCTATGAGAATTTGAGCTGATTCTCTAGAGACATTCATTAAGTCCGGGATTTTAGCCCACGACCAAAATGGGCACAACCGCAAGAGCTTGGCAGCTGTTTTCTTCGGTTGAGGCATCAAGTGTGGATGTTATTTAAATTGCATTCATTGTTGGCGGTTCAAGACATTGCGTTCACCGTATCAACAAGCAGTTCAGGTAACCTCTCACTAAGTTAAGGTTCAATCTTTGGGACACCTTAGCCTATATTGTTGCCTTATGTTTTATCGTGTTTTATCGACATGTTTTATTATTCATGTGGGGGATTGTTAGAAAAAACGTTTTTAAAAATTTAATTAAAAATGCATGGACCATGTTTTGATCCCAATACCTATTGCTCCCTAGATGTTTTTTCATGTGAATGAATAAAACATTAGTCCCATATAGACTAAAACACTTAGAGTTTTAGACTTAAATACCATTGGTTTAGCCTTAAGGGCATGGCCCTTTGGGTCTTTAGACCTTTGTGTATGGGGAAAGCCCTAGACTATGGCAAGGTTGCCATTCCCTTATTGCATTTCTTATTGCCTTTCCCGTTCGCGCGGTGCTTCGCACAGAAGCACGCACGCTCGCTCGGGCTCGGGCTCGGGCGCGGGCGAGGGCGTGGGCGTGGGAGTGGGAGTGGGTGTGGGTGTGGGTGTATCCGACCCATCCTTTCTTTTTACTGAAATTTACCACACGCTTCTCCCACACATGTAAAGAATTTTATTCTTTGCCTTCTCGGTTTTGGATATCCGACAGCCTCGAGAAGCATCTTCTTTTACGCGTGTCACACGGTTTTCTTGACACCTGTACACACTGTTTTCCTCGAGAAGAATCTCGAAAATTTTGAATGCGTGTGCACTGTTCTTTTAACGCGATTTTTACCTTACTTTTGCAACGTTCGAGATGCGTGAATCACGGACAGTCTGTCGTGCTTTGGATTCTCTTCCAACGTTCAAACTTTTTCCACCTATAAATACGAGAGAAGAATTTCATTTTCAACTCATACCTTTCAGAACTCTTCTCTTCTGAAATTCTTCTTCTTCTTTTATGCTTTCAGAAACAATTTATTTTTAAGTTTACAGAAACATAAATTCAGTTCTTGTCTGAAACAAGTTGTAGTTTACAGAAACATAATTTTGTATAACTACTTCTTTGTTTACAGAATATTAGTTTACAGAAACTTTATTTACATAAATTGTTTTACAGAAACATAAATTAGTTTTTACATTTCTCTGAAACTATTTGAGTTTCGATTTGTATTTTTGTTTTATTTCTGCTGCCAAGTTCTAAGGGTTCTCTCTGTGTATGCTACACATAGAGGAGAACTAACAGTAGTTGTATCCTGGAGGTAATTTGTTAATTGCTATAGCATCTCAGAGGAGTAGCAGGCAATATTACCTTTAGCTCAGCGTATCTCATACGTGCCTCTACTAAGTTTATTGAGTTATTTGTTACTACTATCAGTGTAATCTAAGTATTATTTCCCATTTGCATTCGATTATTGTAATTAATTCCAACAATCTAAAGGTAATATCGTGCCTTATTGTAATATTGTAATACTGTAATATTCGTTGTTGTAAGAACATGGGAAAGAATACTGTAGAAAAACCACCAAAGTTCAGTGGTAAGGACTTTAAGAGATGGCAGTCTAAAATGCTATTCTTCCTAAACGACCAAAGGTTAGATGGATATGCTTTAGAAAAACCCTCGAGAAAACTTCATCACCGTGGTAATGAAGATAAATTGGACAGGTGGAATAGGAAGAATTATTTGTGCAAGAATCATATTCTTAACTGTCTTGATGACTCCTTGTATGACTTCTATAATGCAAAAGAAGATTTTAATGCTTTTGATTTATGGGAAGCTCTAGAAGAAAAATATCATGCTGAAGCTGCTGGAAGTAAGAAGTTCTTGATGGCTAAGTTCTTAGAATACAACATGACTGACGAAAAGCCTGTGGTAGAACAGTTCGTCGAACTTCAACTCCTCATCAGCGAGATTCTTGCTGAAGGCATGACTTTTGATGAAGCTCTACAAGTATCGGCTGTGATTGAAAAGCTTCCACCCTCATGGAGCGAATACAAGAGGAGGCTGCGACACAAGACTCGTGAAATCACCATGGTGGAGCTTGGCAAAAAGATCCAGGTTGAGGAGCTTATGTGCAGCAAGGACAAGAGCATGATGCTGAGCAAAAACATGTCCAACAAAGCTCATGTTTTGGACGATAAAGCTGCTTCAAAGAAAACTCCTGGAGAATCCAGCAAAATGGGTAATAGACGTAACAGACGTCGAAAACCCAGAGGTAACAATTTTAAGCCTAGAGGTGGTGTCACTAAGCACACCATCAAAGGCGACTGTTTTAATTGTGGTAAACCTGGACATATGGCTAAAGACTGTAAGGCCCCTAAAAGGATCAAATATGATCCAAAACAGAAAAATAAGGCAAACATAGTAGAGGACTCTGGATATTTCACTGGCATGGTGTCTGAAGTCGACCTTGTCTCTAGTATGACTAATGTGAGAGACTGGTGGCTTGATTCTGGAGCCACCAAGCATGTCTGTAAATTCAGAAATGCTTTCTCCTCCTATGCCATAGTAGGAGATGATGAGAAACTGTTCATGGGAAACTCTTCCACCGCGAAAGTGGTGGGGAAAGGCAAGGTCGAACTGAAGCTAACTTCAGGAAAAACTCTCGCATTGAATGACGTATTTTACGTCCCAGACATATGCAAAAATCTTATCTCAGAAACCATCCTGCTAGGAAAAGGTTTTAAAATTGTTGCTGAGTCTAATACTGTTGTGATTTCTAAACATGGTGAATTCGTAGGAAAAGGTTATGTTACTGATAACATGATTAAGCTTAGTGTATCTGATTTGAAATTGAATGTTAATGCATCTTCTTCTGCTTATGTTTGTGACTCTTCACATGTTTGGCATGATAGACTTGGGCATGTTAATCTCAAATCTCTAGAAAGACTTGCTAATTTAGGTTGCATACCAAAAATAAACTTTGATAAAAATCAAAGATGTGAAATCTGTGTTGAATCTAAATATACAAGAAAACCGTTTAATAAAAGGATTGAACGTAAAACAGTTCCTTTGGAACTAATACACTCGGATTTAGGAGATTTGAAATCAACACCAACAAGAGGTGGTAAAAAATGGTACATCACTTTTATAGATGATTACTCACGCTATTGTCAGGTTCATCTTCTCAGAAGTAAAGATGAAGCCTTAGAGGCCTTCAAATTTTATAAAATTGAAGTAGAAAACCAAAAAGGAGTTAAGATTAAAACTCTTAGGTCTGACCGTGGCGGTGAGTATGTGATACCCATAGGAGAGTTTTGTAAAAATAATGGAATCATTCATGAAACCACTGCACCATATTCACCTGAATCGAATGGTGTAGCCGAAAGAAAAAAATAGAACACTCATAGATATGGTAAATGCTATGTTGACAAGTTCAGGGTTATCTTCGAACTTGTGGGGGGAAGCTATCCTCTCGGCATGCTATATTTTGAACCGAGTTCCATTTAAAAAATCAGATAAAACTCCCTACGAATTGTGGAATGGTAAACAACCTTCCTATGCATACTTTAAAGTGTGGGGGTGTTTGGCCAAGGTGGCCATTCCTCATCCCAAGAAAACTAAAATAGGTCCTAAAACAATCGACTGTGTTTTCTTAGGGTATCCTGAGCATACAACTGCACACAGGTTTATGGTCATCAGCTCTGACCATAATAACATTGGTCAGAATACCATATTGGAATCTAGAGATGTTGTGTTTTATGAACACATATTTCCTTTAAGGTCTGGACCTCGAAAAAGGGTCCATGATGACCTCTCGGATGTTCCATCGACTAGTCAAACCCCAACTTTAGAGTATGAGACTGAACCAAGAAGAAGTAAGAGGGTTAGAACTGAAACAAGTTTTGGCCCAGATTTTTTGACTCTTACGGTAGAGTCTGAACCCCAAACCTACAAGGAAGCTATGACTTCTCCAGAAGCTCCTTTCTGGGAAGAAGCTTCATTAAATGAATGGGAGTCCATTCAGCAAAACGAAACTTGGGAGCTTGTAGACTTGCCTCCTGGAAGTAAATCCATAGGTTGCAAATGGGTGTTCAAAAGGAAACTTAGAACAGATGGAACTATAGATAAATATAAAGCTAGGTTGGTAGCTAAAGGCTATAGACAAAAGGAAGGATTAGATTTCTTTGATACCTATTCACCTGTCACTAGAATCACTTCTATTAGGATGTTGATTGCTATTGCTTCAATTTATGATTTGCATATACATCAGATGGATGTTAAAACTGCATTTCTATATGGTGAATTGAATGAAGAAATTTATATGGACCAACCTGAAGGCTTTATAGTAAAAGGTTGTGAAAACAAAGTATGCAAGTTGAACAAATCTCTATACGGTTTGAAACAAGCACCTAAACAGTGGCATGAAAAATTTGATCATGTTATGATAACTAATGGTTTCAAGGTTAATGAATCTGATAAATGTGTTTACATTAAATCTGTGGATGATTCTTATGTTATTGTGTGCCTATATGTTGATGATATGCTCATATTAGGCAATAACCTTGATATTATTAATACCATTAAAAGCATGCTTAGAGATAATTTTGACATGAAAGACTTAGGCCCTACTGATGTAATCTTAGGGATGAAAATCAGAAAGACGTCTGATGGATATAGTCTTAGTCAATCTCATTATGCTGAAACCGTATTAAAGAGATTTAATTATGAAAATGCTAAACCTGCATCTACTCCATTTGATCCCACTTGTAAATTGAAAAAGAACAAGGGTGAGGGTATTGATCAACTTGAGTATTCTCGCATTATTGGTAGTCTTATGTATTTGATGAACTGTACAAGACCTGATATTGCTTACTCTGTGAGTAGATTAAGCAGGTATACTTGCAACCCAGGGCAGGATCACTGGAATGCTCTCTTCAGAGTCCTACGTTACCTGAGAGGGACCTCAAACTATTGCTTAAGTTTTGGGAAGTATCCTGCTGTACTGGAAGGGTATTGTGATGCCAACTGGATATCAGACTCAGTAGAGTGCAAGTCTACTAGTGGGTACATCTTCTTACTTGGAGGTGCGTGTGTCTCATGGAAGTCTACCAAACAGACATGTATAGCTAAATCCACTATGGAGTCTGAATTTATAGCCTTGGAAAAAGCTGGAGAGGAAGCTGAATGGATACGATGTTTCCTGGGAGGAATTCCACTCTGTCCCAAGCCTGTGTCTTCAATCGCAATCCACTGTGACAGTAAAGCTGCTCTTGGTTGCGCAAAGAACAATGTATACAACGGGAAGTCTATACATATACGAAGAAGACACAAGACGGTGAAACAACTACTCTCTACTGGTATTATCTCGATAGACTTTGTAAAATCCAAAGATAATCTTGCAGATCCTTTGACGAAAGGCTTAACCAGAGAGGAAGTTAAACTTACATCGAGGGGGATGGGACTTAAGCTCATTGAATAAATCACCATGAAGGATACTCAACCTTGTGATTGGATTTCCAAGATCAAGGTTCAATGAGACAACTAATTTATGGTGATATTGGGAAAGCACTATCTTTGTCCCTCCCTATGGTGTAACCGTGCGATAGTGCTGCCTGCAGAATTACAGGATGATCTTTTGCGATCTTAATGGGTACCATGGCTTTGATTAAAGCGGGGTGTGGCAGGACACTCTTTATGGACTCACCTTTGTGGATGTTGGAAGTGGGGCCGCTTCCTATGAGAATTTGAGCTGATTCTCTAGAGACATTCATTAAGTCCGGGATTTTAGCCCACGACCAAAATGGGCACAACCGCAAGAGCTTGGCAGCTGTTTTCTTCGGTTGAGGCATCAAGTGTGGCTGTTATTTCTGAATTGCATTCATTGTTGGCGGTTCAAGACATTGCGTTCACCGTATCAACAAGCAGTTCAGGTAACCTCTCACTAAGTTAAGGTTCAATCTTTGGGACACCTTAGCCTATATTGTTGCCTTATGTTTTATCGTGTTTTATCGACATGTTTTATTATTCATGTGGGGGATTGTTAGAAAAAACGTTTTTAAAAATTTAATTAAAAATGCATGGACCATGTTTTGATCCCAATACCTATTGCTCCCTAGATGTTTTTTCATGTGAATGAATAAAACATTAGTCCCATATAGACTAAAACACTTAGAGTTTTAGACTTAAATACCATTGGTTTAGCCTTAAGGGCATGGCCCTTTGGGTCTTTAGACCTTTGTGTATGGGGAAAGCCCTAGACTATGGCAAGGTTGCCATTCCCTTATTGCATTTCTTATTGCCTTTCCTGTTCGCGCGGTGCTTCGCACAGAAGCACGCACTCTCGCTCGGGCTCGGGCTCGGGCGAGGGCGAGGGCGAGGGCGTGGGCGTGGGAGTGGGAGTGGGAGTGGGAGTGGGTGTGGGTGTGGGTGTGGGTGTGGGTGTGGGTGTGGGTGTGGGTGTGGGTGTGGGTGTATCCGACCCATCCTTTCTTTTTACTGAAATTTACCACACGCTTCTCCCACACATGTAAAGAATTTTATTCTTTGCCTTCTCGGTTTTGGATATCCGACAGCCTCGAGAAGCATCTTCTTTTACGCGTGTCACACGGTTTTCTTGACACCTGTACACACTGTTTTCCTCGAGAAGAATCTCGAAAATTTTGAATGCGTGTGCACTGTTCTTTTAACGCGATTTTTACCTTACTTTTGCAACGTTCGAGATGCGTGAATCACGGACAGTCTGTCGTGCTTTGGATTCTCTTCCAACGTTCGAACTTTTTCCACCTATAAATACGAGAGAAGAATTTCATTTTCAACTCATACCTTTCAGAACTCTTCTCTTCTGAAATTCTTCTTCTTCTTTTATGCTTTCAGAAACAATTTATTTTTAAGTTTACAGAAACATAAATTCAGTTCTTGTCTGAAACAAGTTGTAGTTTACAAAACATAATTTTGTATAACTACTTCTTTGTTTACAGAATATTAGTTTACAGAAACTTTATTTACAGAAATTGTTTTACAGAAACATAAATTAGTTTTTACATTTCTCTGAAACTATTTGAGTTTCGATTTGTATTTTTGTTTTATTTCTGCTGCCAAGTTCTAAGGGTTCTCTCTGTGTATGCTACACATAGAGGAGAACTAACAGTAGTTGTATCCTGGAGGTAATTTGTTAATTGCTATAGCATCTCAGAGGAGTAGCAGGCAATATTACCTTTAGCTCAGCGTATCTCATACGTGCCTCTACTAAGTTTATTGAGTTATTTGTTACTACTATCAGTGTAATCTAAGTATTATTTCCCATTTGCATTCGATTATTGTAATTAATTCCAACACGGGGTTAAACGTCCTGATTCCCAGGTTAAATGTTCTGATGACAGTTTGCGTGACCGTAGTTTCGATCTACACTCCTTCTTCAAGAATTTCAATAAGTCTCCACAAACCGTAAAGATACTTTGTTCTCTCTATTTGCTCAATTCGTTTTTTTCATGCTAATACAATTTATTTAACTGTTGTGGTGTTAAATAACTTTGTATGTTGAGTTTCTTTATATTCAATCCCTCCCAATTCTATCTTTCCTTTTTTTTAGGGGGGCTTTAGTTTTTGCTTCCATCTCTTATCTCACTATGACTGTAATATCCGAAAATCAGGAAAAACCCGAAAAGGAGGAACTCAGTTTCGATGAAGAAGATCTTGGTTATTCACTTTCAGATCTTTGCTATGGTAAAACCCTATTCTCTTTTTCCCCTTTTTCTTGAATATTTTGGTTTCACTATTGGCCACTGTTTTGTTGATGTTGATGATTTTTTGTAGCTTCTTGTCGTCAAGGTTTAAAGGTTAGTTTTTTTCCTGGTCAAACTTTTGTTGTTATATTGGTGTTTTTAGGTTATATTTTTGTTAGGATTATTTTGATTTTTGTCTACAGAAGCAGTGCCAGACTTGGCCTAGAGCACTTTTAGTACTTGAAAGGCTTTCACCAAAAGTTAGGAATCGGTGATTTATGAGTGTTTGTTCCTTTTTTTTTTTTTGAAGAAGGAAGGATATATTGAAAAAGGAAAAGCTGTACAAGAATACATGGTGTAAACACCATCAAAACTAAGAAGAAAAAGAAACTACATATTTAACACAAACTCCCATTGGTTTATAATCTGAGTTGCAGAAAAGTTTGAAAACTTCGGTTGTGGAGCCATCAAAAAATCCACTGCTTTACCGCAATCTCCATTTCGTACAACGATTTTGCTCTTCCCCCGTGAATTCTCCTATTTCTCTCATTCCATACCTCCCAAACAATGGCAAAAGGTAGCAGATGCCACACCATCTTGGCTTTCGGCGCTGTTGTATCCAACTTCCAACCAAGCATTAGATTTTTGAACCGGAGCGACATCACCCAATTGACATGCATAGCTTTCATGAAGTATCCCCAAAGACGTGATATCACGGTACAATGGATGTATAAGTGATCCATAGTTTCTACCTCCGTGTTGCAAAATATGCATAAGTTTGATTGGATAATCATGCCCCTTGTCTGCAGCAAGTGTCTAGTTGGGATTGCGTTCAACAACGAAGCCCAAAATAAGAACGTTACCTTTGGTAGTATGTATTTGCTGCACAAAACATTGTGGCCTTCCCAATCTTGCTCCGTTTCCGTTAGTTTTGAGTAGATTTCTTTTGCGGTTGTGTCGCCTTCCCACCCATCTTCCTCCCCCTGATTTAATGCCACCAGCCCTATGTCGTGTTTAAGTTCCAACAGGTCTATACTTTCCGCCGGATTCAAATCTCTAATGAACCTGAAGTTCCTTCTCTGATGAATAATCGTTTTCACTGTTGCCATCTTCTGAGAGCTTATCTTGTACAACCTCGGGTATTTGTCCTTTAAAGCTTTCTTCTCATACCACCAGTCGTGCCAAAATCTTAGGGAAGAACCGTTTTTAACCTGCACAGTCACACATTCATGAAACGTTTTGTTTTCTTTTAATATATCGAACCACATACTCCTTTTCACTAGCTCGATGACCTGCATAGGAAGCAAGCGATCCTCCTCCGCTTTTGATTTTTCACAAACAATCCGTCTCCATAAAGCCGTCTTCTCCTTAATGAGTGTTTGTTCCTTCTTGGGTTTTTAGATATTTGTTTTGAATTGGTAGGCCATACAAGGAATGTCGCAGTTATTTGTGACATTTTGGTTCACTGACTGCAGGCTGAGCATGATGACATAAAAGCCAGTTTTTTTAAGGAGAGAGCGAAACTTGAAGACGAGTTCCAGAAGAAGTATGAACCACTTTACAAAAAGGTATAATATTTAATCCATGACCTAATTCACAGAAAGAAACACCGGTTTCATCATTCTAGCTGGATGCTTCTAAAGCTTAACTCTCAGTTGAATTCAAAATAATATTATAGTTTTGCCGTCTGTTAAAGAACTCTGAAAGTGGGGTTTGTTTAATTGGTTGCAGAGGTATGATATTGTGAATGGAGTTACAGAAGAGGTTGAGGCAGTAGAGAAGGGTGTTCCAAATTTTTGGCTCAAGGCGATGAAGACAGTGCTAAAAGCGGAGGTAAGTGTTATGATTTGACTCAGAAACTGTTATTGGGATGAAATGTCAGAACTGTTGCTTTAAATTGCTCTTTCTGAAATGTAGATTACAGAGACGGATGAAGGGCCCCTCGAGAATCTTCAAGATATCAAGTTCTCCAGGATTGGTGCATTCGAGGGATTCAAGCTCGATTTCATCTTTCGTGACAATCCCTATTTCAATAATGCTGTCCTCACAAAAACTTATCGCATGGCAAAAACTTACCACATGAATGATGATGATGAACCAATTTTTAAAGAAATACAAGGGTAAGTTCTTTTACTCGGCAATTGTCTAGTCTTGCTCACTCACTTTGAAATTGTGCCTATGTAGGACTGGCATTGAATGGAAATATGGGAAAAATTTGGTCAAGGAAGTGGTGAGTAAGGAGCCAAAGAGTGGATCAGATCGGTGGAGGATTAATGTCCGTAACATGAAAAGTGTTTTCAGTTTTTTTAATTCTCCCCTAATTACCGAGGACATCAACGATATTGACGGAAAGACAGTAAGTTATCAGTTCGGTTAGGAAAATAAGAAATGTGTAGCTGTTTTGATGCTGATACTTTCTAAATTTCATTGCACTCATGAACAGGTCGAAGAACTTCAGAAAGAAATAGATCAAGACTATGATGTTTGGTAACTTGATTTCCTCTTTTATATACTCCCCCGTTTCTAAAAAAATAGGTTTGTTTGATTTTCTCAAAAAATAAGAAAACCGATCATTGTAGTCACTTTTTTTTTTTTTTTCCTAATCTATCATTCCTCTCACTCATTTGATATAAGAGAAAAGGAGAGCCAAATGGTCACCTTTTTATATTAAGAGAGAAAAAAGAGAAAAGTGGTTCGTCTATGGGTATACTAATAAAATCATAATATTTAACTTTCCATATATGGAAACAAGCCTATTTTTTAGAAAAAATTGCAGATATTCGTGAAGCTTATCCATCTTGTTGGGTTCGCTGAATATGTTTTAATTTGGTTTTTCTCTTTCTGAAGTTGCACCATCCGTGACAAGATCATCCCGCATGCTATATCGTGGTTCACTAAAAGATGCCCAAGTTGAATATTATACTTTTTAGAGTGCCGGCTGGTGAAGGACAACACAAGTTTAAGAAGCTGCAACGGTAAGGTGTGGATGGATGCCTTGTTATATATTAGCTTTTTTAGATATAGATAATTGAATTGAAAGTTTAAGAGAACTTTGAAAGACTGAAACAAGATGCATGCTTAATTATGCAACCATAGGGTTTTTGGATTTGACCATGCCAGTCCAAAATCTCTCTTGTTGCATACTCCATGTAATAGCTTTAGGAATATATGTTGCATCGCCTTCGATAATTGAACTTCAAAGTTGTACGCTCTCAGTTGAAGAGAATATATTAAATAATATTGCCCCACTGCTAGGGGTGCCAACGGGTCCGAATAGTATACTACTCGGAATCGGTAACTTTAATCAGACCCTAAATTGATGGACCCGGAACCGGACTCACAAAAATCCATTATATTTCTCGATAATCTATTTTTATATTTGTTATATTAGCTTGAGTCTAATTATTTTTCATATAAAATTATTATTATACCTATACTAGAGATTAAATTAAAGAAAATAAAGAATTAACGAAAAAAAATTAAGCGAAATTATACAAAATCTTTTTATTTTAAGTAAAAAAATAACATATAAAAGAGAAATATTCGGGTACCCGACGGGTAATATCCGTTAGGACCCGAAAACTTGTCGGTTCCTAACGGGTTTACTCGCCGGGTAGTGATTTTGCTAACAGGTTTAGTCTTAGTACCCGGAACCGGGCCCGACACATTAGGATCCTGTTCGGTTCCGGGTAATCGGGTACCCATTGGCAGCCCTACAGTGACACTTCCCATATGCTTACCTGAGGAGTTCACCGCCATTGCAGCCACCGCCACTTTCCCACCGATAAATGCCGCATCCACATTGACGGTTCCATATCGGAACTTCACTCCTGTTAATGGTTAATGCTGACAGTTGAGCAGTAACTAAGGGGGGTGATACAATCACCGCCATTAAATCCCGCAATCACTACCATTTGGCAATTCAACCGTCCAAGAAGCGTTCTCAACAATGGATGAAAATGGGGCCTATGGATTATTAGACGCGGGATTTTCGTCGGGAGTAAAAATCGGTAAACCTACCATTTTCCTGTAACTAAGCCGACTAACCAAACTCCCAAAGGTGGAGTTGGAAACTCTATCTGATCATTTTTGTAAATTTAGATATGGTGGAGGGTTGACAAAAAGATGTGAACCACCATCTAGCATTGTGAATCTACTCAAACTACTCATTCAATCTTTTAAGAAATATTTAGTAGCCAAGTGCTAAATAATCATATTTCTTGTTTGATCGTATATATATAGAAAACTCGCTACAAACCAACTTGTTTGGAAACGATTTAGTAAAATGAAATAAAATTCATTCATCTGTTGAGGACAATAGTCAGAAATATAATAACACGAAAAAATCCCATTTTGGCACCATCATCATTGAAAATCTCAGAGATTGAAGTAGAACTTAATAACATCTGCATTTTATGGTATATCAAGCTAACTACGCGATTACAACATTTTTTTGATCGAAACTGCGCGATTACAACATGCATAAAGACATTTAATTAGTCGGTATATATATCTCTAATGTAGCTACACATATACCCGGAATGACGAAAAGCACAGATGCCAACAACAAACAAAATCACTTTTCCAGTACCTTTTGCATCTCTGCTGAACAAGAGTCCTTTGAGGTAGTAACTAATAACTCCGGTATGGTGGTGCTTCCTTTTCTTTCTTATCTAACCTATATTCCATGCAGTCCAAATTAAGAACCAAAGTGCTCCCAACGAGCAGCAGACTCCGAAGAATACATGGAGTACATAGAACATCAAATGCGCTTCGGTATCGAAAAATGGCACCATAGACTGTAATGCGACCAAGTAACCAAAGGCGATGCATCCGATCGAGATGCACATCAACACAACAAGAATTCGAACTTGGGCGATCGATGTTTCCTTCAGAAACCCGCATATGACCAACAACATTATAAGCAGAGACATAGCAAACCCAACTCCGTTAGTAGCCATGTAAATCTTGTAGCTGGGTGGGTCTGTATAAGCCATTATAGGCTGCCCAGCATAGCGTATTATATAAGGGAAAAACATTGAAATACTTCTATCACGATCGGTGCTATTATTTGGTAGGATGGAAATAACACCCTTGTACCACACATGGTATACAGAATGAAACACCAAATCTTCAAAAACTAAACCATCCTTGTATGCGGCTGCAAAAGGTAATCAAAGGAATAGCAAACGCAAAAGGATAACTACGTACATGAGTATATTGACTATATCCGCTTCGAAAGTATTTGGTGTAATCAGAGGTGGTGACGAACATTCGATCAAGATAATAAATGAAAGTAACGGGATCAGTTTCGGAGCTAACTTTAGAATCTTCTTGCCATAACCCCCTGGTGGGTTCATTGCCGCTTGAAAGGCTTCCAATGTTTCCACCACCATTAACGCATTCACCCTCTCTCTCTGCGAATTCTGATCATTATTATTAGGCACAGCTCCATTCTTATGCTTCTTGTCGTTTCCAAGGTACTCAAGAAACCTGTTTCTAGATTTTCCCTATCAACTGGTGATAAAGTTTTCAACGCATCCTCAACTTCATTTACTTAAGTGGTTATATTGCTGCTCTCAAGGAAATACTGTATCATATGCAAATACAATTACGTACATTACTAGGTTAATTTTAAGATGCATGCACTGTATATATTAAACAGAAATGTCAATGAAATTTTCCGATAGAAAAAAACAACAGAAGAAACGACCAAATCTCATTGAAATCTTTTTAATAAGCAAAATTCAATGTACCTCAGTTTTTCCTGTTTCGGCAGCAAGTTGTAAGACTGTTTTGCCATTATTATCCTTGGAGTTGATAATAATTTTTTGGTCCAGATCCCGTGCAAACAAAAACTTGTCTACCAACAACTCGAGCGTCTCGATATTACTGCTACTTTTAACACAGAAGTGAAGTATGGATTCACCATTTTGACAATTCTTCAGTTGAACCAAATCGGGTCTTTTTTCCATCAGTGCCTCCATGATCTCAACTCGATCATTCATAGCTGCTAAGTGGAGAGGTGTTCTTCCATCATTATCTTGAATTATACAAGCAGTAGACCACGCCTTGAGCAGAAGTTTCACCATCTGAAGATTTGCTTTCGCTGAAGCAAGGTGAAGTGGAGTCCATCCCCGGTTGTCTTGTTTTGATGCAAGATCAGGTTTCAGAGACAGAATATTTTTTGCAAATTCGATGTCACCGGACATTACTGCTTTGTGTAATGGAGTTCTACAGAAAATTGATGATACCGTATCTAGATTATCAAGACTAGAGTCTCTAAAGATGTTTCGGCAGTGTTCACCAACTCTCTGTGACATCTGATCTAGGAGCCTCACCATCTTGCTCCCTTATTATTTTCTCTCTGGTTAAACTGTACTTATGCACTTATAGATGTTTAGGAGGAGTACATTATATAGTACTTAAAATATAAGTGGCCATTTTCCTAATCATCTTATTGACAATCACCAAACATATTATAAATCTTTTTGTAACAACATGCATTTAATTAGTAACTAGATGGTAACCCGTGGTACGCAACGGGTACGGATTCAGTTTTTAAGTTTGAGAATTTTGATCGAGAAATGACTTGGGTGAAGATAGTGTTAGAATATTGTGTCCGTGTCTAGATAAATAGAAGTCAAATGACCGGGAAAAGAAGATTGTGCAGTGTACGTGATTCAAAGATTGCAAGACTAAAATAATGCATGTAATCTTTTAGATTTTTAAATAAATATATTATTTTATTAATTAGGAACATATTTTCATCCTCCCAACTCTATAAATAGTATAATTGTAATTGTAGTTTAATTAATTTCGGTATGTGTTGCACCTTTCGGGGTTTCTCAGAGGATATATAAACGTTAGTGCGGAACCATTTTAATTCTCATGTCTCTCTATTTATATTTGGTTCATTTTGTTTAATAAATGATCCATCTCGATTATATCCATAATTTATTAGATAGCATGGTGTTACTTGATTAAAAATATTGTGCTCGATTGCTAGCAGATTCATGCATATGATCAAGATAGCTAGAGCAATGGGGTCGGAGCCAAATCTAGTGACATTTTGTCAAGGCTCCCTCCGTGAAGGTGAGGCAACAGTTAAAGCGAGTAGTACAATCGCTGATCAGTCTTTCTTCAAGTTGAATACCAATAATGTATGTTAATTATTGGTTTACCTCTTTTAAGGATCCAACTGTGCCACAAAACAAATTATTTTTGTCAACTAGATTTGGTCCAATTGGGTGATACTTGTCTCATTTTAATACTGATATATATTGTTTGTTTCAATTAATGGTTGCTTCGTTCTGTAATGAATCTGAAAAAGACTTCGATAATCAAATAAATTCTAAATTACAGATAACAGATTAATGAATTTTAGTGAAATTTTCACTTAACGTATTCCCACTTTTTTGTTTTTCATAGTCTTAATCTTGTACCTTGTAAGAGCAAGTCCTATGTGCTATATAGTACTCCCGCCGTGAATTCCAATGCGGGATTTTCAAAAAAAAATGCCCAAGGATATTAAAATGAAAAATTATGAAAGTAATCGGCATTTGTCGAACCCACTGTGCAATAAGTAAGAAAATAATGGTAACCAGGCATACAGGAGTAACAGTATGTAGCAGAGGATTATCGTGATGTGACCATAATCCACTAAATAGTGACAGAAATAAGCAATACAGTCTGAGGGTTACACATTTTAGCGCCATTTTTTTTACTGAGCCTAACCTGCAATGAATTTGAATATAATTTTTGGGTGACATGCTCTTCTTATAACTTACTACATTCCAACCAAAAATTAGAGCATTCTAAGATGTATAAAACCGCTATCTATGATTTTGAATATCAGTTGTTGAAGATTAAAGTTGAAATTTAAATTTCGTATTTCGGAACACTCTCCTTTCTGATAGGAATGTAGAGTTTTATACGAGGAACATGTCACCAAAACCTTAGCTTCAAATTCATCGTCCTTCAGATTTTTTTAAAAAAATAACTCTAAAATGTGAAGGTTATGTCATTAAAACCATGTCAACGGACACTATCCCATATGTATATATCAATTAATTTCCTATTATTTGTACCCTGAGTAAAATTGCGGTATATTCTGCCGGATTGTTACTTGAACCACCATTTGACCCTCATTCCGACGACCAACTCAGTATTCAAGCTAACCGAGTCTGCTAGTTAGTTAGCGGTCAAAGTCCACTACTGGTGAACGGTCGGTCCACTACTGGTCAACGGTCAAAGTCAGTCGTCGGTCAATGGTCATGTGGTATGAGATTAGAGTGTTTCTATGGTATATGAGATTAGAGTGTTTCTATGACTCCACGTCCTTGGGGAGGGTACTGTGTCTGGTATGTCGATTGAAGTTGCAGTGTAAACTTCCGTCAAGAACGAGTTTGGTATTTTAGACCTTGATGTTCCATTGGCAGCAGTAGGTTTTGTCAGTTCAACCTCTAGTGTACACGCTAATCTTGGGGTATTGGCCGTCATAACTCTTTGAGACTTTAGGAACATAACATGGCAATGCTAGTTATAGTAAATGCAGGCCAAATGGCGGAATACCAGGGCTTTCTCAGTAGTATGTGGGAATATATTTTTTCTTACTTCTTACCATTATCTGATACATAATATTTTTGTGGTTGAAAGTTAGAGGCAACTTGTGTTGTCCCCGCCTAGCCAGGATTGGGGCATGTTAATTACCCGTAAGCTATCAAGAGAACAAGTTTTTGGAGCTCCCTAAGGAGATACACAAGTTAACCACATCATGTGAACAGACATAAACTCCACGGCTCGTGTCAGGGTTGTAACCTCTCTGTCTATCTAGAGGAAAAGATAAGCCAAACCTTGACTGTTGAGCGATATGCCATTAAAATCCTGCTGACGCATTGAAATTGCGTTATTTCACCTGTTGAGAAATCAAGAACATATTATTGTGAAAGAGAAAAAAGTAGGGGAGTGAAAGGCTTAACAAGTTTGTGAAGGAACCGATGAAAGGAACCAAAATGGGAGAACGAAAAGTTATATATCCTTGATCTCCTTGACAAGAACACTATATATGATATGATGTAGTCATGCATACCATCACTTAGTCGACATATTATTCATCTTCGTGCTATAATGATGTGACGCTAACCATTTAATGTCACCAATATTTGTCCTGATGTGGTTGAAGACTAAGCATGAGATGCCAATCAAAAAACAGAAGAAGATACCAATCTAAGAAATATGGATAAAAAAGATAGCTAGCACAACACTTCCATGAGGTTGGACACTGTCCCATCACAATAACAAGGAAGTGAAGCATCATATCCCCAGTTTTGGCTAAGTACAATACTATAGAAGTACCAACACTTCCAACAGGCAACAGCAGGACTCAGATATATCTACAGTTATCATAAACTCCGTGATGTCTATGAGGGCGAGGGATATAAAAGAAAAAGGTAAGTGCTGTGACTAATCTAAATAGATTCTCCGTATTTACGTTGTGCGAATACCAATCTCTGGTAGTTGCAAGTTTAATTTCAGGTCAAAAATATTGTGACAGAATCCCAACAACCTATACACAAAAGCAAAACCCTCGAAATTGTGACGGCTTTGATTCTTTATTTCCTAAGAACCATGTCACGATCAGTGAGAGATGCATCATAATTTTTTTTGAAAAAGGCAAGATTGAAATAAAAAAGAAAAAGAGTGCTAAGATAGCACCCTCCAAAGAAACAAGATGAGATGCATCATAATGTTTGGACATGGATCTCCTCCACAAAGCTCAGGAGCTACAGAAACATAATTGCAGTCCAATGCACCTCTGAGATAACATTCCAAGTTTTAAGGAGAGGAATATATTTTTGTGCCTAGTAAATCCTAGTCCACAACTCTGGAGACCTAACAAATGTTTTGCTCGAGTTGGGAATAAATTTCCATGTACTCTATGGGAACCATATAAATGTAAAATGCAAGAAAATTATACGTACCTTTTCAAATACATTGTATGATTTGTGAACATGTTAACTCCTCTAAAGCTTAAAGGAACCTTCTGGAGTTCCACAGCTAGCGAACTTTATCGACGAGACGCTCTTCCCTGGGGCACACCTTAAACAAGCTTCGATCTTCTTGAAGTAACATCGGCAAAAAAAATTCAATAGTTCTCTCAACAAAAGATGTCCCGTTTGAACCACCCCACATTCATCAAAACTACCAGTAAATTTCCGGCTGGTTTCAGCCATTATTGAGGAACATGAAACATATATTAATAATGTTACATAGTCGATTCAATCTTTTTGGACAATCAATGCTATCAAGGAGTTCAACATGTGCTACCATCTCTGCGAGGTCCCTCCATAATTACTTTGCATATATTCTTGTCGCATCAACCAACAATACATTCCTACAGTTAGCAGAAGCACGAGAGTCTGGAGGCCAACGAGTTATGCTTTTGAAACAGTTATAGGCTATCATTGTGAGTGCTTCAAAAGCATTTACCCTGGACACTGTGAGCTAAGGATTCTTCACTCGGATTTCTCAAGTCGCTAACAAATAGGAAAAGTAAAAATGGTACAGAAGCCTAAGGAATGAGACATGAACAACAGTTATGGCAGAGCTAGTGTTGGTCTACTGAATAAAGCTTAGATATCTATCGATGCTATTGTGAACAGACTCAGACATCCCCAGAAACTCATGCCAAGAAATGGTACAACTTGAAACCTAACTGAATCAGAGTTGAGGAAAGGGAAAATTGATACAACTGGAAGTAGGCATTAAGTATGTGGATAATTACAATTTATGTGCAAAATCACCAATTAGGATGAAGATGTCAAAATCCTTGATGCCAATTGTTCTTAATCCTGGCTGTAGCCTGCAACTGCAAGGTACTTTGCTCATTGATCTTTCCAATAGAGATGGAAAAGTAGCATATTGACGACAAACATTGATGACAGAATGATTACATAAATCATTTTAGTTATCACTGAGAACTGTGCATAATTGACTCTCCTGTTCTTGTGAAATTTGTGATGGATAAAGACATACTTCAAAAGAGTTTATGCTTCCTCGATCCACACATGTATAGACAAAATAGTCATCACATTGTACATCACACGCATAGAAATATGGTCGTGTCACTAACGAAATGCACACTTAACAAATCAATAGAGCCTAACTAAAATAAAAAGCACTCCCATAAAGTTGGGACGACAATACAAAGACAGAATAGAAGTAATCTATGCATATATATACTACTCAGCAACACAAGTCAACAACATATAGGTTCATACAAATGTTACTTATTCAATTTCAAAATTAAACTCACAAGTCTATATAGAATGATATGAATATTACTTCAGAAGCTCAATGGAGATTACCAGTATATAAGTGTGTATGCAGTGATCTCATCCTTTTACAGCTGCTTCAATGGATCATTGTTTTTGTACCTTCTTCCCCTAAGGCCTTCAAAGAAACTAAGGTATTCTTGTGAGGCAATACTTGAACTACCGGTTTCTTCAAATCCACAAGCCATTTAGAGGTTGCGGCTTTTAGGTCGTAAAAGTTGAGATACTTATCCCAGAGGCATAAAACACCATCCCTCTTTGTAATGGCTAATAATTCGATATCATAAAGCCTAAACTCTTGACTCCAAATGAATGACTGATGTTCCTGTCCCTGATCTTTCATGTCATGATTGCCATTCTTCTTTTTGAGTAGCCAAACGTCATAACTTACGACTCCTTCGATAACTGAACAAATAGCAAAAAACAAAAAACCATCCACAACCCCTATTCTGTTACCTAAAGAATAACTCTCTGGAGGCGAAGGAGGTGTCAAAAGATTTTCAGAAAAGATTTCCTGAGACAAATCGAAGGTAATGATTTCGGATACATCCTTCTTCAGCTTCAGCCAACAAAGAGCTCCATTAGCAAAGATACCTTGTCTATGTTGCCAAGAACAATTGTTGATATGACAATCGAAGTTTCCAAGGTTTCTCCATCCAACCCCACTGCCTAAAGTATAAATGTGGACTTCCAGAAGACGGGTCATCTTCAACATAAACATTCCCACAACTTTGTACTCATTAGTCGAAGAAACATAACCAAATCCGCTCATGGAGACAATATACTGACCAATATAACAATTTATCTTGATATCTGGAAGCAAAACATATTCTTTGGTGATGGGGTTGCATATAAAATGAGGTCGTACTTTCAAAGATGTGCCTCCAGAAGAAAGACATATCAAGCCATTACATGAACCAACAATTTTAGTATAGCTAAACGGGGATGTTAAATTGATCCCATTAATTGAACCAACAATTCTATTTTCGATAAACGGGGAGGCTAAATTAATCCTTCTAATGCTTTCAATTGGTGTAGACTCATTATCTTGATTATATTCAAAATACTGAAAACTTTCATTACGAGTCAAAGCGAGAAACCCTAACTTACCAGAATCAGGATTTGAGAGATGACGATGGAAGTGCATCTTTGAGAACGATTGATGACGAACAAGATTTCTCCAGGTTTTGCTTACTAATTTGCATTCGAGAACTGATTCTATTGGTAAACCAGTTAGAATCTCTAATGCGATTTCCACGGGGAGAAACTTGAAATACTCCATGAATGAATGATAAAACACAGGAAGTGGAAGAAACAAGGATTATTATTCACAAAGAATGAATGGTTTAGAGAGATCTCGATCTAGGGTTTACAGGAAAACGGAGTGATGGAATTGGGGATTTCTTTTTGGTCTGGAAAGAGTAAAGCAGGGAGATGAATATAGAACCGAAAATTGTATTGTAAATAGTCCCACGCGCAGTAATTTCTTTTTACTCTTACTTCGTGTAGAAAAAAAAAAATTGTAGGATAGTCTGGGGTTAAAACGGGTGATTACATGGAGATATAGGTGCCTCTAATTAATGTTAGTGTGCCTTTATCATTTTCTGTTATGTCAACCGTCAACATTTGTTACTGACTGTAACTGTAACTGTTTTTCTGTTCCGTTCTGCTCTTTACAATCGGCTTGTGACCGACTGTTATGTGTCACAGCTTATGTCTGCTATAAGACAATGTACTCTTCTTTGTTTAGGGTTTATCAAGATTTACTTTCCTCTTTCCTCAATACTTCTATGTGGTATCAGAGCCGAAGAGCCTGATTTCCAATTTTATTTGCTTCCGCCATTAAATCAGTAACATTTTTTGAATTTTCTTTCTTTGTTTTGTAATGAAATTCGATTAATCTTAATACATTTCTCTCGTATCGTTCCTTTGAAACTCCGGGATCATAATTTCCTAACTTGGAAAGCTTTACTTTTACCTTTATTCAAAAAGTTTAATGTTCTATGATTCATAAATGGATCTTATCTTTGTCCTCTCGAGTACGTCTATGCTACTCGAAATGCAGAACCTAAGGAAACTATCAATCCGGAGTATACTTACTGAAATGAAGAGGATCAAATTTGATACTTTGGATACAATCAACAATATCAGAAAGTTTGATTTCTTATGTTGTTGGACCAACAACATCCTATGATCTATGGAAATCCATTGAGGAAAGATTTGTTCATGTTTCTTCAACTCATGATGGAACCATCTTCTTTAAAACAAGGTAATACTTCAATTGTTAACTATTTGAATGAAATAAAGAAGATCTCAGATTCACTTTTTGTTGTTGGATCTAAAATTGGAGATAGTGAAATGATGGTTTATGTTCTTAATGGTCTCAATTCTGCTTTCGACTATTTATTTAGTTCCATTAGAGTTAGAAATCCACCTGTTATGATTGGAGAGCTTCACAATCTATTAATGAGTGAAGAAATTATATTGAAAGATAGATCCAAAATTGTTATTCAAACTGATGAATCTAAAACCTTTATTTCTTTTAGACCTTACAAATCATATTGTGCTCCAAGATTCACTAATACTTTCCACCTAAATTCATTTGGATATTCAGAAAAGCTCCACCATACGAAAGACCACCATCATCTTAATCTTTTCTTTATCGAACTTCTCCTAAACTTTCACTACCCTCCACTTAATCTGCTTCATCTTTTCCTATAAGAAATCCTTTTTCACAAGTTAGACCAATGATGTCACAAGCTCAACTCTCCCTGCCAGATACGTTTCAAGAATAGTCATTCAGCTATTGAATGCAATCACATAATGAATTTTTGCATATCAAGGTAGGTCAATTCCATAGGATTTGCATGCTATGATGGATACTGATGATATTCTTGGTGGGAATCCTTGGTATGCTGATAGTGGAGCCACAAATCATATTACTTCAGATTCTTCTGATCTCATTGAGTTTCAATCCTACAATGGTAATGAACAGTTTTCCACAGCTAATGGTGAATGTATGCCGATATCTGACATAAGTACTTCTACAAAAATTTATTTAAAAATAAAGTTGTTTTACCAACTATATTACATGTGCCTACTGCTTTTCATAAACTTCATTCAGTTCACAAATTTACTAAGGCAAATATATGTAGTATAACTTTTGAGTATGATAAATTTATATTAAGGATCTCCAGTCTGGGAGTAGTATTTTCCAGGGATAGAGTAAGAATGGTATTTATCCAAAGCATTTGTCAGATACTTCTCGTGCTCTGATAGTTCATATGCTGCTTCTCCTACTGTTCTTGCAGATTTTCAAGTTTTCGATGCTACTCTTCACAAAAGACTTGGATACCCCTGTTTTCAGTTTTTACAAAGAGTATGTCATAGGTTTGTTGTTAACATTTCGAAACATCCTACTTTGTGCAATGATTGTCTTTAGGCATATCACATAAGCTGCTATTTGAGACTTATTTTTCTGTGTCAAATAAACCACAAAAACTATTATATATAGATTTATGGGGTCCAAGTCACATATCATCTAATGGTGGATACAAGTACAATATTGTAACATCATTGATGGTTACAACAAATATTGTTGGGTTTCCCATTAATAAGAAAATCAAACTTTTCTTCAGTCTTTATTGATTTTGCTACAAAAGTCCAGAATTTTTTTGAAATGAGCATTGAGATAATTAGAACTGATGGAGGTAGGGAGTTCATAGATACAAAATTTTACTCTTTTCTTACTTCTAGTTGTATTCAACATCAATATAGTTGTCCACATACCCTTGAGCAGAATGGGGTGGTTGAGTCTAAAAATAAACACCTAGTGAGAGCGGGCAGAACTCTATTACTTCAAGCAAATTTAGCTGACTCTTTCTGGGTTGATGTTTTGCGATAGCAAATTATATTATAAACAGACAACCAACTGCAAATTTGTCATTCATTTCTCCATATGAAGCTCTTTATGGTTCTTTTCCTAATTACAATATATTCTGAGTGTTTGGGTCTTCTTGTTATTCTTGGTTAACGCCATATTTCAATCTAAACTAGAACCTGGAAGCAAATTATGTATTTTTCTTGGTTACTCTCAATCTCATAAAAGATACAGATGTTTTGATCCTAAGACTAAAAGAGTTTATTTGTCCAGACATGTCAAGTAATTTGATGAAGCACATTTTCCTGCACTTGTCTGCAAGCTTTTTGATATGTCAAATTTTTTTTTAGGAAAGTTTACTTCAATACTCCACCTACATGTCAAGATACTCAACAACAAACTCATCAGCAACAGACATGTCTTCACCAATATATTCTTATACAAGCAACACATTATCATTAAAAATTGTAACTTCCTCAGATGTCTCTTCTGGTGTTGTTTCATATTCCATCCGCAACATGTTACCAAAATCAAAACATGGAATTTTCTAACCTAAAGTGTATTTTGTAATTAAATATCCTTTATGAGTTATTTTCCTTACTAACATCACTCCACCAGTACCGACATCTTATGCTCAAGATATCAAAGATCCTAAATGGGATTCTACCAATGAAGAATGAGTTTACAGCTTACAAAGATGCTGGTACGTGGTCTTTAGTTCCACCTGATCCATATTATAATCTAGATGGCTGTAAATGGGTTTTTAAAGTAAAACACAACCATGCATGCTTAGTTAAGAGATTCAAAGTAAGAATTATTGCTAAGGGTTGTCACCAATAGGACGGCATTGACTATGGTGAAACTTTCAGTCCTCTAACAAAGACAACAACAATAAGATTTGTACTTTATTTATATGTTCATCATGTCTGGACAGTCAAACAACTAGACATTAATGATTCTTTCCTATATGGTGATCTTCAAGAAACTGTTTACAAGACTCAACCACCTGGTTTTCAATATAAGGACCATCCAGATTATGTATGTAAGCTTCATAAGTCGATTTATTGACTGAACCAATCTCCTAGAGCCTGGTATGAGAAACTCATGGATACTCTGCTTTTTATTGGATTTAATACATCTCTTGTTGATACATCACTTTTTATTCACAAATCAGGATCTCAAATAATTATAGTTCTCATTTATGTGGATGATATATTAATCACTGGATCATCTTGTACTTTCGTTGATGAAGTAATAGCTCATTTAGGAACAATTTTTCCTATCAAGGATCTTGGTCCATTTTTCTAATTCTTAGGTCTTGAGATAAAGACAAATAATTCTACCATGCATCTATCTTAGTATAAGTATATCCTTGATCTTCTCAAAAAGACCAATATGATAGGAGTAAGACCTTGTTCTACACAAGCCATTGCAGATTGAAAACTGAATGCTACAGATGAAGAGTTATTAGTTGATGTTACTGAACACAGATTTCTTGTAGGAGCGTCACAGTTTATTACCTAGATTAGGCCAGAAATATATTATTCTGTTAATCAAGTTTCTCAACACATGAGTAATCCTTCTACAACTCATTTGATTGCATCCAAAAGGGTACTTAGATATCTTAAAGGTACGATTGATTTTGGTATTGTTCTCCAAAAGGGTTTGCGAGCACTCTCATCCTATTCTGATTCTAACTATACTGGAAATACAGATAATAGGAGATGCACTAGTGGTTATTGTGTGGTCTTCTAAAAACCAAACTAAAATAGAATAGATCGAGGTCATTAGCTCAAATTGCTGCTGAAGTTCTTTGGGTTTGTCAGCTTCTTAAAGATTTGGGTGTCTTTCTCTTTACCACTCCTTCTCTCGGTTGTCACAACAAAGGTGATACTACATTAATCTCTAATCCCATTTTACATAGCAGGATGAAACATGTTGCTACTGATTTCCACTTTATCAGAGGGATCCTTTAGTCCAAGAAATTGCAGGTATTTTATGTTTTCACTCATCACCAGGTAACTAATGTTTTTCATTAAGAGTGTGTTTGGTGCCGGTGGAGTGGAGTCATGAGAGGTGGTTGGAGGAGGTGGTTCATATTACCCTTGTTTGGCATAACTTTTTTTTCGGGTGCAATTGATTTTCTTGTCAACTTTTTTTCCTTCCATTAGTGGAAAAATAAGTCGACACCCTAACCCCTACGATTTCCAACTCCTCCCTTTTTTTTTTCCATATTTCTCTCCTTCTTCCCCATTTTTTCCTCTTTCATTTCATGTTCAGCCGCAGAGACAAAAGATTTCAGGATTAATCTGGGTAAATCACATTATTTTCCCATGTATTCACCATGGATATTATTGTTAAATATTTGTTCTTGATCCTTTCATGTACTCCTTTTAATCATCTTTTGATTGATATACCAAACCCTTGGTTTTTTCATAAGCAAATAAGTTTGTGTTTGTAAATATAATCTTGGGGAACAAAAGTTTTCATGATCAAATGGTAATTTTCTTATTTCTGTATCAATACGGTACAATAATGAACCCTAAGCTACTTTTTTTCCCTTTTAATTTCCTGATTTCGTATGTACTAACCGAATTGAGAAAACCAATTTTGTTTATCATAAAATATCAGCACAAACGAATCCTGATATCAAATGATTCACACTATCAGAAAGAGATTTGATTCTTATTATCTCTTGTGATGAAATAACCTTACTTCTAGTAAGAACTATGTTTCAACCTTTTGGATGCTCTTTTGATGCCAAACAACAAATATTGTACCAGAGGCAGTTGAATTTCTAGGTAGTTGGATTTATAGTTTGTTTTAACTACCTATAAATTAAACTCACTGGTGCCAAGCGAACCCTAAGGGATTATCTGTTCCAAGGTTTGATTTTTTCAAATACAAACGGAGTGTTCTTGATCACTCACATCACAGTTTGAGAGGGGGGGTAGTAAAGTATAAATATCATAACCTACAAATCAAAAAATTATTTTTCTTTGAATTTTACCTATAATTTAATGTACACCTAATATTCCATACTGATAACAAATTAAGTAATTGATAGCCATTCAAGATGCATTTAAAATGAATTACTTACTAAACCATGTTTAAGTTGAAAATGACATACTTGCTATTTACTTTTTCCTTTAGTTTACTTTTTTTTTCTTCTTTTAATACGAGTTGTTGTTCTTTACTTTACCCTTAATAATTATTAACTAAAACCTAAAGACTTATAAAATAACTTATTATTACTAGTAGATAAAAAAAAAATGATAAAAAATAACTGGTCAATTGAGTTGCATATGTTATAGCTTGTTGTTTTCTTTACCCTTAATAATTATTTTTTTGAAAGTCTCGTTCTATCACTCTATCATAAAAGATAATGAAAAAGAGTAAATTGAATGAAAATTTGTTAGGTTCATTATATGTGTATTTCACGTCCAAATCAAGTATCCATCTACCTTCTGTCTTCATCCTCATGATTGAAAACAAGCATCCAACAGACAAAAAATGCAGAAGGGGGTCAATTAGCTCAAGGAGCAGCAAGTGCGGGATCTGCAACAGGTGCTGGAGCTTCAGGATTATTGCGCCTGTGGGTCCTTATAATTTCAATGTATTGGTTTACAAACTTAGATAGCCGAGGCAGCACCTTATGAAGTTGGTGTTTGTTTCCACCTTTCGAAGCAGCACATTCATCAACGAAACGAGAGACTCCTGACCGAGCGAGTCAGCTATGGTGATGGGAATACCAAAGTCGGTGGGAAAATGAGAACATAGACCAATAAAAGTGAGAATCATTGCAGCCTTATCACCATCCATCTATTCATAAGAACAATCTTTAAATACATCACTGAGTTGTTGGTTGATGTTGGTCAACCTTTGGTCCATTTCTCTCAGAACCTGGCCAACAATTCCCTTCCTAGCCCTCCCATGCCTGTCCCTCCCTTGCTCTTCCATGTCTATTTGATTCAAGGGATATAAAGAACAGAAGTAACAATGGGTGTTGCTATACGATAGTATTAAAATCGCCGCTCGCCGCTTTTTTTGAATCTAAATGAAATAAGAAACCTCCCTTAATAATTATTAACTAAAACCTTAAGATTTATAAAATAACTTATTATTACTAGATAAACCAAAATATTGATAAAAAAACTAGTCAAATAAGTTACATATGTTATAGCTTCTTCTAATTTATGAACTCGAACTAAAATATTAATGAAACAACTAATCATAGATTCAAAGTATTAACAGAGATTAATAATTAACAATTAATCATTGAATAAGAAAACGAGAGAGAGAGAGATGAGGAGGAGGAGGATAAAATATTAATTAAATAACAAGAATTCTTCTAAGATTGATTGAGATGGAGAGAAAAACTCTTAATTTAGGGCTCGGTGATCCCAAAAACGAATTAAAAACCCTAACTTTCCGACAAAACCTCTATGAGATCCTGACAACAGACAGAAAACACAGCCTTTACCTAAAATAAATTGGACTATTACGCCAATCCTTCGGTGGATTATTTTAGGAAATCTATTAGGTAACCTAGTTTTCCTTCTATTGTAAAAGATTTCTAGGCGCCGGATTGTTACGCCAACTAACATTATTATAGGGACGGACGCCTTATCTTTTCTCTTTTTTTTTAGCATCCTAATTGTGCTTAGTAGTGTCTTCCATTTCCATAAATATCTTTCATTAGTTATAAACATTATAAACCCGAGACTATTTTTAATTTACTTAATTTCATTAAAACACCATCTTTCCGAGTCGAATATTAAATTACAAATGAATTAAATATATCGATATTAATTTTAAAATGATAAAACATGGTGGACTTTATATCCAGATTCTAGAAATTTTGAAAGATCTAGAATGTTTGCCATCTTATCAACACTTATTAAAACACATATCAAGAATACAAACGAAGCTCGGCTAACTTAGCCTAGATGACCGAGATTTATCCTAATAAAATATAAATCTGTGGATATAATCGTTTATAATATCCAATGGTTGTGATTGGGATTAGGAATGCATCTGACGGATAAAATTTACCAGGTTACTAATGTTTCATTAATTCTTCATAACAAATGTTTTATTAATATGCCATGATAAATGTCAAATTAAAAATGATAATAGATAAGTTATTCTATTAATGATGATAGTAAATATATATTTTTTAACTAATACTTAGTGTGGTATTGTTGTGAGTTTTACAAAAGTGTTTTTATTGATGTACGTTGTTATGTTGAGCTATGTAAAAAAGTAATTGAACGTTTGCAAAATACAAACTAAAGCTAAAAGTGATTTAAATCGCGATCAAATTTTTTTTGAAAAAAAATATTAGGTTCATCTATTGTTGTTGTAGCAAAGGATAAAAAAAAAACATATCTCTGGAAATTGTTTTATTCTATTTCACTATATGTAATAATAATTAATTCTTTTTACTATTATATTTATATGTAATATTAAATTTACTAAGAACGGACAGGAGTTAAATCAGTGAATATCTTTTTTCTCTTTTTGGACTTAATCTTTCATGTTTTCTTTACACAATTTCTAAAAGATAACGATCAAAAAAAAAATTTCTCTATAGGGTGATCCATTTAAAGTCTTGTTTCTTCATTCTTTGAGTTAGAACTATAGTTTCTTTAGGTTTCTTTTTTAGTTGGATTTTTCTTCACCTCTTTTTATTTTCTCTAGTCTCTCTTCTTTACTTGGTTTTCCTTATTTTTTTCTTATGGATTGCTAAATCTTGCGGGGCCTCATATATTCATCAAATCATGGGGGTATTCATTTTTGGACTCCAGTCTCAATTATTCTCCTTGTTCTTATGAACTCGAGATCAATGAGACAAGTATCGTTAACACAGTATGAAGCAGTATTACCAGACACTTTCTCAAGGATGGATTGTTACAATATGTACAAGTATTAATTTATATATCACGTGTATGATTTAAACGAAAACTTCAAGGTTCGTGTTTCGATTCAGCAACTATTCGGAGATCCAGATTTTTCAAAATTCAACACTTCAAACTTTCCCTCTTTGAAGACACGTAACTGTTGGAAACCAATTTTCAAGCAGAAACTCACTCCGTTCAAATTTAATTCTCGAATTACTAAACAATATTCCATTCATATAAGAATATTTTCACAGCTTATTTAGGGGAACAAGATTATCCGATTATAACTACTTATAGTTATAATAGTTGTACATATTTTGGTGAAGAATTGCATCAAGGTTTATCTTCAAACCTTATCTCTAAAATTCAAAGGAAAATGGATTCTTCATCAAATTCTCAAATCTCAAAAATCACTGGGAAAATGCAAAGTATTCATATTCGTGATATTGGTGCTAGAAACTTAAGAAGTGTTGTTGGTACCAAGTATGCTATTACCGAAGCTTCAGATGAATGGGGTATTACTTTGATTGGAAATTTTTTCACAAAAGATCATGTTGAGATGGAAAGAAAATGGGTTATCATACTGTGGAATCGATTCAGAGTCAATGATGTACGTGTTATTGATAGCTATGAAATTTTTCTTATTCAAGTTTTTGACTATGGAAGCAATGAATGACATTCTTAAAAAAGGTAAATGGAATGTTAATAAAATTCACCTAAACTTACAAAAATATGGTGCTTCTATTCCAGCCAAAAATATTTTACAAGAACATCACTCTATTGAAGTTGTGAGGGAAGCCATTGAAGAGTTAGGTGAGAAAATCTCTACAGACCCTGAAGATTGCATATAAACCACTTCTCAAACACTCTTGAGGATGGTGGAACACTGATATGTATTAGCGTAGTTGTTTATTTTACTAGTGGATTTACTTGGATCAAATTTCATTCGACCAACATTTGGAACCAACATCATTGCTAGAATCAAAATTGATCTATATAAACCACTTCTCAGAGGAGGATGGTGGAACACTGCTGCTAGTGGATTTACTTGGATCAAATTTCATTCGAAGAGGAAACCCCATAATCTTTGTCCTACTGTTATGTCATTGTTCTCAATGAAGAAGAATGTCCCAATGTATTCCATGACTTGATGATTAAAAGTTGAACAATAAATAAACTATCTTCATGAACTCGCAACTGCTGATGAAGTAGACATTTGTGATGATATTGATCTTCTGTTGGAGAGAATCTATGAAGTTAGTCATAAGAAAATGGAGGAAGAGGCTAAAGAATAAGATCAGAATGAGTAGGGATAATTAATAAATAATAAAATATCTAGAACAGGGGACTCCAATGAAGATATCGTGGAAATTAATACTGGTAAACTTCAAACCTCAATTGTAAATGATGATATGGAACATGATCTCATCGAAGAAGGAGATACGGGAGCAGGAGAGAAACCCCATGAGATGAATGAGGCTTCAAACAATCTGGTAAACCATTCTACACTTGTTCTCTTAAATTCTTACATCCATTTACATTCTGTATATTTTTCTTCCATTCACAACTATAATAATAACTTTAGTATCAAGTTGAAGTTCCACCATTTTTTCTTCAATGAAAATCATCAGTTGGAATTGTGATGGCTTCCTGGGGAAATATACTAGAACTTACTTCACTTAAATAATATTCACTCTCCTGATTTATTTTTTGTGTGAGACCAAAATTAATGATGACAAAATTCTTAACCTCACAAGTTTTCTTAGAATTCCAAACAAATGCTTTGTTTCCTCTCTTGGTCAATATGGAGGAATTATTCTACTTTGGAAAGATGGCTTCTCTTTAGATGTGTTAAATTCCACTAGCAATATGTTTCATGCATTAGTTAAAAATGACCCTAGTAAAGGGGAATGGTTTCTTTCATGTGTTTACGGTACCTCTTGCAAAAATGACCAACCTAGTCAATGGGATTACATTAAGGATTTAATTTCCTCAGTTCATATTCCTTGGGTTCTCATATGAGATTTGAATATTACTATGAATGCTTCTGAAAGAAATACAAACACTGAACCTACTGATTCTGAAATTTTAGAATACATTAGAGATACTTACATGATATGGGTTATAATGGAAATCCTTTTACTTGGACTAGTAACATCCATGGCACTAGAAAAACTAAACTTAAACTTGATATAAATTTGTTAATACTAATTAGTTCCTTAAATACCCTGAAGCTAGACTCATTAATCTACCTCAAAAAGGTTTAGACCATGCTCATATTCTTCTATCCATGTATAATAACTATAGTAACCCAGGTGAATGTTGGAAATTTCGTAAAATGATGCTTGTAAAAATGAAATCATGAATGCTTGGAAAACTAATCTTTCAGGATCTGCAGCTTACCTCTTATCTGATATGCTTTTTAACACAAGATATTTTCTTTCTAAATGGAGTAAATCTACTTTTGGACATATTCAATCAAGAATTACTCAGCTTCAAAAATATCTTTCTCAATTGCAAGCTCAAGATATTCGGGGTAACAATACTGAAGAAGTTATGAAGTTGGAAAATAAATTGATAGCTTTAATTATATTCAAGCTAGCTCTAATATGCAAAAATCTAGAGACCATTTTTATAATGATATGCACAGGAATTCCAAATACTTCCACAAAAAAGCTAATCACAAAAGAATTAGGAATAAGATAGACTCTCTTCAAGCTCCAGATGGATCTTGGTACGAAGATGGATTCTTTTGATTTCTCATTTCAAAAATATTGGAACTACTTCTCAGCCAGCTGATTCTTCTCAGCTTCTTCAGTGCATTCCTTCATGTATATCAGACCAGAATAATGAAGATCTTATAAGAACTCCATATGATTATGAAATCCATAGAGCTCTTATGTCTATGGATCCTTAAACCTCTCTAGGACCTGATAGATTCGCACCAAATTTTTATCAAACTCAATGGAACCTTGTAGGAGATGATGTTTGTAAAATGGTTAAAGCTTTCTTCAACTCAGGAATTATTTGCTCAAGAAGATCAACAATACAAGAATTTATTTAATTCCAAAAATTAGTGGAGATCATAAACCAGAAGATTACAGGCCAATAGCTTTATGCAATACAACATATAAATTAATCTCAAAAATTATTTCTCTCAAACTCATAAAACATATGGTTGATATCATTTCTCTTATGCAATCAGCTTGTGTACTTAGGCGGTTGATCTCTGAAAACATATGTCTGGTTCAAGAATTGGTTAAAGACATGAAAAAAAAGAAGGGAAGAACATGCCATCTAGATCTAAAAATGGACATGTCTAAGGCTTTTGATAGGATGTGATGGGTTTTCCTAATTGAAATGCTAAGGAAATTTGGCTTTTGTGAGGATGAAATGGATTTTCTTAATTCAATTGATAAGGAAATTTGGATTTTGTGAGAATTTTTGTAATCTTGTGTTACAATGCATTAGTACAACTTCTGTGGAGATTATGATTATTGGATCTCCTTCCTATTCTTGCAAACAGTCAAGAGGAATCACATAAGGAGATCCCCTTTCTCAATGCTTATTCATTGTTGATATGGAAGCTTTCTCAAGACATTTGTATCACCATGAAAATAAAAAGCAAATCACATGTATGAAAATTTCTAGATCAACACGTAAAATAAATCATTATTGTTTGCAGATGATTGCCTTTTATTTTGCAAGGCAAATCAATATCAAACCAATAAATTGTTACAAGTTATTAAAGATTTCAGTGCATGTTCTGGTCAACTTATAAACTCTTATTAGTCAACAGTATATTTCAGTAAAAATACTAGTCCTACTTGTGGTCAACTCATTAGTCGTATTCTTCAAGTTAGGCAGCTTAGTATTACTGAGGAAAAATATATGGGTCTGCCTTTTTTTGTGGGAAAAAATAAAAAAAAATTATAATCTTATTGACAAAATGGAAAACAGAATGTCTAGATGGTGCACTATAAATATGTCTGAAGCAGGTTGGTTTGTAATAGTGATAAATATTACAAATGCAGTTCCGGTACATCACATGATTAGTTTCATGCTACCAGATGTTACTAATAACAAGATGAATTCTACTTAACAAAAATGTTGGAGCAAAAAAAAGACTAACAAAGGGAAGCTACCCATCTCTTGGAAAATGTCAGTAAACCAAAGGAAGAAGGAGGTCTTAGTTTCAGAGATCTCAAGTTATTTAATAGAGCATTACTTGCAAAATCTGCATGGAGACTATGCACAGATAATACTTCAATGTGTGCTCTTTCTCTTAAAGCAAAATACTTTCCAGATGTTATATTTTTTTTATCATAAAAGATAATTCTAATTCCACTTGGTCTTGGAGAAGCATCAGCTCAGAGCTTCCTTTCATCAAAAACTATAGTTGTTGGAGCATTGGTAATGGCCAAACTTTCTTAATATAGAGTTATAGATGGATTCCGTAGTTGTTAACACCTCCTACTCCAAAATCTGGTGTTCTTAATTACCAAGATGATACTCATGTTTATCAATTATTCTTAGACTCAGGAGGGTGGAAACATTCTCCCATTCTCTCTCTTTTGAAGCTCCGGTTGCAAGATTAATTCTTAATATTTCTATTCATAAACAATATCAAGACAAAATAGTCTGGACTTTAGAGAGAAATGGTATTTTCTCAGTCAAATATGCCTAAAACAAAATGTTTGAAGAACATAATGTGAATCTCCCAGTTGGGCAAAGAATGAAATCTATCTTCAAGAAGCTATGAAAGTTACCTATTTATTCTACAAAGGATTGCTCATTTTACCTGGAAACTCCTTAAAGACATTCTTCAAAACAGAAACAAGTCAATCTATGTTATTCAAAATGGTGATTATGGTTTCCCTTTCTGTTCTCAAACTTTGGAGACTTCATCTCACTATATTCTACACTGCATTCTCTTAAAGGAAGTCTGGTTTGTTGTTCTTGGTATTCAAATATACTCGATTGGTTTTGTAACTGGTTTGATATGATGATTTCTCACCAAACTGAAGAAAAACAACTTTGAAAAATAGCAATAATAGCTTGGTGCATTTGGTTTACAAGATGTGACAATGTTTTTAAGGGTTGGAAGATCACTCCAGATGCCATCATTCTTAAAAGCAAGAAAGAAATAGAGCTTTTAAAGAAAGAAAAAAAGACATTTTTGTATCTAAACTTCCTAAACAGAGAAGAACAAATTTGCATTGGAGTTCTCCTCCTATAGGCATTTATAAAATTAATGTAGATGGTTCTTTTAATTATTCTACTAAAACAGGAGGCATTGGACTAATAATGTGTGATTTTGCAGGTACACACAGGTGGTTCAAATGCATTTTCTTAGAGACAACGTCGAGTCCAAAACAGGCCAGTGTAAAGGTTATGGGAAGCAATTCAATTGGCATATGATATGAGGCTGGATAAGGTGGTCTTTGAACTGGACTCACAACCAGTGGCCGATGCAGTGAACAAAGAAGACTTCAACTCAGACTGGAGAATTCGTAATTTGATTTTGGACGTAAAAAGTATTTTTAAGAATAATTTTTTTTTGGCAGTATAGTTATGTGCCTAAACAAAAAAATAAGGTTGCAGATATCTCAGCAAAGCTAGCTAGAGTTTCTTGTTTAAGTAGTGTTTGAATTTTATCTATCTCTGAAGATATTTTACCTCAATTACAAGAGGATGTAAAAAAAATGTAATTTCTGACATTTAATCAATAAAATTTTCAGCAAAAAATGCAAAAAATGGTATAATATAAAATATAGTTTGAATACGAAAAATAATTATCTTTAAATAATGAATAGAAATTGGTGATATATAAATTTAGGAATAATTTTTGTCATCTACCAAAAAAAGGATACAAAAGAAAAATAAAATATGAAATTAATTGGGAGGACTATTTCTTTAACTTTTGAATCTTTTAGAAGCTCTCTCTCCCCAATTTTTAAAAGTTGATAGATTTTAGAAGTGTTTTGCATAAAAAAATTTTTTATAATATCTTTCTAGACACTAGGATGAAAAATATTGTTATAAATATGTTTTCAAAGTACTTTTCTTGAAAGAAAAAATACTACCAAACTCAGTTAGGTTGACTAACAATTATATAAAACGATTAATTGGGGTATATACAAAGTAATTGGGAGATAGTTTCATGTCGGCAATCAAAATCGGCATGGTTTTTCCATGCCGGCATGAACAATAAAATATCCCCCAATTAATCCTTCTTATATAAGTGGACCATAGAGATGGAGACAAATATTGATTCCCAATGAGTAATTTCGCATCGTCTCACACGTATTTCTTAATGAATGGTTTAATGTTATTTTTATTCAATAATTATGGATAACATAGTTTATTATTATCAGATTTTATTGTTATTAGGTTAATTAGTAAACCATATGACTTACTTACTAATCAGGTTTTTATTATTTTTATGCAACGATTAACCTCACATTTGGAAGGTCAATGTCGTAGAATGAAATGACATGACCCTCAACTAATAATGTTTTAATTTAGCCACTAGAGTTATCTAACAGTGTGGGGTTTTCATGGTCGTTGTTACGGTCAATCACCAAAAGTTTCCTAGGAGGTCTCCCATCTCAGGATTACTCTCTCCCGAACATGCTTAATTATAGAGATTTTTTCCAACTCTAATCCATTTATGTTGAAAAGGTCTCGTTGTTAGGAAAGAAAAGTCAAGCTAGAAAAACACACTGGAACCATAAAGCAAGCAAATAAGCATGTAATTTAGTATAAATTAGAATCCACTAAAAAAATTAAGCTAGGAAGGATTGAGTACAAGATATAACACATAAGGGATATATACTACAGAACAAGTGTGGTTACAGTACAGGGATTAAAACAACTAGACTAGAAAACAAGATAAGGAAAGTACATACTAGATAGCAGCAAAATAAACCAAAATAAAAATTAAAAATAAAGAGACCATAGGCTCTGATGTCTGTCCACTCAAAGATTCCCAAAAGGTTGTTATTCTGATGGAGTCATAGTCATCAATTGTCTGCAATTTCTTTTCCTTTAGAGCTTGAGGATTCTTCTTTGAACCATTGATGGGGAGGATTGATTGCAGATACTGTATATTCAAGACTTTAATCCCTTTCAGTTCTTAATTTTTTGTTGTACCAACATTGGGGTTGCCATTGGGTTTCATCTCAAGTTCAGTAATTTTATCCCTTTTAGGCACTGGTAAGGGTAAATTCCAATGGAAGTAGTTTTGCATCAGGTTCCAATTTCTCATATATGTAGTGATATTAACTGAGTTTTGATGTGAAGATGAATTTGAGTTTTCATCTCACAAACAAGCTACAAAGTTCAAAGCATGGCCAGGTCTAAGCTCTCTTATTCATCAATTTCCATATATATGGCCAGGTCTAAGTTTCCATATAACTGAGTTTTGATATGAGATGAATTTGAGTTTATCTCATATCTTGCCACACTCATCGACCAATACATCTTATCTCACTCTTTCATGAATAACCCAAACTTTATTTCGCCTTCTTTCCTTTCTTCGTCTTCTTTCATCTTCTCTTCCTCTCTCTCTCCTCTTTAGTTAGTTTAATAAGACGTTCATCTTCCTCCTTTTCACGTGTTAGAAAAAATGGTGTTTTAATTAAAATAAAACAATGCATGGACCATGTTTTGATCCCAAGACCTATTGCTCCCTAGATGTTTTTTCATTTGAATGCATAAAATATTAGTCCCACATAGACTAAAACACTTAGAGTTTTAGACTTAAATACCATGGGTTTAGCCTTAAGGGTATGGCCCTTTGGGTCTTTAGACCTTTGTGTATGGTGAAATCCCTAGACTATGGCAAGGTTGCCTATCCCTTATTGCATTTCTTATTGCCTTTCTCGTTCACGCGGTGCTTCGCACAGAAGCACGCACGCTGACGTTAGTCGGTTAGGGAGAGGGAGTGGGAGTGGGTGTGGGTTTGGGTTTATTAGAGACCTATCTTTTTACTGAAATTTTTTACGTTTCACCCACACATGTAAAAGAATTTTTACGTTTCACCCGCATGCTTACCTCGTGAAGCATCTTACGCCTCACACGTGTAGACACAGATTTCTTGATACCTGTGCCTCGTCAAGAATCTCGAAAATTTTAAATGCGTTTAACTGTTATTTTAACACTTGCTTTTACTTTACTTTTGCAACGATCGAGAATTTATTTTGTCGGGCTATCGCGCGTAATTCTCGGTCAGTCTATCGCTACATTGGATTCTTATTCTAACGTTCAGATTTTTCATCTATAAATACGAGATGAAAATTTCATTTGAAAACACACCTCAGAACTCTTCTCTTCTGAAACTCTTCTTCTTCTCATCTGCTTTCAGAAAAATCTAAGTTTTTATTTAAGTTTCTATTAAACCCAGAAAATGTTGAGTTCTTCTCTGAAAAAAGTTGTAGTTTACAGAAACATAATTTTGTACTACTACTTCTTAGTTTACAGAAACATAAAATAGTTTTTACATTACTCTGAACAAATTGTAATTTCAATTTGTGGTTTAAGTTTTCATTTCTTCTTCCAAGTTAGAGTGCTTTCTTTGTATGCTACGAAGAGAAGTGCTAACAGTGGTTGTATCCTGGAGGTGACTTGCCAATTGCTATAGCATCTCAGAGGAGTAGCAGGAAATATTACCTTTAGGTCATCATATCTCATACGTGCCTCTACTAAGTTTTTGATACTATCATCACTGCATCTCCCAGAACAACAATCACACATCAGTGCGAGCTAAGTATTTTTTCTCAGTTGCATACGAATATTTTCAATTATTTCCAACATTCTAAAGGTAATATTCTTCGTTCGTTGCTATATAATTGTTGCTGTAACAATATGGGAAAGAATAACGTATAAAGACCACCAAAGTTCAGTGGAAAAGACTTTAAGCGATGGCAGTCTAAAATGTTATTTTTCCTAAACGACCAAAGGTTAGATGGACTTGCCTTAAAATACCTTCGAGAAGACTTCATGACCGTGGTAATGAAGATAAATTCGATAGGTGGAATAGGAAGAATTACATGTGCAAGAATCATATTCTTAACTGTCTGGATGACTCCTTGTACGACTTCTATAATGCAAAAGAAAATTTTAATGTTTTTGATTTATGTGAAGCCCTTGAAGAGAAATACCTTGCTGAAGCTGCTGGAAGCAAGAAATTTTTGGTGGATAGGTTCTTGGAATACAATATGACTGACGAAAAGCCTGTTGTAGAACAGTTCGTCGAACTTCAGCTCCTCATCAGCGAAATTCTTGCTGAAGGCATGCATATTGATGAAGCTCTACAAGTATCTGCAGTGATTGAAAAGCTTCCACCCTCATGGAACGACTACAAGAGGAGGCTGTAACACAAGACTCATGAAATCACCATGGTAGAGCTTGGAAAAAAGATCCAGGTTGAGGATCTTATGTGCTGGAAGGACAAGATCTTGATTCTGAGAAAACACATGTCCAAAAAAGCTCATGTCCTGGACGATAAAGCTGCTTCAAATAAAAGTCTTGGAGAATCCATCAAAAATGGAAACAGACATAACAAACGTCGAAAACCCAGAGGTAACAATTTTAAGCCAAGGGGTGGTGTCACTAAAAACACCATCAAAGGCGACTGCTTTAATTGTGGTAAAACTGGACATATGGCTAAAGATTGTAAGGCGCCTGAAAAGACTAAATATGTCCCAAAACATAAAAATAAGGGAAACATAGTAGATGATTCTGGATATTTTACTGGCATGGTGTCTGAAGTCGACCTTGTCTCTAGTATGACCAATGTGAGAGACTTGTGGATTGATTATGGAGCCACCAAGCATGTCCGTAAGTTCATAAATGCTTTCTCCTCCTATGCCATAGTAGGAGACGATGAGAAACTGTTTATGGGAAACTCTTCCACCGCGAAAGTGGTGGGGAAAGGAAAGGTCGAACTGAAGCTCACTTCAGGAAAAACTCTCGCATTGAATGACGTGTATTACATCCCAGACATATGCAAAAATCTTATCTCAGAAACCATCTTACTAGGAAAAGGTTTTAAAATTGTTGCTGAGTCTAATACTGTTATAATTTCTAAGAATGGTGACTTCGTAGGAAAAGGTTATGTCACCAATAACATGATTAAGCTTAGTGCATCTGATTTGAAATTGAATGTTAATGCATCTTCTTCTGCTTATGTTTGTGATTCTTTACATGTTTGGCATGATAGACTTGGGCATGTTAATTTCAAATCTCTAGAAAGACTTGCCAATTTAGGTTGCAAACCAAAAATAAACTTTGACAAAAATCGAAGATGTGAAATCTGTGTTGAATCTAAATATGCAAGAAAACCGTTAAATAAAAGGGTTGAACGTAAAACAGTTCCTTTGGAACTAATACACTTGGATTTGAGAGACTTGAAATCAACACCAACAAGAGGTAGTAAAAAATGGTATATCACTTTTATAGATGATTACTCACGATACTGTCAGGTTCATCTTCTTAGAAGTAAAGATGAGGCCTTAGAGGCTTTCAAATTTTATAAACTTGAAGTAGAAAACCAAAAAGGAGTTAAGATTAAAACTCTTAGGTCAGATCGTGGCGGTGAGTATGTGATACCCATAGGTGAGTTTTGTAAAAATAATGGAATCATTCATGAAACCGCTGCACCATATTCACCTGAATCAAATGGTGTAGCCGAAATAAAAAATAGAACACTCATAGATATGGTGAATGCTATGTTAAAAAGTTCAGGGTTATCTTCGAACTTGTGGGGGGGAAGCTATTCTCTCCGCATGTTATATCTTGAACCGAGTTCCATTTAAAAAATCAGATAAAACTCCTTATGAATTGTGGAATGGTAGACAACATTCCTATGCATACTTTAAAGTGTGGGGGTGTTTGGCCAAGGTGGCCATTCCTCATCCCAAGAAAACTAAAATAGGACCTAAAACAGTCTACTGTGTTTTCTTAGGATATCCTGAGCATACAATTTCACACAGGTTCATGGTCATCCGTTCTGACCACAATAATGGTAGGCTCGGAAAGATACCTACTTCTATGTATAAACTGCAAGTGCACAGTGTCGACAAGCAACACAGGGCAAGCACAGGTCGAACCACAGATACTTGGAGAGTGTAGAAGTTGATTCTAAATCCTGATTCAGAGAGTAACCAAAAGGGGTTTGTTTTTGTCGATCTGACGATATGATTTTCAAGTGACTGAAATAATAAAAGTAAAAGATGCAAATAGAAAGATATGTAAACAATGATAATATGGATACTAGGGTATTCAAATCCACCAATAACCTATGATATGCATTCAACTTGTAATATTATTCTTGTCCTTATAGTAGATTCAAGTCTACCGTATAACTAAGGTGTTTCTCCAATGGATAATTTAATCACAACTAAAGTATTTCTCCAAAGCATTAATTGTCTAATTAAGCACAACTAATCTAAAGATCAATATTTGGTTAAGCATGAGTTGTAGCATAATCAACATAGAGATATTCTAACTACAATGGATACATGGCATACATTGTGAGAGCAAGATGTTGACAAACTTGGATTAAATTATATCTTTAAACAATTCTAAACTTTCAAGAACAAGATACAAGATATGAATACATACCAATGAGATTAGGGATTCATCTAAACCCTAGTAAATGAAACTAGAACATGAAGAACATTACAACAAAACTTAATTTTGATAAACTAACATGAACAAGCTATTCTTGGATGAGTTTTCAACACAACAACCCTCTCTATTTATACACAAAAATTCTCTCTCACTTGGATTCGAATTTTGGCAATTATTTACTCAACAAAACATGTTTTCTCACTTGATGGATGTTTTGGAATACAATGGGTTGAGGTGGATGTTTTGGAATCCAATGTTGGTGAGGTGGATGTTTTGGAATCCAATGGGGTGAGGTGGATGTTTTGGAATCCAATGGGGTGAGGTGGATGTTTTGGAATCCAATGGTGGTGAGGTGGAAATGGATTTGGGTCTTGGGTTTTGGATCATGGGTTTTGGATCATGGGTTTTGGATTATGGGTTTTGGATTATGGGTAGTTTAATCCCATGTATTGTAAACAGGTTGCCACTAATGCGCGAACGGGTTGCAACACTTCCAACTTTCTTCTCTTTTGTCTTCTCAATTCTTCCAAGCTTTATTTAGTACTTAAAAACACAAAATTAATTAATACAAATATTTATTCTTGAAGATGGTAAAAATGCAGAATTTGGGATAATATATGACTTTGAAGCGCGAAAGATGAGTTAAGTGCCAATGAAAAGGTGTATGAATATGCAATATTTGGCACTCATCAAATAACATTGGTCTGAACACCATAATGGAATCTAGAGATGCTTTGTTTTTTGAACACGTATTTCCTTTTAGGTATAGACCTCTGAAAAGGATCCATGATGACCTCTCTGATGTTCCATCGACTAGTCAAACCCCAACATTAGAATATGAGACTGAACCGAGAAGAAGTAAGAGGGTTAGAACTGAAACAAGTTTTGGCCCAGATTTTTTGACTCTTACGGTAGAGTCTGAACCCCAAACCTACAAGGAAGCTATGACTTCTCTAGAAGCTCCTTTATGGGAAGAAGCCTCAATAAGTGAATGGGAGTCCATTCATTAAAACAAAACTTGGGAGCTTGTATACTTGCCTCCTGGTAGTAAATCCATAGGTTGCAAATGGGTGTCAAAAGAAAACTTAGAACATATGGAACTATAGAGAAATATAAAGCTAGGTTGGTAGCTAAAGGCTATATACAAAATGAAGGATTATATTTCTTTGATACCTATTCACCGGTCACTAGAATCACTTCAATTAGGATATTGATTGCTATTGCTTCTATTTATGATTTGAAAATACATCAGATGGATGTTAAATTGCATTTTTATATGGTGAATTGAATGAAGAAATTTATATGGATCAACCTGAAGGCTTTATTGTAAAAGGTTGTGAAAACAAAGTGTGCAAATTAAACAAATCTCTGTACGGTTTAAAACAAGAACCTAAACAGTGGCATGAAAAATTTGATCATGTTATGATAACTAATGGCTTCAAGGTTAATGAATCTGATAAATGTGTTTACATTAAATATGTGGATGATTCTCATGTTATTGTGTGCCTATATGTTGATGATATGCTCATATTAGGCAGTAACCTTGATATTATTAATACCATTAAAAGCATGCTTAGAGATAATTTTGACATGAAAGACTTAGTCCCTACTGATGTAATCTTAGGGATGAAAATCAGAAAGACGTCTGATGGATATAGTCTTAGTCAATCTCATTATGCTGAAACCGTACTTAAGAGATTTAATTATGAAAAGGCTAAACCTGAAACTACTCCATATGATCCCGCTTGTAACTTGAAAAATAACAAGGGTGAGGAAATTGTTTAACTTGAGTATTATCGCATTATTGGTAGTCTTATGTATCTGATGAACTTTACAAGACCTGATATTGCTTACTCTGTGAGTATATTAAGAAGGTATACTTGCAACCCAGGGCAGGATCACTGGAATTCTCTCTACATAGTTCTACGTTACATGAGAGGGACCTCAAACTATTGCTTAAGTTTTGGGAAGTATCATGCTGTACTGGAAAGGTATTGTGATGCCAACTGGATATCAGACTCAAAAGAGTGCAAATCTACTAGTGGGTACATCTTCTCACTTGGAGGTGCATCTGTCTCGTGGAAGTCTACCAAACAGACATGTATAGCTAAATCCACCATGGAGTCTGAATTTATAGCCTTGGAAAAAGCTGGAGAGGAAGCTGAATTGATACGATGTTTCCTGGGAGGAATTCCACTCAGGCCAAAGCCTATGTCTTCAATCACAATCCACTGTGACAATAAATATGATATTGGTTACGCAAAGAACAATGTATACAACGGAAAGTCTATACATATACGAAGAAGACACAAGACGGTGAAACAACTACTCTCTACTGGTATTATCTCGATAGACTTTGTAAAGTCCAAATATAATATTGCAGATCCTTTGACGAAAGGTTTACCTAGAGAGGTAGTTAGATCCACATCGAGGGGGATGGGACTTAAGCTCATTGAGTAAATCACCATGAAGGAAACTCAACCTTGTGATTGTATATCCAGGATCAAGGTTCAATGAGACAACTAATTTATGGTGATATTGGGAAAGCACTATCTTTGTCCCTCCCTATGGTGTAGTCGTTTGATAGTGCTGCCTGCATGATTTTAGGATGATCTTTTGAGATCTTAATGGGTTCTATGGCTTTGATTAAAGCGGGATGTGGCAGGACACTCTTTATGGACTCACCTTTGTGGATGTTGTAAGTGGGGCCGCTTCCTATGAGAATTTGAGCTGATTCTCTAGAGACATTCATTAAGTCCAAGATTTTAGCCCACGTCCAAAATGGGAACAACGGCAAGAGCTTGGCATCTTTTCGGGTGAGGCATCAAGTGTGGATATTATTTCTGAATTGCATTCACTGTTGGCGGTTCAAGACATTGCGTTCACCGTTACAACAAGCAGTTCAGGTAACCTCTCACTAAGTTAAGGTTCAATCTTTGGGACACCTTAGCCTAATTTGTTGCCTTATGTTTTTTCGTGTTTTATCGACATGTTTTATTATTCATGTGGGGGATTGATAGAAAAAACGGTGTTTTATTTAAAATAAAACAATGCATGGACCATGTTTTGATCCCAAGACCTATTGCTCCCTGGATGTTTTTTCATTTAAATGCATAAAACATTAGTCCCACATAGACTAAAACGCTTAGAGTTTTAGACTTAAATACCATGGGTTTATCCATAAGGGTATGGCCCTTTGGGTCTTTAGACCTTTGTGTATGGGGAAAGCCCTATACTATGGCAAGGTTTCCTATCCCTTATTGCATTTCTTATTGTCTTTCCCGTTCACGCGGTGCTTCGCACAGAAGCACGCACGCCGCCGTTCGTCGGGTCGGGAGCGGGCGAGGGCGTGGTCGTGGGCGTGGGTGTGGGTTTGGGTTTGGGTTTATTAGACCCCTATCTTTTTACTGAATTTTTTTATGTTTCACCCACACATGTAAAAGAATTTTTACGTTTCACCCGCATTCTTACCTCGTGAAGCATATTACGCCTCACACGTGTAGACATAGATTTCTTGACACCTATGCCTCGTCAAGAATCTCGAAAATTTCAAATGCGTTTAACTGTTCTTTTAACGCTTGCTTTTACTTTACTTTTGCAACGATCGAGAATTTATTCTGTCGGGCTGTCGCGCGTAATTCTCGGTCAGTCTGTCGCTACATTTGATTCTTATTCCAACGTTCAGATTTTTCACCTATAAATACGAGATGAAAATTTCATTTGAAAACACACCTCAGAACTCTTCTGTTCTGAAACTCTTCTTCTTCTCTTCTGCTTTCAGAAAAATCTAAGTTTTTATTTAAGTTTCTATTAAACCCAGAAAACGTTGAGTTCTTCACTGAAACAAGTTGTAGTTTACAGAAACATAATTTTTTACTACTACTTCTTTGTTTACAGAAACATAAAATAATTTTTACATTACTCTGAAACAAATTGTAATTTCAATTTGTGGTTTAAGTTTTCATTTCTGCTGCCAAGTTCTTAGAGTGCTTTCTTTGTATGCTACGAAGAGAAGTGCTAACAGTGGTTGTATCCTGGAGGTGACTTGCCAATTGCTATAGCATCTCAGAGGAGTAGCAGGCAATATTACCTTTAGGTCAGCATATCTCATACGTGCCTCTACTAAGTTTTTGATACTATCATCACTGCATCTCCCAGAACAACAATCACACATCAGTGCGAGCTAAGTATTTTTTTTCAGTTGCATACGAATATTGTCAATTATTTCCAACATCACGTTTAGTACCTTTCTTCGCCTTTGGCTTTTGGATATGATTCCTACAATTCTTTCTAAGATTTCATTGTATATTCCAATTGCAAAAGAAACTTTGTGTATTGGGAAAGACTATCCTCACGGAATTCATTATTGCTTGCTCATTGTCGGTGACTATAACCCCCGGAGTTTCGTCTTCGTGGTAGAGAAGCTTCAAAGTTTCAAATTCCCAAATATAGATATCATCCTTCTCCCGATCCATAAAACACCATGCCACCGTGAACGATTGCTTATCCGAGGTTTGTCCTACAATGTTCAACAAAGGCATGTTGTACCTATTCGTCTTATAAGTACAATCCATGAAAAAAAATTGGTAAAAGCAATTGAATCCTATCGGGATGCGCAAGAAAAATACGATCCACCTTCCCCTCCGATGACTCATGGTGAAGAGAGGTTATGCGGGTCATCCCTCTTGAACCTACGAAGGAGCTTGCTTGGTTTAAAACCCTGGATAATCAAAATCAACAACTAAAATCCAAAATTGGTTTGCATCTATGTATACTAATAAAACCATGGATAATCAAAATCAACAACTAAAATCAAAAGTTAACAATAATCACATAATAAAAATTGATAGAGAAACTTCAAAATCGATAGAGAAACTTCAATTGGACAAAAACCAAATCAAATTTATATCAATTGAAACTTCAAACTTACCGATTCGATGCTATTAGATGATTTGAAAGTAGAGTATACTAAACTTCGATTCAACAATCGTGGATCAGCATGTATTGAGCTCACAAATCTGAAAGGAAACGAAAATCACTCTGAAGAAAAGGGACGAGTCTCTGATTCGAAAATCGCTCAGAGCTTAGAAGGGACGAAGCTGTTTTGTTTCTTCACGAAGAGAAGAATACTGTTTGAAAAAGGGGTTTAAAAGGTCAGTGGGTATTTTAGGTAAAAGACATTTTTTTTATTTTCTGGGTGAAATATCCATTTTGGCTAAATGAACAGTTTTATTTTATTTTTTTGCTATATAAACAGTGTCTAAAGCTAAGAATCTATTTCACCCATGAATTTTCTGTTTTGGTCTTTTTGACCAATTTTGTGATAGAATATTAGTTGCCAGTATGGTATAATGCTGCGTCGATATTTTTGAACGAATCAAATTTTCCTAGTAGACAAACAAACAAAATAAAAGATTAAATGAATAAAATCTATAACTAAACATGATTATAATTTTTTGTAATAATCATTTAATTATAATTTTAGTACTTTTTTTTTTCTTTTTTGCTGCAAAAATTTGGTACTTTCTAGGAGCCAGTTTGATACAACTCGGACCAAAGTCGTGGAAGACCTACCAAGCCATGTAAGAGAAAAAACAAAATTCATGCAGACTTTAGGTGATTTCATCTTTGGGAAACCTTCCAAATAAGTTTCATGGTGTTGTCCAAAACTCTAAATTGCTAGTAATTTTTGTCTTTTCAAGTCGGACTAAAATTTCGGATTTTCGGCGGTACAGTTTTTGAACCTGATCCGGGTATCTTAACCAATTAACGTATATAACAACCAAAGGTGGAGCCATCCTAGTGCAAGGGTGTGCACTTGCACCCCTGTCAAGCTGCCTCGCAAGACTAATTTAAGGGAAATTTTAGATTTTGTCTCGCTTTTGAGCCTATTTTTGCTTCTTTGGACCCATATCCAAATTGTTTAATGGGTGTAGATTTTTACACGCCCATGCTAAAAATCTTGGCTCCGCTCCTGATAACAACTGTCTTCATTCACAAACTTAACCTTCATTTACAAACTTAAGCTACAACCAATTGGACAAAATACCTTATGTTTGTAATTCATTCTTTTTTTGGCTAAAACCTTCAAACAAGCATACGGATTATCATGTTAAGTTATTTACAGATGTTATCAATTTAATAATTATAATCATGATTCATGAACTCTAGAATTTCGAAATTCATTTTAGGTTATAATTCATATAACCTATTTTGGAAGAACGTTATTTTGGTCACCCTTATTTTTTTGAGGGGACCATGATGTTATTTGGGGTAGGGGTGCCCTAATCTAATACTTTCTATATTACCTAAAATACCCTTTTAATTATCTTTTGGTTTTGATTAGTGAAATCATTATTAAAATGATTAAGAAAAAACTGATTAGTGAGATTAGATTAAAACATGAGTTATTAAAAATGAAATTGAATTTTTTAGAGGATAAAGTTAGAGAAGAAGAAGGAGAAAACCATGGAAAAAAAACATTATTTCACATTCACTACGTTTGGGAATTCTTGTGATGAAAGCTCATCTGATTCTTCATCTCCATTAACTCCTAGAGTATTTGTTAATCTTCACAATGATCCGGATATGAGTAATTTCTTAGATGGTGAATGTATTCTTCCACAAACTCAATCTCAATATGAAAATGATGTATTTTATCAACCACAACCGGAGGAAGATCATTTGGGTATCCAGGTATGCTCCAAAATTAGCTAATGTTGGTCTAGTTGCTCCAAATTTTCAAAACAAATGTACATTTTTTAAGTAGTTCGGTTACGAAAGGTGAATAACATCTAACCGAACTCATCTGGATATGCAGTTCGGTTACATTAGACAAACACATAGATAACCGAACTATGCATTGATGGAAGTTTGAAGAATTCCAGTGTAATGTTCGGTTGTTTCGCAACCAATATACACTAACCGAACTTAACGTAAATTTATGATTTAACTTAATGTACAAAGTTCGGCTGCTTTGCAACTATTAACCAACCGAACTTTACGTAAAACTAATTAAACTTAGCATACAAAGTTCGGCTTGTTCGCACACTTCCTGTAAAGCCACTATCTAACCGAACCATACAAAATATAAGAGTAAACTAAGTTATGCAGGTTCGGTTATTTCGCACACTTGATCCCAAGAGAATACCTAACCGAACTTAAGAATCCCAAAAAAATGAATAGTTCCAGTGTTGTATTCGGTGACCTATGTAAAATATATTGTAACCGAACTACATATACTTTATATGTTCGGTTATATGGCCTTTTGGTTTGTTCACCGAATTGGTAGTTCGGTTTACGCGCTTAAATTAATAGATTACCGAACCCGGTTGTGATTGCAATTGATGTTGTTCAATTTCTTGTAGATTGAATGCCAAGATATACCAATGGATGATCAACCTTCTCCAATTGGTATCTTGTACGAAGATACATCCCATCACTATGCCAATGATTTGGTATTTGATCAACCTATTGATGCCAAGAATTGGGCTAGAGAGCATGCCAAGAGAGCCATGTGCGTATTAGTTTTGAATGGAAAAGAAAGCAAAACTCGTTTTGAAATGGTTTGCGAGAGAAGTGGATATCCGGATGCTAGCCACAAGAGGAAGGGGTATGTGTATGAAGGAAATACGACGAGGAAGAACACAGTGTGCTCAAAGAAAATAAAATGTCCGTTCAAGCTAGTTTTTAGTTACTCAAAACTAAGGAAAGGATGGGTTCTATCGATGGATAAGGTGGTAGGTAATCACAACCACCATCGTCCGGAGCATCTTGAAGGACATGCAATGGCCGCAAGGATGACTCCTCAAGAAAAGGAGAAAGTAGCTAAATATAGGAGATTGCGTATTTCCCCAGCTGGTATGCTTCGCTTATTAAAGGATGATAACACGGAAAATGTATCATCCCCGACCACCATTTACAATGCAATTGAGTCAATTAAAAAGAATTAATGGAAGGATAGAAAAGTCATGCAACAATTGTTTATGTTGGCTGAAGAGAAAGGCTACGCAGTTCAAAAGAAGCTAGGTCAGGGTGAAGAAATAACTCATCTCTTCATTGCTCATCCGAAGAGTGTTCAACTGGCTCAATCCTTCCATGAAGTTCTTATAATGGATTGCACTTACAAGACAAACAAATACGAGATTCCATTGTTGAACATTGTTGGTCGTACGTCGACGAAGTCACCTTTTACCATTGCTTTTGTTTTCTAAAGGACGAGCAAGAACCAATTTATAGGTGGGCGCTACAACAATTGAAGGCGATCTACCGAGATGATGATATCCCGGGGGTTATAGTGACGGACAATCAAGTATCATTGATGAATGCAATTGAGAGAGTCTTCCCATTGGCACATAATATGCTTTGTACATTTCATATATGGTGCAATGTGATGAATAGGTGCAAGCCTCAACTTTGTCCACCAAAGAGGATAGCATTCGAAGAGATTAGTAAGCTACCGGAAGATGAACAAGCTGATGCAAAAGAGGCATTCGATGAACAATACACCATAAATCATGCTAAATGGGTAGCTTTCTCCGGGGAATGGGAGGCTTTGACTTGGTCTCTCACCGAAGAAGAGTACAATCTAAATATTGCCGAATTTATTGAGCATTGGCGTAGCCCCGAATATCCTGATGATATTGTAACGTATGTGGTCAAGCAATGGTTGGAACCGCACAAAGAGCGGTTTGTTTATGCTTTTACTAACCACCATAAACACTTTGGGAATCAAGCGACAAGTTTGGTAGAATCGGCTCACCACCGTTTGAAGAAAAATCTCTTTGGATGTATTGATAATTTTGTGGTTGTGTTTAACGCTATGGAGGTTTACTTCAACCGCGAGATTGATAGAATTAATGAGAAGTTTCAAAAAAGTCGCATCATGAAGTACAAAAAGATTGTAGACAAAGGTGGTAACATCGTGAAAATGGAGGACCTTCGGTTTTTCAAGGGACTCCACTATAATGTTTCGCATGCTTGCATTAATAGGTTATTGGTTGAGTTGAATTTGATCCGCATATGGGGAACCAAGTCGGAAGAGGTGTGTGTTTGCAACATGATGAAGTCTATTGGGATCCCTTGTCGCCACGTGATAGCTAAGTATAAACATGGCATAATCCCTTTAAGAGATATAGATCCACATTGGCAACACTTAAGTTTTGTTCCTCCTCCCAAGGGCGATGTCGGAGAAGAGTTTGGTGATAATGAAATGGGAAGAGTCGTTATCGAGAGGTACCGGAACATGAACAATCTTGAAAGGCAAATCTTTTGGGATGACATGCGGCCAATCGTTTATCCGCAAAGTTCAGAAAATGTGCAAGAACCGAATAAAGGCAAGGCCAAAGGTAGGCCACTAACCAAAGAAACCAAAAAACAAGTCAGACAATATGCAAAGGTTTTGGGCAAGAGGAAGAGTGAAATGACCCCTTTTACTAGAGATCCTTCGCAACATGAGCATACCGCGGCTAAGTACCAAGAAGATTGTAAGACAAGTGAACGGGATATGAAGAAAAAAGGACCTATGTTACACTCTCAACCTAGTCCAATTGATATGACTGCCCCTCCTGTTGAGAAAAGGTTCCTGGAAGAGCTACCTCCTTACATTAGAGATTACTTCATAACCACCAATGACGTCCCTGCGGATGGTAATTGCGGTTTCCACGTTGTCGTACAACAACTAGGGACTTTCACTCAAGGTGCCAAGATATATAATGATAATCATGTCACTTATGTCCGTCAAAGGTTGTTGATGAAGCTAAGGGAGAAACCGGAATTTTACAAGACAATGTTGTCCGATGGGGATGATAGTCTCAATGTGCAGTTTGTTAGATATCAAAGCCGTCTCCACGGGGGCAATCCAATCACAAGGGATCATTGGATGAGCATGCCGATATGTGGGCACTTAATAGCCGAAGCATTCAATTGCGTGGTTCACTTGTTCTCAAAATGTGGTAGTTTCACATACACTCCGAAAAAAACCATATGTGTCGAGCAAATAAAACGTAGGAGAGTGGTGATTGCGTTGATTAACTACAACCATTTTATAGGCCTCCGGTTAGAAGACAATTTTCCATTGCCTCCGATATGCCTATACTCTTATTGGAATGAATTTAACCCCGACACAATGTTGGGTTGGTGCGTTATGTATGAACATAACATGGAGATGTGGAAAGCTTTGAAGGATTCGGAAGCGATTATACACCAAGGTTGTATTTCCATTGTGGATGATTAATTGTACCTTTAGTTAGATGGTGTTTTTTAATTGTAAGTATGCTTTGAAAATCAACATAACAATGAAAGATTGTGTTTTTTGGTATTTAGTTTTTATTAGGAGTCATTTGGCATAAAGATTGTAGGTCCACTGTGGTTTGCAATTCAAAATATATAAGTTCGGTTAACAAATTACATTAAATGACATTACCGAACTATTACATTACAACATTAGTTCGGTTTGGAAATGAAATTACATGACATTACCGAAATTAAATTACAAAACACTTAATATCCAAAACACATTATGAAAAAGTCTCTAAGGATGCGGAAATGATCTTCATATTTGAAATCCTTTACTTTCCATCGTCTCCATTCATTCTTTGACATTAAAACGATTTCCTCGTATGTTTCACCCCTCAGTCGATTCCTCGCAACTATCTGATACAAAATCAAAAAATCCTCAACTCTTTTTTGAATTTTTTTCAAATCGAATGAACAAAGATAGCTCTTCAAGGTTATGAGGGTTACCTGTGTCATCGCAAAATTTCTCATGTATTTTCCCCCAATAACTATTACTAATCCGACCATTCCATGACTGTTCTTCACCCCTCTTTGGAAACCACAGTACGAAGTTTCTACAAATAGAAAGATCTTCTTCTAAAGTAAATTTATGACTACCAAATGCCATTTTTATGAAATGGTATACAAAAAAAATGAAGCATCAGACCCATATATATAGCATTGGGGTGTATAACGGACTAAAAAATTGCCTTTACATTTGTCAGACCAAGTACAAGTTTTGGTCAACAATTATGTTCAGTTAGTTATGTTATTATATCTAACCGAACTGAACACTAACAAAGGTTTTATTTTCGAACCTATGCGTTCGGTTTGTAATAAAATTTTCGCAAGGTAACCGAACATAAGGTTTTATTTTCGAACCTATGCGTTCGGTTTGTAATAAAATTTTCACAGGTAACCGAACATAAGGTTTTATTTTCGAACCTATGCGTTCGGTTTGTAATAAAAGTTTCGCAGGTAACCGAACATAAGGTTTTATTTTCGAACAACTAAGTTCGGTAACACTGCGATTTTTAATTGCGATGGCAAAGAACATCACTCTATAACTTTTAATATTTTTGTAGTGTTCGTTCAGTTGAATTTTTAATTGAGATCAAACCTAACATCACTCTGTTACTTTTTTTTTTTTTGGTAGTGTTCAGTTCGGTTGAATTTTTAATTGCGATCAAACCGAACATCACTCTGTAACTTTTTTTTTTTTTGTAGTGTTCAGTTCGGTTGGATTTGTAATTGCGATCCAACCGAATATCACTCTGTAATACGTTTTTTTTTTGTAGTGTTTAGTTCGGTTGAATTTTGTAATTGCGATCAAACCGAACGTTTATATCTTACTTAGACACAAATTAGAAACAAAAACATGAAATTCGTTTACTAAAACAAAAAATAAGAAAACAAACTACCAAATCCACAATAAAGAGGTATTCCAAACATAAGAGAACAAAGTACCAAATCCAAAATAAAAGTACCAAATCCGAAATTAAATGCCAAATTACTAATTATTGCAATCACTCATTCACGACGACCACTACGTGAGACTTTTCTACCCTTGCGTTTAGGAGCTTTAGCTGGTCCTTCGTCACTAGAGTGTCATCATCTCATTTGCTTTGTTGTTCAACCATTTGACTTGAACCTTCCCTTCTCGTCGACCCCTCTTCATCGGCATGCTCGGCTTTGATCAGACGGTGTTGGGTGAAAAAACATTTGTCCATTGGTTGTAGAGTTAGTTTGTTCTGTGTTCATCGGCTCTCCACTACGGATTTTTGACATCATTTTCTTCAACAATTTAGAACTTGACTTCACCTTTTTTCAATGAAAATCATAAACAAGTATAAATTTCCTATATTTGCATGCTTAATAAGTTTATAAAAATAAAAAATAAGAGTAAATATCTTACCGCTGAATTCCATAAGATCAATGCCTCATCACCTGAGTTGGGGTATGCTTCATAATTTTCTGGTTCTCTTTCTCCACTGCCTTCGATTTTGCTTTCTCAGCACGGGCTTGTTGTTGTGTGTTTATTACACGAGGATGAGAAAAAATTTCATACCATTCCATATACCCTTCTTCAGCAGCATTTGTCTCACCATAAAAATCTTCTAACTCTTCAACTGGAATATAATAATCCTCACAGTTGTTCCATTGGTCCACTGATGGAGCAGGATTGTACTTTGGAACAAAATTCTTTTCGGTGTTCTTAGTTCCCCGCTTCATCAACTTGAATTTGAATTTATCCTCTGCTGGGAAACTTTGGACACAACATAATTTTCTCATTACTCTTCTAGGATTGTACATTGTACAACCGCCAGGATAAAACAACGGGCCATTATAAGCCGAAATAGGTGAGAAATCAACATGCTCAACATCTTCCTCTTCGTCATCTGATTGAATCTTGTATGGATGGAAAACCACATCTGCAAGCGTTGCATTATCCAATTTCTCTCTCAACCTCAACAACCTATTTTTATTACCCTTCATTTTTACGAGTCCAAAAATTCATATTTACCAGTGTAGGTTGCCCATAAGTCCAAGGAGTGTGAGCATAAGACAATTTCAGTTTTGGGAAGTGGTCCGTACACCCAAACCTATGAGAAGAAACCACACATATGATTATAGTAAATATGTATTCATTAGTAAAAATATACATTCATTCACTTAGCAAACATATCTTGGAAAACACAAAGGATAAATTAACGAATTACTGAACAAGGGTGTATAATCCTCCAAAATATAAACACTTAAGCCTCGAAGCTTTTCTGAGCTCCGCTTGGACGAACGATACAACCGCAATTCCCCAAGAATAGTTGTTCACCTCATTAAGGGGGTACAATAGCTGGAGATAATGGACATTTGCGAATGACACGAAGTGTCGGGGAAGAAAATGGTTCTAGTTGATATAACAAATAAGCAGTCACATGGTGTTTAATCTTCTCTTCTGTCATGACCAACTTTCCCTTGGCAACCAAATCTTTCGTCGCTCCAAACTATTTTAACAAGACTTTCAACTTGATCTTTTTCAACTTCTTCTTGTAAGACCGGTCTGGGTTTAACTCATTATACTCATCACCTTCATCAGGCTCTTTTGCAGCTCGTCTAAACTCACAATGTGCCTTCTTAGCGCTCCAGCCTAGACACCTCTCCACCAACTGTTCAAGAAGCTCATAACTCATGGAGGATCGTACCCATCTCGAACACTTGTTCCAGAATTGGTAGGCACAGTGATTCGAAAACAATCATCCGGAGTGATTGCCATCTCACCAAACGGTAGATGAAAGGTTTCGGTCTCGATAAACCCTCTCGGAAATGCGGAAACAGTGACAGCATCAAATTTTTGGTGCGCATGTTGTATCGCGTACCATAGCACACAATCAAATACGACCAACCTAACCTCATCACACTCATTCCCTATATCCCATTTCTTGTTCTTTTGACGTTTCAAAACACGAACAACATTATTATGATCCTAAAAATACAACATCATATCTTATTTACTAATATATACCGAAAAATATATGACAAAGAAATATTCATGTATAAGATTCAATACCTTTGTAGCATAAATCTTGGCATCCCATGAGTTTTTGTAGCCAATCAATACCTCCCCTCCATCTCTTGGAGTACCATAAGTTGGGTTCTTTGGGGCCAAACACAAAGTATCATCAGGAATGTATGCATATCTAGCACAAGGCTTTTTCTCTTTTTTGTTTTTTAACTATTTCTACTTGTTCTTCATCCTCTTCCTCCTCTGATTCATCATCTTCATTATCTCCATCTTCTTCACTGTCATCATTGTCATCTCCTTGTTCATCTTCATTTCCTCCTTCTTCGGATGATTCCTCTTCTCCACCTTGATTATGTTCTTGATTACCCATTTCTTCCACAATCTCTTGATTACTTTGTTGTATAACGTTGTCAACATTATCTCTATTGACATCATCTTGGATGACAACACCCGATGTTGAACCACCTCCATGCTTAACATATTTGGTTCCACGCTTATTAAAACCTAAGTGTTTTTGGCCTCGAGTGGGAGTTCTAAGTTCTTCCAATAGTGAAGGTTGGTTTTATTTTGGTGCTTTCTGCCTAACCAAGAAAACAAAACATATTAGCTTCACCCAAAAATGATTTTCATACTCATAATTCTGTTAAGGTCTGTGAGTTCGGTTTGCAATTAGCACTGACTATTTCTTGAAAAAACCGAACTCGACATGAATGACATTAGCACCGAGTTGGTTAGTAGTTGTCTAAACAAAAATTGCGATTTCACCGAACTCGACATGAATGACATTAGCACTAATCGAGTTCGGTTGGTACATCTATTTTGCTAAACAACCGAACTCAAAATTCTATGAAATTAGGGAAGAGTTCGGTTTATAAGTTTTCTTGTAGAACAAACCGAACTCAACATATATGCAATTAGCAAGGAGTTCGGTTCGTAGTTCGATAAACAAAATATTGAATCAACCGAACAGACTTCACATAATGTTCCGGTTAAATGATAGTTCAACATAGTGGGAAAATAACAAAGACTTTGCCATATAGGTTTTTTTGTTTTCTTTGTAATGTTTTGAGTTCGGTGGAGAAATTGTTTTAAAATATTGTAACTAACCGAATTGTTTTGACAAAGTTCGGTTAAGCGAGAACTCAAAGTAGTGAGTAAATTAGTTGAGTTCGGTTGGAAAGTGAAATTATTTTTATTTTGGTAAAATGGGAACTGTGTTCGTTAGAAGATGGCTTTTTGAAAAATTAGCGAAATAACCGAACCAATAGTTCGGTTACATATTTTTCAATCATAATCAACCGAACAGTTCTTCGTGTTCTTCCTTTTAGGAAGTTCGGTTACCAAACCAGGGTTTTTGGGTTCCGACTACTAACCGAACCTAGCACTGTTACCTACATTCAAACCCTATTTTGATGATTTCTATTCAACTAAAAGAACCAAAATCAAATTAAAACTAATGGGTTTGGTTAAAATTACATGCGGATCTTTCCCATGCCCACTTCGGGTTGAATCTCCAATTCGTCTTCCGTTTCCACTACTTTGTCAATCTCCAATGAACTTTTCTGATTTGCTAGATGTCCTAATGGGGGACCTTTTCCTATTACTCGTTTAGTTTTCTTTCGAAGCACCATTCTTATACTCGATTGATTAATCGACGATGAAAATTTTATGAATCGACGATTAATCGATGAAAACGATGTTGAGAAGAAGAAGAAGAAGAAGAGAAGACCCCAAGAAGAAGAAGGAGGTAGGGTCTGATTTTTTTTTTTTTTTGTTAATAGGTTATATATTAGGTTAATCTAATTTTTTTATATATTAGGTTAATCTAAAACCGTTTAATTGATAATCTTAATTAGGGTTTGGGGGCAAATTAGTAAAGTCCACGTTTTAAGACACCCCTTACAATTGTAGGGTAGTGTGCCTTTAAAAAAACAGGGTCCCCTCAAAAAAAGAAAGGTCCCAAAAATAACGTTCTTTTGGAACACTTAGATTTTGTACAATGCTCAACCTCACTGTTTTCTGAATTAAGCCCATTCATGTATTTGTGTCATCTACTAAAACTTCACTACAAGTACCAGGGGCGGTACCAGAACTTTGATGTTGGGAGGACAAATACAACCGATGACAAATGAAAACACTGTATACTATGGCGGCCATAGGCCATCCGAAATTTTTTAGTACCTTTTTCAAATGTTCGATGCATAACATACATTTAAGATACTGCACAAGTTGCAGATGCTTTGAAATTTGAAGCAATCACTTATATTATTTAGGTATGTTACGATAATCTGTCAAATTTTGGGAGGACAAATATGCAAAATCCATAATTTCCGAGCCTAATTTGGAAATTTCTGAAATTCCTGACAAGTACAAAGTATTCATAAGTTTG